>CAEMYA010000455.1:1866930-1989291 GCA_903131615.1 Diplodus sargus
CGCTCTGGCATTCTGAGTGAACTCGTCGCCTGGACCAACGGGGAGGACGTCACAGATATCTAATGCAATAGTGATGAATGGGGGAGCGAAGGGATTTCTCACAGCCAGTCCATCTGAGGAGGAACTGGGCAAGACGTCAGAAAATCATCCAGGTGGAGTCTCAGAATCCTCAGCAGATTGTCTTTTGCTTGTTAGCGTGATTACAGACAATCATGGATGGATTTTTTTAATAGCCAATCGGCGATGACTCACGCAGCGGTCCTGTCGATGTGATTGTCAATCGATGACACACAGCAGTTTGTGATGGTTGTACTGTGGCTACGAGTGATCACTGTGGAAGTAATTAAAGATTTAGGAGCTGCCACCTCTTCAAGTCGACTTCCAGCAGCCTGTAAAGCTGCAGCAGTATCATCCAGAGTTCTTGACCTCATATACCCTGTTTTAATATGTTTGCTCTGGCACAAGAAGATGACATCTCATTCTTAATCGCCCCCTAAAAAAAAGCTCTGAAGATTGTCCTCCAGAGTCGTTTCAGTAAGTTGCTGCAACACATGTTTACCTCCAAGTGCCGAAATCTGCTATCGCCCGTGTGGTAAATCATAATGGGAGCAAAGGAGGAAGTCACGTGACATCATTATAGAGCAATTCGCCAGATACTCGGCGGATAAAGGCTCAGGCTGAATCCCGGATGTGTCTGACTCACGGGCCGTTGTTGGTAAGTGGGAAAATCATGAAAACTTTATAGGAGCCACAAAGCACACAGTGAAACCAACAGCAAACCAGAGAGTGACAGATGTACACGGGTTTGGGAATGATTCCGTCCGTGTTTTGATGGAAGATGCGATGACGGCTAAATTGCCCCTCTCCAGTCAGACACATGTTGCTCTGTGGCTCAGTTTAAATCCCCTCCGTCACTGTGAATCATCCGTATGAACCGATGATGACTTCTATTTATTTTATTTTTCAATTTTGCATTTTGCAGCTCAGAAATCGAAAGTCGGAAAACAAAATTACTGGCTTATCATCATTACCTCCACCGAGGAGGTTGTGTTTTTCACCCCTGTCGGTTTGTTTGTTGGTTCGTTTGTCTGCACGATTACACAAAAATTACTGAGTGTACTTACACGAAACATGTGTGGAGGATGGGCCTCAGCTCAGAATGGACCCCAGGAACTTTCAGTGTGGATCCGATGAAGGGACAGATCCAGGAGTTTGTTTGTCACTTTCGTTACGACAACTAACTTCCATATTTTGTGAATTTTGTGGAAGTGGTAGTGTTTCCACAAACTTTCCTAACCGGCTAACGTACTATTCACTGTAACTTTGCCTGAGAAATGTGAACGCAGGCTAAACTAAATAGAAAATAGTAAATCTTCTCTCTGATGGTCTTGTTTTCTTAAGTAGGTCATATGATTAAACTGAGATTGTTTCATAACCAGTTATAAACTCCCTATGGTGGCTTTAAAACCCCAAAATAGGGCTTATTTCCATATTTGAGTTACTTTCTCAGGGAATAATACATTGGTTTAGAGGAGTCAGAGGTATTTAGGTGGCTGGTATCTGTGAGTTCCAACGGAGCGCCGTTCTAGTTTTACATAATGTTTCAGAAGAACAATGGTGCATCGTTCATTACAAATGCAAAGTCCCTTCCTCAGTATTGCATTCTCCATCATGATGCGGTGGGTTGGGCATCATCGACCACTGGCAGACAGCACCATTATTATTATTATTATACATTATTATTATTATTATCTATGAGCCCTGCTGGGTCAGCTGTCGGCTTACCTCTGTACCCGTCTCTGTCTTAATTCTGGAAGTTATCAGCTACGCTCCTCGCAGTGATGCTTTTTTGTTCATTCTCTTGGTTTTGTCAGATCTGGGGAAGACGGCATTTCCCTGCTGTGTCCCTCTGGCGGGGGGTGCTCTGCAAAAAAAGTGAAATAAAGGCAACATGAAATAAATAAATAAATAATAAGGAGTGATGTTAAAACTCTAGTTTGATGTGTGTAGCTCACCAAAAGCACTTCCTCTGACATCCTTATTTATTTATCATCTATTCATTTTCATTTGTGCTTTTACACCAGAACCACTGTGACTAAAAAGCCCGGCCTGTTGGTTTGACCTGCTCAGGTAGTTGGTAAGGAAGAAAAAGCTCCCGTCAGCGTTGAGTGTTGTTGTACATCAAAACCCTCAATCCCACCTGAGAAAACAGTTGAATTCACACACAAATGTAAAAAGAAATGTTTATCGTACATTGGTTCGTGTCGCTCAGCAGAACCGCAGATGTGTGAAGCGTTTCTGTGTTTCTTGCAGAAATGGAGGAGGTGTGTGTTGGTAATGTTTCATCAATAATACAAATCCCCTTGTTGCATTTTGCTCGTCAGCCGACGGTCTGGCTGTCGTGCTCGCTCCGAGGGGGGAGCCTGATTAATTCTGCATCGCTCGCGTGGAATTACGGTTCAACCTAGCTTGACTGAAGTTGACACGGAATATCAGTTAGCGTTCAAACTGGGTCAGGTTTTACATTAAAGCTGCATTACAGTTCCATTTTCTTCCAAAGCACGGCAAAGGTGATGCACTGGGGGTTTACTGCATCAAATTCTCAGTATTGTGTGTGTTTGTGTGTGTGTTAGTGTGAAGTGCCGGCAATATTTCTTCTGAGAAATCTAATACGTCTTCTGAGATGCAGTTTATAACATGAGCATAAACCGTGTTTGCACCTCTTACATCTTTCTCGGCTTTTCCAATAGACTCATTCAGACCTTATTTTATTCATCAGCAGTCCGACTCAATTTTCTCCTCCCTGTGCGCGTACGTGCTGACGGACGTCTGCCTGTCAGCTCCACAGCCAGGTGATGAAAATAGAGTTTTTTCTGCCTCCTGTGATCTCATTTTTAAAGTTTTTCACTATCTTTCTAGGAACATATTTCTCCGAAACTGAATTGCTGAGATCTGGGGGGATGCGGACGAATAACAAACGTCAACAAGAAAGTGAATTTAAAGCACAACATGGTGATAAACGAAAGTCAATATACTGTAAATATATACAGTATGTTTGTGATGCATGAGTCTCCTCTCAGAGCACCTACAGGCTTTACGTCTTCACCCGTGAACATCTGTAGACATGAATGCATGTTTACATTGTATGTCCGTAGGGTTTATTTGTATGGTGTAGTGTGTATTATATCCAGATGGATAAGTACAGATGATTACAACACGTGTAAAATACACACATCTGCATGTGAGTGTCTGGATTCAACACTGTGTGGAATAATCGTTGAGTGGTTGTTCTGGAGCTTTTCAATCACATCACAGGATTTTCCTCAGTTGTCGAAGCTGGGATGATGCTCATCAGCAGATTGAGTTTTGCATTCCTCATTTATTTTGTGAGCACTTTTATCTGTGTGGTCCATGTTTGAAACCTTTAAAACAGCCACTAAATGGACCTTGTAGTCGTATAATAGATTTGCTCAGTGGCCTGAAGTGTGAATGTGCTCCTCAGTCCAGTTCGCAGTGAGAAAACTACAGTGTTTGACTGATTTTTCAAAGCTTAAGACATTTTACATATTGAGTTTTGGACTGTTAGGTACAGGAAGCCAAAATACACAGTTAGGTTTAGGAAAGCATTGCAGTTTGGGCAACATGTTCTCACTTCCAACTCGTTAAATTCACCAGCTTGGTCAGTGACCTCAATCTTTAAACTATGATGTTCTACCTCATATCTAACCTGCGGGGCTCCCTGCCAAGTTGGCAATAATACCTAAGATTTAAACTTTCAAAATTAAGCCTTTTAAACATTTTAAATGTTATGATAGATTTCAACCTTTTGAAGTTTTTTAACATTGTGAACCAGTGGCGGCTTGGTTAAGTTTAGGCACCACAACTACTTGTGTCACGTCACTTACATAACGGCTCGTAAATTATGGAAGTTAATTTTACTAATATAACTTGTTTTAAAAGCAAATCAATCTTAAATATCACAAGTTAAAAAGGAGGAAACTTTGACTTGTTGTTGGATCATCCAACTACCCCAAAGTGTACGTTCTTTTTCTTTTTTACTCCCCTGCAAGAGGGACGCCTCCAGACATTATGCTACAGGGATATTTACGGCATCACAGTTTGAAGCGTTGGGTCGTATTTGATGCTTTGGAAGTGAGGATCAGGCTGTTCAGAAGAACAGAATTTCATTCATCGAAAAACCTTGATTTATTGTACTTGTAGTCTATTGAGTTCTTTTTTACTCCAGTTTTTTACTCTTATCGAGCGTCAGGCTGCCGTTTCTGTTTTTTCTTCATCGACAAATGTCATCCGGTGAATAAAATAACAAACATGAATGACGACCAAAGATGTAAAAAGACTGAGGTTGTAACAACAGACTAGATTTTCTCTGATGTGGTTGTAAGAGTTATAAAATTAGAATTATTACGAGGTTTTAATCTCCAGTACAAGATCCCCCCAGCAGCTGCACTTGATACACTGTATGCCGTTCACTGTGGTGTTATTTAAAGCACACGAACATAATCTCTGCCCATTGTCATTTAATGCTTTAAGAGCACCAATGTACCGTGAAGGATGAGCTTTTTTAAAGAAAGCCTGCTCATTATTTTGACCTCTTTTCTCAAATATTCCAAAGCTGATTTATTTGACTTGTTCTGTGTGTGTGGGTCAGAACACCGCGGGCTTCAAGTTGCTGGCTTGAACCTTCTGTACACAAAAACCTGACATCAGCCCGGTGCAGGCGGAGTCCTCCCCCTCTGGAGGCGAGATGGGTCGGAGCCAGTCTGTTGCTATCTGTGAGTCCCCGGCCTCTTATCTTCCACTTCCAGCATGTTACGTACCGGGTCTGTGCCTCTGCCCACATGATGGTGTTTTGTTATCTGGGAACTCGTGCTTTGGAGCCCGGAGGGAAGTTAAAGGTTCAAGATCTTTGGGAAACTTTATTATCTAATGAGGATTAGGATGTGGGGCTGCGTGATGGAAGGTGCGTGACCTCAGCCATTAAGACGTACTAAATTCTCCACAAATGCCTCATCATCTGATACTAACCCCAGATCCCTCCTTCCTGGTCCTGGAGCAATGTGAAGAACTCATTACCTTCACCAGGCATATGACTTGGACTGAGATGTGTTTAATTGGATTCTTCACAGTAATATTGGACAAATTATCGTCACACCAGTGGACAAAAACCCCACCAACAACCACGAACATCTGGCGTTTGTTTCCAGATGTTTCCACTGTCGACCCAGCTTCAGTCGGTTGCGATGGAAAGGGTCTCGCTATAAACCTGGTATATCAATATGTGGCTGCGCACACTTTGGTGAGCTCCATGACTCGTCCCAGCCAGTGCTCTTCAGTGATCTGTGTATTTGATATCACATTGTTGTGTATGGGGAGTGATATTCTGCCTTGCAAGACCGTGTGGGTTGTTTTATGAGAAGTTTCTTCCATCAGAAAGCCTTTAGGAAGTTCAGGTGATCCGCTGGATGATATGGTTTTCACTATAGCTGACCTTGCACATGACTTTAATGAAGACAAAGGGTGTTTGTGTCCCGTGTGTCGGCAGAGGTTTTTGATTTTGTTCATTAGTAGTTGCAGTTTAGGTTTAGGCAACAAAACTTGGGTGATGTATCTTTTTTTTTTGGGAGTTTCATGATGGAAACATGACACCCAGGTGAAGTCTCTCATTTCTGCCGGATGCTTATTCAAGTCTGTCGCCACATGTATAGTTTTCCATCAGTGTACATTCAAGCAACGCTCAATGATGGCTGTGAGAAATCCCTTCGCTCCCCCCATTCATCACTATTGCATTAGATATCTGTGACGTCCTCCCCGTTGGTCCAGGTGACGAGTTCACTCAGAATGCCAGAGCGTAACAAGAGAGAAAAAATGGACTCTTGTCAAAGATTGTAAAAATTAGCGCAAGAATCATCGGCTCTGAAAATATTCAGTGTTCTGTCTGTTCCCTCTGTTCTTGTGTGATTGTGATTATGAACATGGTATAAAGAGAAAAGAAAACTCGTCTTCTGGCTGTGGAAAATAAGTTAATGTCCTATTCTTTAGCTGCTTATCCAAATTTAAAAAAGCCTGCATAATCTGCAGATTTTGCAGTGAAAATGGTTTTAGTAACTTCATTCTGTCCTTCATCTCCTGCAGGCCGAGCTGTCCAAGCTTTGTTCCAAAGGGAGTTTTTTGTTGTCTTGGTGATCTTAAGCAGGGGTTCATGTTCTTGGCCTGTAAAAAATCCCTCCGAGTCATATTTGATGTTGGGCTACACAAATAAACCTGACTTGACTTGGCATACTTTATCAAGGCCTGTTTCTTGGAGTTTGTTTTGGAGTCGACTTCTCTGCCGAGCTGTCAAAACTTGCCTAAGAAGATTAATCAGACCTCCTTCCCTTCACAACAAGAAACCCACTCCTGTCCCCGGGACTTCAAGCTTCTCAGTGCCAGTGTATCTTAATTATGGATTTTGGGTGATTGGCTTCCACTAATGAGGAGGAACAGGATAAATTAATTTCGACTGAACGGTGCTCTGATCCTCTGCCATTTTTCTTTCACATGTTTTTGCAGCGTGAACTTATTACAGGGACAAGTTGTGCCACATAAACTGAAGCCTTTTAGCAGACGGTTGGTTTCCTGCCCCGTAGGTACAAACTCAACTATTAACGTCTGCGGCATTTATACTTATTCTAATTTACATAATTAAATTGTTAACAACTTATCCGTGTAATAAACATGCGTCACTCAATGTGCATTGCACCCCAAACACCTGAAGATCCAGCTAAATATTTATGTAAAACCTCGTTTCTGAATCCTAAACTCTTGGCTGGAGGGGAGATTAAAACGACACTCGCTTGTTTATCTATTCTTCCAACATTATTCTGCATAATATATACTGTGAGATGCCAAAAGGCACCCACTTCTACACATCTAACCCTGGGAGGAAATCCATTCTGCATTAGTCCTCGGCTGGAGATAGATGGTGGAAATTTGTATCATGTCAGCTTTGTTTTTGCTGAGATGGAAATCACATTAAAAGGGAAGGAAAGTATTTATTTTCAAGAAATAAGAAAAAGTTGTTTCAGACTTTTGGATTTGGATTGAACTCAATGCAATTGTTTGTTTTTTTAAATAGATGTCTTTCTCTTTTGTTGGACAACTCCAGTTTTCCACTGCTGTTTGTTTTGTTTTTTTGTTCTGCCGATGTAATATCAGATTTCTGCTGATGCATTTGATGGCGGTCTAGTATTGCAGTGCTTGCACCATGAATCTGCAGGACGAAGCAATAAATATTATGAACTCAAAATCCCCGAGAACATTTTGTGTGCGTGTTGCCATTTTCTTGGTGTTGAATGGCTTTCAAGTTTCAAGATGTGTCAGTGTGTGGTTGAGTCTCATCAATCTGATGAAACTGATTCGTTTACTCAAGACAACGTGTTTCATTCAATCGCCTGTCATTACGTCCGGCTTTGGGAAGTTGTCAAATGAGATTAAACTTTCAAACATTTCCTCGATGTGTCAGCAGAGAAGCGAGTTGTCCCGTGGTGTCAGTTTTATGTTTTTCTCGCAAGTGTTTATTCTACCAAACCATTCAGATGACTTTAAATCAAGCTGAGGAAGTTTGTGTCTTTGTGTTTGAACTCAGATCAAAACCTCACTGAATTTAACACTCACCAGAGTATTCAACACTGCTCCCTATTTTTCCTCTTTCCTCTCTGTATCATTGCATTCATGAAATAAACTGTTCCCCTTTCACCTTTGCTCAGCAGTCAAAATTGCAGAACATAAACACCCAACAATGAAGGTCAGCTCCACAGATCACTGCTGCAGTCATGCTAATTAACAGGAGTGAAGATAAGATCCACTTTTCTAATCCCAAATGTAAAAAAAAAAAAAAGGAATCTCTAAGCTCTCCTCCCGTCGGTATTCTGCTTAAGATAAGAATCCGTTGTGACTCCAGGTGTTTATTCCTCTAGAAGTTCTGGCTCTGCACCCGACTCGCTCCTCAAGAGCTCGCCAGCTCTGAGCAGCTGCAGCTTCAACATTGTTTATCAACTATTTTTTCGATCATTAGGGACAATCAATGCCAGCTGATAGTCTGTACGCATGGTCTGTGGGCACATCTGTATTCCACAGAACTCAATAGGAATGATTGTTTATCACTGTCATGCAAACTTGCACTTTGGTTTAAGTTCTGCTCACAGCTTGAAGGTCTACAGCTGTTTCATTGTATGCAAGCGACTGTATTCAACACTACGTATCAACACTCAGCCCTTATTAACGCACACTCTTTGCCCTTTACATCTATCTCTGAATGTCACTTCCCCCCTAAATCCTCAGGGACCTCTATGATATCTATCCAGTACTACAGGGTCACACATAATAGAATACCTTGGCCCTCATTTATCAAGTGAGTACAACCACTTTATGCAGAAAAGGATCAGGTCCTTTTTTAAGTACCGATATGAACTTCACAGATATTTAGGATGAAGGTCAAGGTTTTTAGAAAATCCTGCTCAAATCTGCAACTTTAAACTAAAAGTCAAGTGAGATTTGAGGGAGTGAAGGTGTGATAAAGACAGAAGAGATGCAGTGTTCTGTCCAATGGGACTGAATGACTTTTGATTTCAGATTTGCCAGAAATGCTTTTTGATTGATTTCTTCTTCTTTTGAACATTGACTTTTTGAGAGTGATTGATCGGTGTGTTTGTTTGCTTTCTTTAACCCATTGATACACACTGACAGCTCACAAATCACCGCCGCTGACACGGAGCTATAAATTCAACAGCTTACATGACTGAAGACGGTTTACGGTGTTTGAGCAAACATATTTTTTATGTGTCATCGAGTTTCGTCAGTCTGAGGGCAACGTAGTTCAGTAGAGAAATCTCTAAAAAGGAGGCTTACACATAGAAAGAAAATCTGCTTTTCATCATCTGTCACAGCCTTTTGTGAGATCCGAAAAACCTAAAATCAAACACATTAATTTTCCCACGCTGAACGAAATAACTAAATAGCTTTGTGACAGATAAGTACCTGTGTAGATTGTTTGAGTGAGTGTAATCACTGCGGAGAGCAGGACATGCAGCCGGGCTCGTTCGTGTCTGAAAGCCTGATTCTACAAATGTTTTTTTTCCTTCTCTCTTCCTTCCTACAGAAGCGGCGGCACTAATGAGCACCCAGCACCCTTTAGATGAGTGAGGCACAACAGAAAAACCTGAACATCAACAGTCCACAGTAACAGTAAGACTCCATTATACTACTGTTTTACACACTCAGAGCTCCTCTGTGAAGTTTCTATTATATATCATCATCATTATATTGTTATATAACTCCAGACTGCCCTCCGCCAAGAATGAACTCTCCTGATGAACCTCCAGTTTTTCATTCTGAACTGTGTCAGTCGCACATCGCACAGCATATTCAGCGGTGTATGTTCTCGTCAGGGACTGTTTGTTTTGTGATATAACACAGACAGGATTAAGGTGGCATTTTGATACCGTCTTGTTTATTTTCCTTAGAACATATTCTTAGTATTATTGCTCTGCAGTGACATTTCTGAAATATCACCGCGTATAATAGGCACTGTTGTCAGTGGCACCCAGACGTTCATGTTAAACCATGAAACCTCTTGATAATGAGTTTTCCTTAGATCACAGCACCTCTCGGCGTGACCCCCCCACACACACATCACACACCTGGGATATATATGAACTAATATCAGGACAAAGTGTAACAGCACAGGCTTGTTCTGCTGTTTTCTGTTGCTATGATCCTAAAATAAGCATTGGAAGAGTATGCTCATTGAAAAAAAAATGCTTTTCTTCTCTTCAAAAGGAGAATTAGCTCCCATTTTCTCGCTTCCAAGGACATGAAACATTCACACATGGCATCATGAATCCGCTCTGTTTTTCCCTTTTACCTAGGCGCTTCAAACATTCAGCAGCTCAGCAGGCTGAAGATGTTGTTTTGTCTCCAGACGTCTCTTTTGTTTAGCGACATCATTAGTGCAGATCGTTGTCTTGTGTAAACCTGCGGAGGAGCAAGTTCTCTTTGAGCATTTTTTTTCATGTTTGAAAATGTAGTTTAAAAAAGTGGTAAATTAAAGTTTCACCTTGTTTTTTGAAGCAACGCAACATTAACTAAATTTGTACCAATTAAATACAGTTTTAGACAAACAGCTCTAAATGCTGTGGCAACATTTGTCTGGCTCTGTTGCAACTGTGTTGTTTCTTTAGGTTCATATTCTGTGTTTTTGTTTTTGACGTCGCCGTGCTGATGGTGGGGCGACTCAGTCGCCAGAGTGAATGTTGACAATATGTGCTTGTGCAAACCACACATACGTCAAAACTTTGGGATTCCTTTATTTTGGACCTTTTGTTTCGTTTTTCGTTTTCAAATTTCTCGTGTGACATTGCTGTGTTTATGGTCTGATGGTCTGGTTAGGTTTTAGAAACAAAAATCACTTGGTAAGGGTTTGGAAAAGTTACCTAAATTACCCGTTTTGATCACCACAAACACAGCTGGACAAGTTCAGGCTTCCTGTCATAAATATCTGATTTTTGTTGCCAGGAACATGGCTGGGAATTGTCCCAAGGTCTCCTAAAAAAAAATACCCAGTGGTGTCATGCTTGCAAATGTTGAAGCCCTCAGAAAAAATATCAGGTGGTGTTCAAACGCATTCTCAAACTCAGGCCAGTTTTCTAGCAGGTAACTCCACCACCATCTCTTCCAACACCTGATAGGAAGGTCAGGTTGTGATCATGTCATGTGAATGTGAATTAGAAATATTAATATGGTACCGACAACATTTTATCCTGATGACTTGGCTGGGTTTGGTGAGGGTTGGGCAGAGATCACGTTTTGGTTCACTTGGTCCTGGTGGCATTAACTGTCCTCACCACCTCCTGACATGAAAGTGACTCAAACATGTAATGTGAATGTAATTTGTCCCGCACTGTCGAAATGTTAAGACGTGCGTGACGACTACAAATTTGAAAGTTTCAAACCAAATGTTCTTCCTGCACATGCAGCAGTGTTAAAATATTTAAATTACACATGTTTTTTTCGCACCAGATAAATTATTAAATGGGCAAATAAGAGAAGGAAAGGAAAAACATCACACATGACAGACCTTATCACAGCCAGGCGTTCCTCCCTTTTGGTGGCCCAGTTCTCAGGGACACGCTTTTCCTCGGGTAAAAAGTCCAAACAACATAATTCTGTGTGTCTTCTTCTATCTGAGGCATTATTTCAGGAGCTCTGTCAGGGCTGAGTGATAAAGAGGCAGAGCAGAGGAGTGCTACATGCTATAAAGTTCTAGCTTTGATGTTTTCTCACACGGAGGGTCGTAGAAAATGTGATCAAAGTTTATTTTTCCTTTTTTTCCCCTCTTATTGTTGGCTGGACTTCACATGGAGTGCTGCGCCTCTGGAGCATCACCTTGATTCCCATGTAAAAGAGAACAGTTTGTACGGCTGCAGGAGGTCTTTTATCATGCGAGTCCAATCTGAGCTTCTGTGGACCTTTCGGGCGCTTGTGTCGAGCGCCTCCACTGCCTCTTTTTGTATAATTGAGTGTCAGTGAGAGTAAACATGACCTGAAAAGTCTTTTTATACACGGTTTGAAAATAGAGCTCGCCAGGGCTCTTCAGTCAGTACTGTACATGTAAAGCAGCCGCTGACAGTAAAATATCGCCTCGCACAAATGACTTTGGCTTGACTTTAATGTCCGAGCTCGGGAATGTCTTATCAAGCAGAAACAGGAGTGTAGATTGTAAGTAACTTATTGAGGCAGATTTGGTCCATAAATGGGGCAAAGAAAGCGTCCTGTAAGATTTATGAGAATGTCACCTCATTCAAAAACTGCTTTTTTATTTCCCCATGGAACATGTCGGCAATCCTGAGGCAATGGCAGATGTAATTGGTACCTATTATCACACACTGGTACACAGTTTTGGTTTTCTGTCTTGCTGATGCTGAAGGTATTCTTCTCTTTTTTTTTTTTTAGAAACCACCTTGTTTACAACGAGTCACTTATGGTCACAAGGCGTATCCTCGAGGGCAATAAAGAGGAAGTCATTTAGAAACAAGCGTTGGTTTTAGGCGGCGGCCACACTTGTTGCGGTCTCGGATGGAGCACAAGCGTCCATTCGCTGTGACTTCTTGACAAATGGGTACACGTTGGAGAACATGTGTTCTGCTTGGTCAGCTGTTTCCTCTTCCCAGTACAACAGACTTCTCCATCAGAGCCTCCTTGTAGAAAAACAACTACCCCGACACTAACGATGAGACTTGTACACGACTCAGCGGTGCATATTCTTTAATAAAATGTTGTCCCATGTTGACGGCTGATATGAAAGTTAAAAACAATGTTGCTTGATTTGCTAAAGTTGCAAGCTAAACATTTGTGTTGAAAACAGATTTTTCATGGTAGAATCTGAGATATTCGCTGACTCAACAGTGAAAAACCAGCAGCTCCATCCAGTTTTACATTTTTTACCCCCCCAACCCTTCAGAACAGAGCTGCTAGACGACGATGTTTGAAATGAAACGACCCTTCAAGATCCTCATACGGCAGATGTTGATGGCAAGTGGACGTTTCCAATATGGCGCCTTCAGCTGTGGTGATTTCTTTTGCCAGAATTCCTCTAAATCTGACTAATTTACATAACTTAAACAGTCTGTGAAATAGTTGCTGCTGTAGCAAAGATGAGAAAAAGGTTGTGCTTCCAAAATCTATCACCATCAGGGTGGTGACAAGACTTCTGGAAGTACGGTTTTGAGCTGTTGTTTGCAAAAAGATTGTTCTCCCAGATTTGTTAGTGGTTTTTTTCATACGCATGTTATAAAATTAGAGCTGCGGTGGTTGTGTCTTGGCCAACACCTTGATAAAAAACATCAGTGAATAGTTTCAAGTTCATGTAATCAAAGTAAGATGAAGGTTTAGCTTTGCAGATAACATTATACTCATTAGCTTGAGGACGCTTTGAAAACCAGATCACACCACTGAAAATGTCTCCATTTCAGGAACCAAAATGGGATTTCCTTTTTTTCTGAAGCCTTCTTCAAGTTTTACTCCTCTTTTTTTCTTGATTGAGGTACTTTATCTTAATTAGCTTTTGGTGGCATATTCTCTGGAGACTCGATGGCGAGGGAGATTTTTTATTCATAATTCAACCATTGTGGGGCCATGTTAGCCTTTTGAGTGTGATGAGGAGAGAGATTAATAACCTTCGCTCCTGATGAAAATGTGTGTTTTTCATTTGATAAAATCCTTTTGGAAGAGTTATTAAGATGCAGCTTCGTCGCAGATTGAATCAATGACGCGTGGCGATAAAAAGACATCGTGATTTTCAGATTGCACTTTCGAGCATCATAGATTTTCAGTGGCCGAGCGCGTAAGCCTCACAGGAGAAGTTCCTATAATTTCACTTTCTGGTCCAACTGGGACTCATTTTAGACTCAGTGCACAACATTTAACACAGTTCACAGGGGGTTATCTAATAAACCTCATGAGAAAGAAACTTTGATGAAGATGTACTGAGAAGAGTAATGTAATTAAAAGCTTTGAATTAAAGAATATATACTATATCGGCTAACAGAAGAGAGGCGCACCACAATTCCTAAGTATGTCGTAAATATGTTTTTTTTTCTTGCAGACTTAAAGAAATCTATTGGGCATCTACACAAAGAGCCTGTGGTGCAACACATGCTGTTAAACTAACCATTAAAATGACAAAATACTTGCAAACAAGTGCATCTACCATCAGTTCTTAAACTGAAATCCCAAAGGGGTAAACATGTCAGAGTGAGAACATCTTTCATATGGTTTTTATTCAGACGCTGTTTCTGGCCCTCCTGATCTCTCCCATCTGGGGAGCATCTGAAGGATACACTAAAGAGCCTCTACCTTTTGAAATGTTCGCCCGTACATCCTGAATAGATCTGTCACTTAGCAGCAGATATCAGGGAGCTGCAGACGCGAACTTTTGAGGAAGATATGCGAAAATTGCCTGACAGCATCTGCGAGCGACGTCCACGTACATTTTATTTTCCTCATGGAATACAACATGCATGTCACAAGAGATAAGTTGTGACTTGTGAAATGTTAATCTCCTTAAAGTCCGTTGCTCACGCACACTTCCGGTGCACATTGTACAGCTGAACCGCTGCCAGCTCGCTGCTCCGTCTGTCCTCCCTCCATGATGTGGTGGAAAATTGTGTGTAATTTCCCGGTGAGAAATAAAGAGGTTTAAAGCTCAACTGAGTCACAGCAATACAATACCACTCAGCTGAGTAAGGGGCAAGAGATCATTCAGCAGGACTGGTTCAGAAGTCTGACCTCTTTCTGTGTCTAGCAGCGACTTTTTGTAGAGTTTCATATGAGCCGGTACGTGTTTCAAGCGAGATAAGGGACGTTTCCCCAGGTGGGGTCACTCCAGCAAGGTCGTTGAGGCCTCCCACGGTGGGGCCGCTGTTGGATGTTGACGTTAGTAGAACAGTGTGGAGCTCCTTATCACCAACCAGCAGGTCTGTCATTCTGTCTTTTAGTAGCTCAACAGATAGACAGCAGTAAGACGGTGTGTTTTCTACATTAATAAGAGGATTTCCAACACGCATAACATTCCATCCTCAAGGAGAATATTCATTTTGCATCATGATATGACAAAATATTCCTCCTTCTCCCTCAGATTGTGTCCATTACTCATTGAACAGTGTTTTAGAATGGTTTTGTAGTACTTACCCTACATTACCAACACATCATCACACCAAAATTACTGAATAGGTCGATCGCCAACGGCTTCCCAAAACAATATGCACCGGACCTTCATCGTACGCTTGCAGTCTTGTTAAGATTTAAGACAACTTTGGTGAGGTTTAGGAGAACATTGCGGTTTGAGTAAAAATAACAATACTTCTGTAATCTCTGTTATGTAAGTACTTATGTTAGGATGTAACGTCCTTCCTTCCTTCCTCCTTTGCAGCTGCAGTAATTACTTCAGCCACTAGAGGTCGCCACCTAACAAGAAATGTAAATATGGGTCGTAATTATCCACCTTCATAGTTGACCTATAAGTTCTCTTCACGGATGAGGACAGGCTGTGGATTACAGATGTTTAATAATAATATTAACACTTAAAATAAGTTAGATATTTGTCTCAAATAGATACTTCTACATTATTCAGGTGTAGTGAAAACAGTGAAGGCATTCAGAACCAATGATTAACACCCTCCCAGCAGCATACATGGTCACACTGTCTCATATCTCACACAGGAAAGCATAAATTATTGACAGCCATACAATTTTCCATGACTTCCGCTGCTCCCCGCTGGGACTGTCTGACATTATTATTGCTACAGATCGTAAACATGGTGTAAACAGGACAGAATCTCAAAGGACACTCCCCCTCCTTCATATGGAGGCGCACTCGTACATGATTTATACAACTTCCTACACGGCTTCTCAATATGGGATTCATGTCAATTTAAGTTGAAGGAAATCACAATGAAAAATACTACTTAAAGTGTAGTAGTAAATAATTCACCTCTGAAGGACTCTGAACAATCAGGTAAACATGTTGTTTTCATTCAAGGTTTATGCAGAGTAGCTGAATGGTGCAGAGCTCTCTGAAGATTTACTCGTGGCCTTGTAAGATACGTCAACTCCACTATGAGACATAAACAAAAAACACAAAGACCTGGTGATGATATGCAGTCCTGTTGTGACATTATATATGTCCAAAGTACAGGTTTGCTTTTCAGCTTATTGCTGGAGGACATCTGTTACTTATACACACAATAATCCTTTCCTCCCTTTCACAGTATCTTGTAATTCAAAATGCTTTTCCATCCTGTGAAATTCTGCAGAACAAAATATCTTCAGAATTCCTTGATTTCAGGCTTCTCATTTCAGCCAGTAACCGTCAATCTTGTCAGATAACATATGTTGCCCACAGGCTTTGTAACAAGTTGTAGTTAATAAACGATGAACCAGTGAACAGACCAAACCCCACAAGTCAACTCTGTGCGAGAAAAGTTGCTGCGTGTGGATCATACGTATTCAGCCAGAGAAGGAAACATCACAGAGAGTACGTGTTAACCTTTAAGCTCGTTGTGATCGTCGGCTCGCGCTGTCAGCGGCGCTCGTTTTCCTGCTTCACAGCTCCATCTGAACTCGTGCACCCAGCCAGCAAAGCACAACCTGCAGAGGCCTTGAACCATCAATGAATTCAAGAGACCTGAGTGTATCCACGTGGTATTAAAAGTCAAAGATAAACTCTGCATTGAGGTTTTTTGTGACTGCAAAAACATGTTCTCTTCTTGTAAACGTGTTAGTAAATGCCAAGAGAAACCTGGACACCGCGGAAAGGTTTCCGAAGGCTTTACAGTAAGAAAACTAGAACATTTTGTATTGTTGTACCTGAGGACGGAATTCATGTGTCATGTCCCCAGAACAAAGCTGCATTTAATGTCACATCTGACCTCTGATCACCCCATTAAGAGAAGTGTCACAGTGTCACAACAAGGATTCATGTTGTTACTCTCTGCGCCATCTGTGCATTTTGTCTCATTCTATAGAGAAGACTGTTGAAGGCTTTTCAGAAAATATGGCTGACACTATGGTTCATGGAAGAAAAAGATGAATGAGTCAGTAAATAATGAAATAAATGTGCTTTGAATGAAACGAAACATAAAACTGGATGGTATTTTATAACACTTGTGGCGGCGTAACAAGCTAAAAACAGTCTTTAAACTGCAGAGTTGTTCATATTTCTTGTGACACATCTTCATATCTAAACGGCTGAATAAGTCGCTTGCTAGTGACACCTAAAAAAACATATATCAACGTGCCCAAAACAACACGACCATTGTAGCATACTAGGGACCGACGTACCAGAACTTTGTCTTTTGTAGGCAAGAAAATCCCTTGGTTAGATTCAGGAAACATCCTGGTTTGACTTAAAATAACTACTTATTATGTACACAATGTCACTTTACTACGGCAATAAGTTCAAATAAGTCACCGCTGACTCTTTCTCTCATGTTGGACATTAACAGCTGTCTTCTTACTGAACTGTCCTTATTTAACCCAACTATCCATTCATCCCTGACCTCCTACTGTGCTGACCTTTTTTGCACTTTATACAACTTTGCCTCATTTCCTCCTTCTCTGCCATAGGGTGGGTTGTTTTTTAAAAAAAAGCTGCTTTCACATCCTATATCTTTTTTTTTTTTATGAGGACAGGCTGATTTACAAAATTCACTGCACCCAATATCAAGTGAACCAAGTATTAAAAATGAATAAAAGAAAATGACAAGGAGAAATAAAGACAAGGCAGCCAAGAGTTAATTTATAGCGCACTTGAATCATCTTTAAAATACCGTTCAGCAGGTAAATCTGTTCCAGGTTTCACATCACGATGACTTAATGATACAGAATCGATCAGCTCAGAAAGAAAGATGAGCTCCGACACTTCAGCAATCCTAAATCAAGTGCTCTATCTGATATCGCGGGGGAGTGGAATAACTATTTTCCAGATTTCGGGCCCCGGAGACAAAAAGGTGAATTAATAAGAACAAGTTAATTTATTCATATCAGCATTACAGCGTTAGCAGCAGACATAACATGACATTTGGAGCTGTCTAGGAGCAGGTGCGACGCTCCGCAGTGACAACAGGAACATTAGCAGGAGACACGTTCCGGCCTTCCAGTGTGTACATCGTGATATTGCACGGCTTGTCTTTTTTAATTGGCTTCCCGGTGTAGATTCAGCAAAAAAAGGTCAGTTCAAGACCCTATCGAGTTTCCCTGTTGTACATTATGGAGGCAAATTGATTTCCATGTGATGTGTTCGAATGTTAATGCACCTGAGGTTTGGGCGCCAACCAGCAACTTTGGGTCTTTGATTGGATGGAATCACACATTCTGTCGGGATAAAGAGAATAATTATACTATATGTGTATGTTTTTTTCTTATACTGAAAGCAATAATACATCGTTCTGAAAAAAATCCCTTCATTTAAATAAATTAAACATAATTCGACAGGTTGGGGGTGTGTGCTATTTTATATTCTTGCAGTTTCAACTCAAGTGTGTGTTTTTGTGTGTGTGTGTGTGTACAAGTGCTGTACTTCAGCAACGAAAGGTTGGTTTGCTGACAGCCTCTTGATGTATTCCCCTCCTCCTCCTCCTCCTCCCACTCTCACCACAGAGGCATGATAAACATCCATACAGATGAGGTCAAGTGAAACTCTGTTCAGGAGGATTCATTAAATAGAAGTTTTCTTACATAAATGGCTGCTTTATGTTTCCCACTGTACACGTTCATGTTCATTATAAGACAAACACACAACACGTTATGGCCCTTTATCGTCTCACATTGTGTTGCAGCAGTAAATAGTTTGAAAATGTTTGTGCGCTACATATTTAAGATCCAGCTTGACTGAGTATTCTAGTAAAGTCTTGATGAAACCTTTTATTGACAAAAGAATTCAGGTGCTTTCCCAACCACTTCAATGCAATATGAGTTTTCTTGTAGCCATCTAGTGGCTGTCAAAGGGACTGCAGGCGCTGTCTGTGGTGGTTTGCCTCTGATGCACGAGTCAGACATCATGTGACTTCTTGGCATTTGTATTTATCATTATTATTTCTTAATTTATGAGCAAACATAGTGAAGCTGTTCCTTGTTATTTTAGACAACCTATTCATAAATTTGGAATTGGATGGAATGAACAAACACAGGTTCTTCAGGGCAAGAGATCAAGAAATAAAACCACAGAATAAGATGTGTCACAATAAACAATTGTTGGCTACAGCCCTAAAGTAACTGTGAATAAGTCAGAGTTCACCAAAGCTGCTTCTACAGTTATCTCACTCTACCGTGTAAATATCAGTTGAGAAGAGAAATCGCTCTAACACTGGGATGCAATGTCAGTCAATCATTTTCCCCATACAGCTCCAGACAGCAGGCAGATGATGTAAGGTGACTGTAATGGTAAATAATGGATGTAATTTACTGCTGTAAATTCAGTGCACTTAAAGACTTTCAGAGGCTGATTGTTACGCTGGATTGCACTTACAGGATTTTCCCCTCAGTGCTGCCCAGAGGAATATGGGTGAACTGGGAGAACAGGAAGCTACAGCCAATGTGAACACAGAACTGTGTCATTTGAGCCTAATATGACAAAATGATAGAGCGGTAATAAACCCATTGCCCCTTTTTGTCCTGCAGCACTTTATGGGCTAGTTAAAGAACCACTGTTCACCACATTCATGACTCCCAGAGGATGAATCCCAGATGACTATGGTGATTCTCTGAGTTCTCTTCTGGTGCCATCGTTAGTTAAGCATTTGACTTTTTTTTTTGTGTGAAATGTCTGCTTGATGGATTTTTCATGGTTTGGGGTTTCAGTTTAGTTTATTTGGCATCGTTTTGATGCCTGACGATCTGAAATCAGGACATTTGGCACCAACATGAATCTATACTCGACAGTAACAACATGATTCATATACTCTTAAAAGTACCAACCCTTATTATAAGTAATAACGCTGCTTGCTATGCCTCCACGCTGGTGATATTCAGGGTTGGAGGCATTTTGATTTCAAGTTCTCCATTGGTACGTCCCATTCTCGTGAACACACAAAATACATGTTTGGCCGTCGCTCAACAATTCAATTGACGTTTATGACATTTTGTATCCAAAAGTTCAAAAGTCAGCTTCACTGTGGCATCATTATATTCTGCTAAACATCTTCTATCCAGTGTTTAACACCGCAGCTCAGGAGCTTGATTGGTGTGCGGATGTTTACAACAGTGAGACGGTAACTGTAGTTTATATGCTGTTTTATGACAGAAATATACAGCAGGTGATTACAATGATTTGTGTAAGGGTGCTTCTGAGGCTCTGAGGTCTGGTTTCACAAACTTTAGTTTGAAATAAAAAAGTAATAACTTGAAGAGTTGTTTATGCTGTTGGCCAATAAAACACCAGCTATTTTTTTTAATTTTATTTTACAGTCCAGCCAAAAACTCAATTCCGGCACCGCTGTATTAGGCTCCAAATCAAGGACAGGTGGCATATAAATCATTTCAACTCGACATTTGTGTTTAACGTTGTTTGGATTGGAAATGATTGCTTTCACTCTTCGCTGCAGTCATCATAATTTTTGGTGCAGTGAGCGACAGAAAAAATACACCACAGCGATTGCACACATTTCTGCTTTGCAGCACCGCTTTGATGAAGCACAAATCATGTGGAGGCTGCAAATCTCAATGAAAATCCACTGAGATGCTTCTCATTGAGATGCACATTCCTGCTTCTGCTCCCCCTCCCACAACACACACACACACACACACACCCTGAGCGTGGAGTGAAATAATTGGACTCTGAACTTGAGTAAATGTGTAAACCATAAGGAACTGAAAGAGTTGGCATCAAGGTGAAGATGCTTATAATGTTTAGTTGTACTGTCCAACTGGGTATTTGTCCTTGTACAAGTTCCTCCTGAACATACACACATATAATATGATATGATATGATATAATATATATATATATATATATATATATATATATATATATATATATATATATATATATATATATATATATAAACAAAAGGTGTGTTGCTGTAGCCTAGTTACTAAACAAAATCTGAACGATGACTCATTGTCATTGTTTTCGACTGCTGACCTAGATGCATTCGAGATGTCTGTCAAGCTTCTTTACTTCTGTTTTCAAAGTCGTTTGTTCTCAACACGGTAAAAGGTTCATCAAGTGATGCGCCTATGCTTCGCAGTGTCTTTGAATTTGTGTTTTTCTGAAATTCTTGACACTTTTCATACACCGTAATGGATGCATCCATTATTTATCAGAGTCCAAGACTTAATGGTGTCCCATCATCCAGGGACCTATTATAGTGTTTCCCACACATAGACTTTACTTCGGGTGGGCTAAAAGCCAGTGTGTGCACATTAAAGTGGACAAAAAACAAAAAACTGTCAGTCTTGTATCATCTTATCCTTCCGAAGGTGTTTGTCAATGATGGCTCCTTACACTCTCCCTCACAATGTGTGCACTTAGATGACCTTTGTTTCCTTTTTTGGACATTTTGTTTGTTTTATTTATGTTATTTTGAGCTACAGAGTGAAGATTAATGAGAAGTAATTTCATTTTCACATCCTTGGATTTATTCTGTTAATCTGTGGTGTAGGGTTGTATAGAGGCGGGGGAGTTGGGGGTAGGTCATTTGCTGAAGCAACAGAAAATCTCTTCTTCCACAGCCTAATGTTGGCAGTTATGTAGATGGATTGCACTGTTGCCTTCCTGTCGTGCTCTCTGTGCCACTTTACGACTTCTCACAATAAACATTGACTTGTTTGCTGTGTGTGACCTTGTATATAAAGCACACGCACCAATTATGAATGTGAAATAAACGATGTCATTCAGAAAATAGATAAACTTTCGTGTACGAGACGCTATCAAGCAAAAGCCCTTGGGGGCTGAGAAACCAGATAACACTGATGTATGTGAAAGCAAATCGATCACTGTAACACAGTGAGGAGGAGAACGGGTCATCAGCTTTGTTCGAATAGCATCAAGCCGCCGCTGTAACGTGAAGGAATTAAACCAAGAGATGAATGAAATACGGTGAAATACCCTGTTAGCAGCTAGTTTACAGCTAAGTCCTGCACTGTGTTCGGTTGAGGGAGCTAACAGCTAATGGAGCTAATAGAGCTAACAGCTAACAGAGCTAGCCCTGCTGGAAAAAAATAGCATAGACCAGCACCAAAACACAACATGTGCTGGTCTTGCTGGTGACCAGTCACCAGCTGGTCTATGCTGGTTTTTCCAGCAGTGAGAGTTTACAGCAGGCTCAAATAGCTTACAGTTCATTTAGCTAATGCTTGCCAATGGGGCAAAATGAGCTATAAGCTAACTGAGCTAAAAGAGCAAACACCTTACCAGGGCTGGTAAAGTTTCAGCTGACAGCAAATAGAGGTTTCAGCCAATGGGGCATCGAGAGCTTAAAGGTAATGGAGCTAAACATGCTTACAGCTACCTGAGCTAACAAAGCTAAGCTAAGAGGTAAAGGAGCTAATAAAGGTTAAAGCTAACAGAGCTTAGAAACCAGCAGCAGGACTGGGAGTTTCTGTTGAGAGAAACATGAAGTGTTGAACAGTGACCTGCAGTTTGAAGTGACGACAGAAAAAAAACTCTGGATGGTTCCAGGGTGAAAAACGTGAGTCTGGAGTCCTGCTGTATAGACAAAAAGAAAACAAGTGAAAAAAAGAAAGTGTTACAAATATCATCAATTATACCTCCAACCTTTCCACTACATCTGTATAATGGAGCATATTTTCCTTTACTTTTTTTTTAACCCACATTTAGCCTCGTCTGCATAGCATGAAGGGCCCCACTTCCCCGGAAAGTGTCTGGGCCAGCCACTTCCTTTACCCCACCGCAGCTGTTCATACAAGATGCAAACATGAAATGATACAGGGCAGCGCAAAGAAAAACCTTGAAAAAATAAAGTGTGAACAGAACAGCCAGGATCCTGAGACCCTCCCTGTTATAAATGCTCTCCCAGGCAGAAACCAAAGTTCTGCCGGCCAGCAAAAACACACCACCACCCAAGGGCCCGACTGAGCTGAATTTCTAACCAGATCCCATTAAAAGAACGAGAAATGCCTTCCTATTGATTTGAATGACCTTTGTAAATTGGCTGGTGACTGTTTGTGACCTTTTTATTTATTTGTCTCTTTAGAAAATGCTGATTGTTTCCCAAAAAAATTCTCCTGATCTCTCTCTGAGCTTCTTTTTTTTTTCTTTTTCTCCCCCAAGTTGCTACTTGACACCTACACGAAACTTTTCAGCAGCTCTTTGAAGCCTGTGTTCAACACCCTCGACACTCACATCAATGCTAATGCAAACTCAAAATTCAGCTGGGTCCAAAGTACGCACATTATATTTGGATGAATGCCTCTATTGTTATGAAAGCCTAATATTTAAAATTCCACTTTAGCTCCTGACCACAGATAGCTGTGCACCTCCAACAGTTTTATCGAAAGGTGATGTATTTGTATTTAAGTGTTTGATGAACCTTTCATCCATTCTTAAAGAAACTCCACATTTATCCAGAATATGTCTTTCTGTATCATCATCATTTTTGTCTCAGTCTTTTGAATTCTTTATAACTCCTCAGAAAGTTCTGAAAGTCAGTTTTTCTTTTATTTATTGAGACATTAAAATGCAAAATGCCATGAAGATTGCAGTTTCTGATTAAACCCCAAGTTCCAAACATTTGAATGACATTTCAGATGTGGATATTAACCCTAGCAATTGTTTTCAGTATCAATTAAACAGCTGACTATTTTCCCGATTAGCTGTTGAGTCTCTCGGATCTCAAACAATCGTGAAACTTGCTTCTTTTGTCAAACCAAATGTCTAAAATCCAAACACTCTTAAGAGTAAGAATAAGAGTTTACAGTGTCATCTAACATGTTGCCGCGGGACCTCGTCGTCGGGGCGCCACGATCATATTCCAGATCAAAATATGTCAAGACAACATACGTACGTCTCCGGGAAGCTGCATGTTAAAACGACGTACTTGCGGTGTGATGTATCCCTTTGAGAAGTTTTTGTTGTTGTTGTTAGCATGATTGTTCGACGCCCACTGGCATCTGTAGACCCATTCAGATGCTCATGGTTCGCTGACCAGGCAGAATAGGGTGGGTCCTTTCAAGAAAGACGGATGTGTTCAATACTACTGTAGGATTAAGTGGTATCTCTTGTAGTCGCTGCAAATTACAACCAACTAAATACCCCTCGTCTCACCGCTGCCTACAGGGGGAACGCCCACTCTCTCTCGAGCCAGACTGGTTCATCAAATCTGTGCTACTATAGAAACATGCTGACTTGAAGAGGCTGCGCTCCCTCTGTATATATAAATCGCTCCCTCTAAAGTAACAAAACACTATGATTACTATAATTGTACGCTAATTTTTCTTTGGATGCTCTACACTGGATCTTTTTTTAAGGAGCTGGAAGTAACAAAAAAAATTTTTGCTGGCAAAGTTGGAAACTGAGTTTCTTTTGATTGACTGGTTAATTTATAGACTGATGATGGAGAATAAATAAATGAATGCAGCTCTTTGTCGTGCTCCGAACACGCAGATAACAAGGCGTCACATTCAGGTGTTTGTCTCTTCCAGCTTTGTGCTGTATTGTGTTCCTGCTGCCCTCTGCCCTTCACTGTCAGGGTGTTCCTGACAGTCCATCTCTTCGTGAGTAAAAGAAGAGACTTTAAACACAATTCCAGCTGCCTGGATTCTCACCTCTGAGTGTTAAATGTTCCTGAAGTGCAGCAGAAAAGGAAAAGGGTATTATTAAGTTGACATAATCTCACAGGGAGGCTTTCAGGGTTCTTTGTGTGGGAGAGCTATTGTGACTTTTTACTTCATAATGTTTTGGCCATACTGCTGTTCTGATTGATGCCAAGATGCTGACCCGAGGCTGTTGCCAGTGCGCATAGTGCGATGATGAATCACACTCTGCAGCAGGAGGGTCAGGCTGCAACCTCTCGCACGTTGGCTTTTTATAGGTCATCTCTGGCATGCCCCGGTGCACCTCAGTGAAACAGCCCCCGTCCAACGGGGTCTCTCTGTTTTTTTTGCCACATGCAAAACTCCTAAAAGAATTCTTTTGGACGAAGTGTGGGCGGAGGAAGTTCGGTTTGAATGTCAAGTATCGTGTGTCTAGGCAAACGCTTCTTGTTGAGTTTGCAAACCCCATCATCTCCCCTCGCTGCAGTCCTCAGTGTAGCACCATCTGGCCCACAGCTGAAAACTATTAAGATCCGCTGGAACTTCCTCCTCACTATTCCTCCCCAGTTTCAAGGCGAGTAAGTAGCTTTTATCTCGGCTCTGTTGTTGTTGTTGTTGTTTGCATGTTTTTCTCTCCGTAGATCTTGATCTTGTCCTTCTTCCTTTGTAATGCTTTTTCCTTGGTAAACTTGGTGAGGGTGCTGGAGTTTTGAGAGCGCCCGGCTGTGAGAGAGCCAGCCTGGATTTCAGATTAGACGTGAAGACACCACGGCCGGTTCAACTGAGGAATTCTGGGACTAAAATTCATAAACAGATTGTAGTTGCGAAGTCTTTATGTGCCGTGCTCAGCCTGCGAGATTCCAGAGCCGGGGTGAGAAGTGAAGAAAACAAAGGATCTTTGTTGATTTTCCGTTCTGGGGCATTACGTTGGGACCACAGTGCGTGCTCTGCTTCTTTTCAGAGTTAAAAGCCTGCTGCCTTTTTAGCGCATATGGGTCAGATTAGTGAGTGGGCTGTGAGGCATTTACAAATGGGGACGTCAACTTTGCTTTCTTTTCTTTCTTTTAAGTCTTTTAAACCAGCCTTTTAAAACATTTAGCTTTTCTGAAAACTTCTCTGTTTGGATTGGTTTTCATCTTTAAATTGTGGTTTGGGCTCCAGAGAGAGAGAGAGAAAGGGAGTAAGAGAGAGAGAGGACTCCGCTGGGTCAAAGTAGGTTGCGCTCGTTTCCAGAAAGCGTCTTTCTGGAGCTGAATTCCAAATGTTTGAGTCACTGGAGGTGAATTGTTCGGCTCTGGACATGGTTGTTGCTGTGTTATTGGGAGGATGATACTCTGAGTAAGTGAAGCGCTGACTCATCTTTTCCGTTATTATTATTTTTTTTTACATAAAGTTCAAACATATTCTGTGAATCAGAGACGTTAGACCCGAATTTCATGTGTCAGTGTTGTTTTACGGTCTCATGTTGAGACTGTTCCAGGGTCTCATTAGGTCTTAGTCGACTGTAATTTAATTCTGTGTTTTTTATCACCATTTAATTGATGTTACGTGCTCATTTGCTTTTGTTATTAGGCCTCATAATGTCAGAACATTCATATTAAAGAGGTACGATGGGTAGTCAATTAAGGACACTGACGGGCAGATTGGACTCTGAGTTCACAGACACACACACATCCTCCCGGTGAGGCATCGAGCAGATCCAACCTGCAGCTTCCACTGCAGC
This sequence comes from Diplodus sargus, assembly GCA_903131615.1. Taxonomy (NCBI): domain Eukaryota; kingdom Metazoa; phylum Chordata; class Actinopteri; order Spariformes; family Sparidae; genus Diplodus; species Diplodus sargus. The sequence goes on from CAEMYA010000455.1 coordinate 1,892,980, forward strand.
TGGTAAACATCGAAAGGGAGACTGAGGAAGTTTGCAGCCCGGTGTTAAGTCCGTGTGTGTGTGTGTGTGTGTGTGTGTGTGTGTGTGTGTGTGTGTGTCGGGGTCGATGCTTCTCCCGAGGGTTCGCTGCTGAATCACCAGACAGGAAGCTATTAAACCAGGGCGAACAGTGCAGCTGTCAATCAAAATGAGTGACATCACAGCCAGGTGTCAGGCGAGGCATCGCATTACACCTCAGTATGTCACAAACAAACAAACAAAAAGGTAGCCGGGCTTAGTGTGCTGCCAGAACATTTTCCCCTGACCGGTCCTCGCTTTCAGGGTGAAGCTGTCATCGGCGACTTAAAGAGACTTCTGATGCCAATCCAGGGGCTCATTATTGGGGCAATTAAGGTGTTTTTTTTTAATGATCAGTATCAAATATAAGCAGCCTGATAGATTTCCAATCCTTTGTTTTTGTCACCGTATTTCACTCTGAGTGATGCCAGCTGTCAAACACGTGTCCCTGTCCTCTCTCTGAAACACTGGAACACAGCTCCAGTGGGAGTTTATTATATATTTCATTTTAAAATAGGCCGATTAAAGCTGCATTACTCAAGTGTGCTACACCTCTAGAGGGCTGATTTGGGTTGGAAAAGCTTTTTCTTTTTTTTTTTCTTTCTTTTTTTTTCTTAATGGAAAAAGAGCGGCTGTCCAAATCCCCCTTCATACTTCCTGCCACAAAAGCTCCCCGCTGACGCTTCTCCTCTCAACAGATTTATAAAACACTACACCAGAAAACAGAAACCATTAGAAGGAAGCGTGGTTTTCTTAAAGGGGCAGCTCACCCCAAAATCAACAAGATGTGTTTTTTCCTCTTACCTGTTGTGCTATTTATGAATCTGGATTCATTTTTAGTGAGAGTTGCAGAGTTTGGAAGATTTGAACAGCAGAGATGTCTGCTTTCTCTTGAATATAGTGGAAATAGATGGCGCTCGGCTTGTGGTGCTCATAGAAGGCCATTTGTGCCACTGATCATTCATCGTCAATGTCTTTTTTGAATTTCAGTATAAACTAGCTCCTCTCAGTAAAGGCTTTCTAAGGCCTTGAACTCCAGTATTTCCTATCAAAGAGCGCCTTCATCACATCTTGTTTGAACTTCCGGAGCACTCCAGACTTTGTCTTGACGTAAAAATACATTAAAAGAAACTCGACAGCAACGTCTCTTCCACAGATATCATGACCCAGTTACTCAGAAAGATAATGCACACACCTTGTTGTGCAGAGTTTCATCTAGGAGCTACTTTTTCTTTCAACTGAACTAAACCAACCATCATCTGTGGATGAGAGGCTAGCTAAATAAGCTCACCGAGCGAGGACTCCATGAATGTTCACATCATGCGTCACTTGTTTTTTTGGTTGGTGTTGTTCTGCTTTGAGCACCGCGGGCCGAATGCCATCGAGATCCGTTCTGTTTGAGAGAAGACAGAGACATCTGTGGCCAAAACATCTTTAAAACTCGCAAACTCACTCCAATAACAATCTAGATGGATAAAAAAACTCTACAGGCAAGATGGAAAATATGGACTTGGACTTTGGATTTAATGAACTGTCTCTTTTAATGTAGTGCTATTTCACAGCAAAAAGAAAAAAAAAAAACATTTCTGACTTGTTTGAAGGATGAAAGGAAACAGAGCACCTAAATCCAAAAAGCTGAAGTTCTAAGGTTAAGTACCAAGGCCAGCACTGCCAAGCTCCTGATTTTGGCAGTCCGGATACTGCAGAGGAGTCTGCTGCTGAGATCTACAGAGTCCGCCCGGCCTGTCTTCGGTGAAATGTAAACAGTAGTCTCGTCCTTGGTCATCTGCCCGTGCAATGTTTTCAACATCAGCTCGTTAGACCTGTAAATAAGGAACACAAGTTGTCTTTTCTTTTTTTTTTTCAGCTGCGGAGATATTCTGTTTTTGCAGACGGAGGAATGTCCCAGTCCCCACCCTGAAGCTTGTTCCATTTAACATTTCTCCAGCCCTTTCCCGGGCCTCTGTTGCAGTAAAATATCCCCTTACTGTGAGAACCCACATACATTGTATTTGTACTCTGCAAGCTACATTTCCCTCAATTACATGCCGTATATCATTATGTGCTTTTATTATGTACAGTCTGCAGCTGAGGGCTTTTCATTCTGTCTGTGTAAGGAGGCCACTGATTACCACCGTAGAGCACGTTTTTAAAGAAAAATTGAGAAATAATGTGAGCCCTGTCTTTTTTTTATTTGACACCAGCTCCTCTCAGCAACAATACAGAACATTTAGACTCAATCACATAACTCCATCATGTTGCCGTGGCGTCTTACTGCTCCTCAGATGAAGCTTCAGCAATTAAATGTCTGCGTTTCAGTGATCGATTTGTTTTTGCATATATTAGTTTTTATCTTGTTTCTCATCTTGGTTGATGGCGTCTTGTACTTTTGGGTTTATTTTCTGAACGGCATCATTTATGCCACACCCATAATGGGTGTTTGTGCATCGTACAAGGTCATACACAAGTCTACATGTATTGTAAGAAGTTGTAAAGCACCTACAGAACCAGTTATGTAAAATATGGTGTCATTTATCTCAATGAATTTAGCCACAACAACCCAGTTGGTGAAATAGACACAAGTTATAATCTATATGAAAAGCAAAGACATTTTGTACAGCAGGACTGTAGCTTTTATGCCCGCACCCAGTTTTCTTTGACTGAGCTAAACACTGAGCATACAGTCACAGAGAGGAGGTGGTCAGGCTGGGAGGTGGGCGTACAAAGAGAATCCAGGGTTCGCATCCAGGCTGTGTTTGGTTTTTAGGCAACAAAAACATCTCCGCCTGAGGTCAGGGACTTGAAGTCAAGCGAAACAGTCGTGAAATGTAATCGTCAGGATTCACTTTGGTTAAGGTCAGGGAAAAATTGTGTTCTCAGCTCTGCGGTAAAATAAATAACTTCACGAAATACTGACTGAATGTAAAGTCAAGGATTTGGGTTCATGGACATGATTTTAACATGTTACACTTGCAACAAATGGACAATTCATGACACAAATCTTATAGATTTAATTTACTCACTATTTCAGCAATGTCTGGGACACTTTGTTCAACATATACTGGAGTACGAATGGGGGCATAAAGTAGTAATATTCACAGACTTCTTGTATCTTTTAACACAAGTCATTTTGTAGCCCGAGATCTTCTCTTTTACTCAAGTGTGACTTCTGGGTAATTCGTACAAGGCTGTGGCTGCTTCTGAACTTGTGCCACATCGAGATGCTGCAAGTGTTGTTGTTCTCTCTTTATTTAACTTTATTTGGGTCTGTTCTGCTCCGCTGCATGTTTTCGATCAGGTCTCATTGTCTTAAGGTGTGTTTGAATAAGATCTGACATCTCAGGTTCCCTTCAGGATCAGGACTCTGTCTTCAAAATTGATTTATGCACAAAAAAAAGTTTGGTAGGTTTGCTGCAGTGGTGTTTCGCATCAGGACCAAAGTTTTGGACTAATGAAGACTTTATATGAAGCTTGAAGATTTAGATAAACAATGATACTCATAGTTTATCTCCCTCTGTACAACTTTTGATTTAAAACCTATGTTGTTGCATGAGGTAGAAACATTTACCCACTTACTTGTAGTAGTTTTTCAAACCTTCCAGTATCGTAGCAGTTTGTCATGGGATACAGCACGTTGGAAGTTTTCTTCCAAGGCATGAGCAGGATTTATTTTCCTGTCCACTAAAAATTTAGAACGGCTCCAGCTTTCCTTGATGAATGGAAAACACCAAAGATGGAAAAATTCAATTCATTTTCTAGATTGCCCGAGCACAAGTTAATTTGTTTGCAAAGGCATGGGTCGAAATGGCTGTCATGCGCCAGGCCTTGCATATTTTCCCACAGTAAAAAGAGTAGAGAACATTGACTGTGGAAGGGCGCTGACAGCTACCTAGTCCTGGACAGTTTGTCCTTGCAGTCCTCTAGATTGCTGAGCTCTCGTGGGGAATTGATGCAAAGGGTCTGAAAGCAGTCAAGGTAAAGTGTCAGACTTTTAGAGACGCTGGAAATGCCTCCTTTTACTGTAATGTAGCGCGGTGTCGACGTTTCAGTGGATAAACCAGCTGCACTGCTATGTCTACAGTAAGTTTAAAAAAGAAGAAGAAAAGCTAACTTTGACCACAGACCACATGTATCTTTTGTTTTATCCAAAATAAGTCAGCACCAGATGAATAATGACAGAAAACTGGAGAACAAAATGCTTGTGGTGACTAAACATCATAGATTTGGTTTCAGGTTCTGTAAAATGTGTACCGGTGCTACAATTGAACACTCATGGAAAGAAGAACATGCCCTAGTTCTGTAGAAAGATTAGGAAATAATGCCTGTGACTGCAGCAGGGGATCATAGTAAACAATGCTGCAATTTTTCTGTGAAACAAGATTACTCGCCTTTGATAGAATTCACCATTCTTAGACACGTTGAGTGCTGTAGAACAGTAAGGACAGTAAGTGTGTCATTGTCAAACCCCACAAGATTAGAATTACAGCCTCCACACATGATGAGTGCGTTGTGGCCCGGTGGTAAACAAATGTGATGCAGATGGACTGGGACTTTAATTTGAACACATTCTGACAGCAAAACATTGCCTCAGTCTCAGTGGGTGGGGAGTCTTTTTCTTTTGCAGAAGAACTCATGTTTGTTTTTAGACTTTCTGCCTTTTGCGTGAACGCTTGAGGTCAAAGACATTTTTAACTCTCTTCTCCCTGCTGCTTTTCCAGGTGGAATATTGTCAGATACTCAGGAGGGACCTCGGAGACGCACATTTTTCCACTATGAACCGCGCCTTCAACAGGAAAAAAGGTGAGCAGAAATAACTAACACTCATTTAGCTAATGGAGCCTGTTTTAGCTTCAGGCTGCACAGAGTCTTTAAGAGTACTGAGAGAAGAAAAGCTTTCTGTGTCTGTTGCAATACGACCATTTTATGAAGGTATTTTGTCACTGAAGCCACTCTTTGTTGGACCTGGACAAGAGTTTTCTGCTCCCTAAGTGTTAGTAGACACACTTTAAAGGCTCCACCAATTTAACACATGAAGTTTGGTTGTCTTGGTACTACAAGTTTGGTGTTACAAACTGGGAGCATTGGGTTTTAAGGAGGCAGAGGTGTGCCAGTGAAAGTTGCAGTCCAGTTAAGTTATGGTAAATGAAGGATCCAGTTTTTTTGGAGCCTGACACACACTAGAGACTGATGGTATCTGTCCAAAGAGGTGTTTTTTTTACTCTAGGGACCGGTGCTGCTTCCCAGCATTGGATGATTTATGGGCGCGCCACAATAGGTGATTGACAGGTGCTCTCAGGCAAAACAGGATATGCACCTGATAGGACAGGCGCTTTCACTCGTGGGCTGTCTGCTTCCCGATGTTCCCAGATGTTCCCAGATGTTCCAATATGGTGGCTCGTTTAGAAACTTTCCTCTGTACAATGTGATAAATGTCTTTCCGAAGGTGGAAGCAAAACATGCTGTATCTGTCTTCAGTTTAGATCCACAACGGTTAGTTTAAAGGAGACCTATGAGGTTTTTTTCTTAGGTACCTGTGCATGTAAAAGATCTTGAATGGTCACACCAACAGAAGCTCCTCCCTCCCACAGAAAGCTCTGTAGTAGCCCCGCCTTTAATTCTATGACTTTGTGACATCACAGTACGTCACTATGTCACACAGTTGCATAATTTATGCCTACTGTCTAATATGGCATAAAAGAATTGGTTTAGCACAGCTGCTCTGTTGTTGTTGTTGTTGTTGTTGGTGGTGGTGCTGGGTCAGTCATGTATGAGCTGACTAATCAGAGGAGACTGGGTATGCTGGGGGGGCTTAAAGCGACAAAAGCTAAAATGAGACGGTATGTGGAAATTGATTATAGCATTATAACACCATCTGATTAGAGCATGTAGACCTTTCTAGTAGAAACACAAAATAAATGTGAACCTGAAAATGTGCATAATGTTTCCGTGAGAAGTTTTCCGTGAGTTCCTAGAGGTAGCAAGTTCTGGTGGTACAAGACGGTATGTGGAAATTGATTATAGCATTATAACACCATCTGATTAGAGCATGTAGACCTTTCTAGTAGAAACACAAAATAAATGTGAACCTGAAAATGTGCATAATGTTTCCGTGAAAAGTTTTCCGTGAGTTCCTAGAGGTAGCAAGTTCTGGTGGTAACCCCTCATTTGCATTAATTTGCCTAGCCTTCAACGTTATGCAAGTGAGGAGCTGTAAACGTGACGACTCGTCTCTTAAACAACATCGTGACACTACCAGAATGTATTTTACAGCTGCTTATGTAAACAATGAATAGGAGGCTTGGAAATGAAGGATCCCATGGACACGTACCATGAATGTCAAGATATATCGACCCCTGCTGCCTCATCTCTCCCAGGGCTCCAAACGCTATTGGAAGTGCAATCTTCTAACGAAATAATAAGTCGAGGCAGAAAAACAAGTTTAAAGTTGCAAAATATTTGCATGTCTTCATCTAGATTAGTTTTGTGTTCTTGGAAAGTTGTTTGAATCAGGCAGTAGAAGTTGTCTCAGTGAGTCGTGTGCAAAAACTGTTTCTAAGAATCCCCCATGTCTGAACTTGGTAGATTCAATACAATTCCAGCCCTGCACACTCCCATTCATTCATTTGGCAGGACTATAAAGTCTTCACACTTGAAAGCTCCAAATGAAAAACAAATAAACAAAAACAGAGTGATGTGTATGTTTATTATTTTGGCCGATGAAATGATTTTATTTGTTTAACTGGTGCAGCTTCAAAGGGCTGTTTGACAGACACTGGTTGCAATAAAACAGCCCAGACATAAAATGATTCATTTCCATAAATCTATGAAGGACAACAAACCTGCCAATACCAGCAAAATGCAAAAACAGTCCACAGACAACAGTCATAATAATATATACATCCTGCCATGCATTCATAAATGTAAGAAAGGTGGTTGTGCAGTCTTGAGGTGACCCTGCCATTACACACAGGAAGAGGTATTTGGGAGTGCAGTTTGCCAAACAGCTTGATATGTTTACCACCATCTGTCCCGCTCCCTCTGGTGGAATCAGCAGACCTAGAGAAGCCTTGGACAGTGCTGGGCAAAGTGTCCGGGGCCCAGGTGTTCCACTGGGCTGTAATGATATTTGGCTGTTATAATTCACTTTTTTCCCATTAGGTTGTCTATTTTTGGAGCTTAAGATGGTGATCAGGGAGAGCAGCACCTCATGTTGAATTTCCCTTTGGTTCAGTGTAATTTCCTTTCATTTTAACTGGGATTTCATTCCTGTGAATATGAGCTGCTTCAATTGCAACACATTCTGCCCCTTCACTTCTAAGTTAGACTCTGTTGGGACCACTTTTTGAAGCACCCATCTGGAGCAGTAATATGAAGAGCTGGAAAAGTCATAGTCAGAGGATGGTTTGGTTGGTTGGGTATTACAATGGACTGTCCTCTGAGGACTTGAGTTTGTGTCCTGTTTGTGATGAAGAGTCAGGAGTGATTTGTTTTTGAGTTGTGCTGCATTAGTAAGCGAAAATACATAAATGATATAACTTGCATAACATAAGTGGCATTGATATATTATGTGAAGTGCTTGTGTCACTTGCATTACATAATACTATGTCAGCATAGTTATTTATACTCACGGTCTGATCTTATACTAAACCTAACCAAGTAGTGTTGCAGCCTAAACCTAACCAAGTACTTTTAGAGCCTAAACCTACCCAAGTAGTTTTGTAGGCTAAACCTAACTAAGTAGTTTTGGAGCCTAAACCTAACCAAGTAGTTTTTGTACCTACCAAACCTACCTAAACAACAAAAGCTGTTGTTAATAACAGTCTAAAAGTCATAATATGTCATACTGTGTGAGCTGTTTGTCAGAAAGCTTTATTTTAAAAGTCCAACCGGACGTTGCATATTACGTATTTGCAAAAAATGGGTGTCACAACAATTAGAATGAATACGTGAAGTCTCACACAGGACACTAATCCTGGTCTCTGAAAAAAGTATTTTGTATGACCCATCCATCCACCCACACGAATCAGACTTTTCCTGCTCTTTCTCTTATTAGGGGGGTCACTTCTAGAAGTGACAGAAGAAGGGGTAACTATGGCGTCAAACTCTGAAGCATAGGGCCATGGACTAGGCAGCTGTATTTGACGTATTGGGAGTGAGAACGGGCTGACATTTGCACATGCCTGTCTGTGCCTACACTGTGGGGGCATGTTGGAAAAAAAGTAAATTACAGCTGAAGTTGGAACCCAATCTTAAAGTTGGCCTTGGCAGCAGACAGATAATGATGACCGCTGCAAAAAATGACAGCTAAACAGACAGTAAACATATCGCTCAACAAATGCTCCCAGGCAGAGGAGCACACACTGGTCACGAATCTGACATAAAGGCCTTTTTCACTAAGAAAAGGACAACAGTTTCCTGAAATCCACCATTACATTTAAACTACAATAGATGCCTGACCCTAAGGCTTCTCTGCAGACTTCATTTCTGCTACTCTTTTTACAGTCAGTCAGTGGCAATTGGTGCCAAAAGGTCCCCACCAGATAGCATAATGAGTAATAAGTTTCCCCCCACAGAAAGATAAAATGTTTTATTTGAGAGCATGAACCATAATATACAAAAATATCTGGTGCCAAATTATGTGCAGTGTAAGGCTTTATTCTGCCAGTAAACAGACCTAAGTATCCAAAGTTTCCCGTCACAAAACAAAACAAATGTTGATGAAATGATTAAATGTCCCTTCAGAGTTCATCCTCCAAAGATTTCATCACAAAAATCTGAACGAAAGCCTCTTGTATGACGTTTGAATGAGCTCTATCTTGAACTGTTAATGAAATGCTCTGATGAGGAAGATAGGGAAATGAACAGTGTAATCTGTTCTCTGGGTGGGACCTTGAACCATATCACAATAGATTTGGTCCAGCCTGCAAGATTATTTCTCTTCTCATTGTGCTATGATTTGATTCTTTGAAATCCCTTTCAGTTTCTTACCGAATTTGACTCCATTTGTGGATATAATGGTCCCATAAATTGGGAACGTTCGTCTGATATGCGACATTTCATTTGCAGCTGACAACCTCCCACATGAGTTGAACAAAGGTTTACTTGCCAGTGATTTCACATCAGAGCAAATTATTCGGTCTCTGCTGAACTCTTAATGCATCTAAAAAAGATAATTGCCTGGTGTTGTTGATGCTGTTAACATGACTCATTATCATTTCTAACTTTTTGGTGATTTTCTGGGTGGTTCAGACAAAGGCTTGTTGGAGCTTGCCGCATGTTGTTTTCATCTGAGGTCAACATTCAGTCCAACACTTTTCTAAGTTTTAATTGTTTGTAATTCTTTGTACCTCCCCTGGCTGCCTCTGCTTCCCTTCGGCTGTGAGAGTGAAGGCTGGCACTGACAGTCAGCCCACTCCTCTGATTTACCTCCCCCTTTATCTCCGGCTTTGGCTGTGTTTTGTGGACTTGATCACGTCTAGCAGGTAATGCCAGCGGGGATCTTGATCATTTTTATCTCCTGTGTTTATTGCCCCACGCTCTTGGACGTGACCGGCAAAGGAATAGTCGGACTGTGCAGAATTCATGTGTAGCCTGTAGGTGAGCAGCAGGTTAGAAAACATAACTCATCGAACGCATTAGTGCCGCACCAGGATGCAACCTGCTTTGACTCCTTAAAGTGAAAGCCCGGCTAGGCAGTCAATGACCTTGTGAGTACTATATAGTATTCACAGTAAGCTATAATGAATGCAGTCCTGAAATAAATCCTCCATTAATGAACATTATTACGTTATATTTTGGTTGAAACTGTCTTAGAGAGTTGTTTTTTCAACTTAATGGCCATTTTCAAGGCTGTAGTTTGATGTGCTGTTGAGTAGTACTGACAAGATGTTTCTCTAGTATTTAGTCTAACCTCGTTGATATAAATGGAGGCACTCTAACAGTCATGAAGGTTTGAAAATTTGTGAAGGAAATAGTTCCATTTGTGTTATCAGGGAGTATAACCTGGCAACTGATTCATTCCGCCTGACTCTCCATGTTCATGTTGCTTTGCCTCAAATAACAAAAATACTGTATTTATTTTCCAAGTAGGTGTTTTCTCTCTCTTTACATGCAAAGTCCTGAGTTGGGTGAGGCTGCACAATATTTCCTGTATTGAAGAAAAAATGTATTTGGTCTCTGTTCATTAACTTATTTGCTAAACATTGATTTACAAATCAAGTTTTACTTGAAGAATCCAACAACACATTTTTACCACCATGAATATCGTGGTGGTGATTTGTATTTGTGTAATGTTCCTGAAAAGCAGTCAGTTTCTGTGAAAACATTCAGGGTCAGATTAACTCTTATCCTGCTTTTTCTCTGACTGCCGTGTTGTTGGTGAAATCCAGGTCAGGTCTTTGGCCAGCACTTCCTTTATCCGGATCTGCACCAAATGTTAATTGGCTTTACTCAGGGCCGAGACCCATCCTCCATCCAATATTCTTAGAAATCTATGAAGTCTTTTTTGTGTAATCCTGCTGACGAACCAACCAACAGACCAGGGTGAAAAAAAAACATGTCTAAATGCACATGTTCTACCCATAGACAGCTTACATAACAGACAGGGCCTCAAACCTGCAGTCTTTCTGATGGCCAGCAGGAGGTTCCTCCACTGGTTTCAAAAATAAGTCTAATTGTATGTAATCTTATGGGAAAATGACCCCACTTCTCTCTTAATTTATTACCTATTTTATCAGTTATTTAATGAGTTTATGGTCTCAAACGCTAGTTTAAAGTCTTATTTAATACAGCATGATGTTCCTTTTGTACAATATGGTTCCATTTAGTATAATATATATATATATATATATAATATAGATGATGAAGCAGAGTATACGTAAAGACATGTGAAGCCTGTCTTCACACTCACTGTCAGATCAGCTTTATATCTCATTGACTATCCTGAATCTGTGAGTATTATATTATATTTTGTAAATTTCAAAACCTTAACCCTAACCTGCTGTAGATTCCAAGTTTGCACATCACATGTGTGGAAGTTGTACATTGAACCCTGACTGGCTTCCAAACTAACTAAACCGTGATTGAAGGTGAGCCTGAAGAAACTTTCCCTCCCTGCAGCAGATTAATGTCAAAACAACCTCCACGTGTCAATCCCTGCACATACATCATTCTGCACAGTAAAGGTCAAACATTCAAACAAAAAGCAAAGTGAGCGCAGGCGGATTTTAAACAATATATTCTTAAAGTACAATATAGAAAACCATTTTTTAACAGTGCCTCATCGTGTACTGGCCCCCCGACATGAAAAGGTTATAAAGTAGCTGTCGAGTTGCAATGTCACAGCGTCCTGGTGATGTATTCAGAAACTCACAGACTGATTAATTCCCTCAGCGAGAAAGAGGCACACACTAAATCCACAGTGTGTAGTTGTATCTAACTGCCGGAATCTGAGTTAATTCCATAGCGGGTCACTGAATGTGATGCATCAATTATAAATATTATTGCAATTCTTCCATACCAGCAGCTGGTAGCTGAAGATTAGTCATGTTATATAAACATACTCATAGTGTGAGTATACAGTCGATGAGGGCCTGGATTGACTAAACAAGATCCACTGAGGTGTTTTGGTGGGACATATTTTATAAAGTTTACTTACTAATACTTAATTATATGCACTGTTGTGATTCAACAGCTGGAACGACATAAAGTGCAGTTATTAAACTGTAATGTGATATTAACATCATTTTTTTATGCTGCTTGTTTAATTATTAAGGTCACATGCCCTCTATCCATCATTTCTGATTGAATCAACAGAAAGCACTCACACAGAAAATTAGATGTTGAGGACGCACAAGCTTTTTTATTTATATGTCTGTGTTTTTTTCATGGCCATGTTGGCTGAATTGCTGGTTTACATAAATGCAAGGTTGAAAGACACAGCCATGACGTAAGCCATCATAAATGGTTTGTGATTTGATCAGAGAACAAATAAATGTAATTAATGTGCGTCAGATAACCTTGAACTGGAAGGACTCCATCATGAGTCCACAATGTATCATTGCCTGAATGATGGCTTATAAAGCCATTGACTGAGCCTGTGATCCTTAAGCATTTCCGTCTTTGGCCCATTGTAATCCGTATTAGCCCTGAATGAAATCTGAATTTCTTCCTGCCAGCCATATTTTCTGCATTTGATCATTACATTGAGTGTGTCCTCTCAGGATCTTTTCAAACATTCACTGTATGCAATGAGGAGGAGCTGAGAAGTGAAGCATCCAAGTTGATTTATTTTTGACCAAAGTCAGAGGAGTTGTGGGAGAAATCAGTTGATCAGTTGATCAGTTAAAAATTAGTGAAAAATGTATCCGTATATCAATATTTTTGACAACACTAATGGCTAGAAGGTAGGCAACTCCACTGGTTTCAGAAAGAAGTAACATTGTGTGTAGGCTTATGAGAAAATGTCACTACTTCAGACTTGATTTATTACCTCAACAATCAGCATCCTAATGACTTTCCATGACTTTCAGTTTGTAAATTATGGTCCCATATAGAGTAAAACGGACGATGAAGCAGAGTATGCTTTAGGGCTTGACTTGCTGATTGACAGTTCACGACCATGGCGTGACCTGGTGTTCTTGGTCAGATCCAATCAGGGTTTTCTCTCCAGCTCCAAACTCTCTCCCAAATATCCTCACATTAAAAAAACACAAATGGCGATGACCATAATGTCCAACCTGAGGCTTCAAAACAGAAGCTGGATGATGTCCAATGGGGTGACACTTGTTTTCAACGTAATATAGATGTGTCAGCACATGAACTTACAGCGGCCAGACACAAAAGCATGGACACTTGCTTGCATAATATAACTAACTCATATCAATCACCTGGCAATTAGAACAACCATTGTTGACATGATAATGTTTTTCCTGTCAGAGAGGATCAGTCCGTCATGCTGTACGTGTAGGTTGTGTTGTGTGTATGAATGCATTGAATTGTAAAGAGCTTGCGATATTTTTGGTCCATTTCCCCAGACGTACTCCATGTGCTGCAGACAAACCTCAAGTGAGACTCTCTCAAAGGACACACTCACTGTTTCTGTAGCACTGCAACATCTTGCACAGCTCTCTTTTGCATTTTATCCCGATGTCAAACAGTGGTAGATGTTTGTAACCAGACTGATTTTTATAATTTTTATAATACTTCATCTCAAAGTAGAGGCTGTCCTGTGAGCCCTCAGCAGGCGTGTGGTTCAGGTTCCCTTCGGCGCAGAGCCCATTTGAAGTTGTCTTTCGCATGATGGAGAACTGTGCATACCCAGCAAATTCATTGTGTGTCATTGATTGAGCACTGCAGTGAATTAGGCTATTGCCTGCCCGCTGCTTGTGGTCCTATAGAAAAATTGTGCACTTACAGCTCAGCACTCAAGCTTCTGAGAGGTAAGAGCCTGGAGAATGTTAAGGAGGGATGACTGCAATGCTTAATGATACAGGTTTAAATAGACAGTCTTTAACACAAGGCTGTTGTTGTTGTTTTGTAGTAGTAGTAATATGATATTACATCTAATAATAGTGACTCATTCTGCCTGTTTTTCACAACTGATGTACAAAAACAGCAAACTGCTACACAGAAAGCATCCACATAAAATGGAAAACACATTAGACAGCAGCCAACAAAAGTGTTTAATTTGGTTAATCTGGGGGAACACATTTCCTTGCAGAAGGCAATTAGTTGCAAAATGTAGCATCTCTGAGAGCAGCGGTACTCATGTGCAGAAAAAAGCTTCTAAAAATGGTTCCAGTTTCAGTATTTTTATAGGTGAAGAAGAGTGAATAATGATGTATACCAATTTTTAGCAGTGGAGGACTTTAGAGAAGTGGAGTACTTGTTTTCTTAGGAAGCATATCACGTTGACATCAAAGACTGCAGAGAACCTTTATCACCCCAACGCCAGGATTCACGCTAGAATATGAGATAAACACGGTGGAGATAAAGAGGAATGCAGCTGTGAGCGTGTAGATAAGGAGAGATACCTTGTGATAAAGGTTGAATACATTAAACCCTCAATAAATACAGAAATTACAGCAGCGTGCTGGACTTCTTTCTGTTGGTCACTTAGTACACCAACAGTACAGAGGGATGTATTGTTTTTGTATTAAACACAAACAGAAATTGAACAATGACAGTAACAGAATAACTAAATTGAATATCTACTGTATAATAAAGTAAAAAAGCTGATGCACCAGAATGTTATAGAATGACATGAAACATTTTCCTGAAACTTATCTTTTTAAGGAGCAAGGTCAAAAATCATTCCTTCTCCCAACTAGTAAAAGTTCCACAGGTTATTTTTTTCTTCCACAAGCAATCGGTGCACCAGTTAAGACTCATTTAGCCCTCAATGGTGCCCCAGTATCCAAAAAACGCTGCAAATGTGTCCTATTGGGTGCCTCTATGGTAGATAAAACATGATAAACTGCCCTCTATTCGCTATCAATCTGTCATGATTTTCTGCTTGAGCCGGTGCCCTTCTTTTGTTTTTCACCCCCCGCCCCTCAAACATCCCGAGTCCGCCACTTGTTTATACTTACTTAGACATGCCTACGGATACAGACGGAGCCCTCTGTCCCTACTCCGGGTTAATTTCATCCGTATTTCTGCACATATTCTTAAAGCTCATGCATGTGTACCGATGGAGCGGTACCTCCAGCAGTTGTCGGGGGGCAGCATAGCAGCGTAGCCAATAGGTCAAGTCAGACCCGACCACAGGACAAGAGGAAGATGTTTTTAAAAAATGGCGGCACTGCTTGAGGTTATTCCATGAAAATAACAATTAAAATATGGACACAGCTTTGGATGTAGAGCCCCGTTCATTCCCAAGGAAGCTGCTCAGTGCCAGCTCATGAGCCAGCGTGGAGCCTTCGGAGTGTGTGAAGTAAAAACAGAAACCAACTGAGAGGGCTAACTTCCTGTTTAGCTTGTTTTTTTTTACAATATGAAAATTATATAAAATTACATTAAATTATATTCAATTGAACTACTATATTAAAGAACTGCAATTCAAAAGGGACATTGCGTCTGAGTCATAACTGTAATTTCCTGCTGTTGTGAGCTGCTTACCACAGAATGCGAGGCAGAAAGGAGCCATCACCACTCCAGAACCGGTTCCTATTGCTGAGCAGTGAGCTTATTTTGTTCACTGGAGGTACACGCTGTTTCCCCCTCTCCTTTTTTTTCTCCTTCCCATGCCGAACGATTAACCATTTGTATCTGTCTACTCTGTTTAATTAGTGCAGGTATCTGTGGGCAGCAGCTTGTCCACACACTTGCCGATAGATCAGGTTGGACTTTAAACGAGGCTAATGTGAGATTCGAGTTTCAGCAACAAGGGGAAAAAACTTTGGGATCAGTGACAGATGATTTTTAGGTTGAATTGATATCATTTATGTACTTTTGTATGCTTTTATTTTAGTTTAAAGAAATATGAGTTGAAATACTTTTACTGCACGTAAAAGCAGGTATATTTGGCTTCATGTGGTTTGTGCCCAACAGGGGACTGAAAATAATATAACATCCATTTTCGGAGTGACCTAACCCCACGATGCCTGATGTGACAGCAGAAAATACAAAGGCAGTTATTACCAGTAACAGTAGCTGGAGTGTAACATGCATGAAGGACGCGTAACCTTTCTCATGTGCTAACTGGCTCTCAGGAGAGCAGAAAGCACTGAGCAGCAATGCACTCCCCTTCTCCAGAGACTTCTTACGCAGTACAGGGTGACAGAGATGCTTTGACACTCGTCACGCTGTCACCTCTTGAATCTTCATCCAACACCTGACAAGTCAACCACACAGAGTGACCTTCAGACGCAGTGACTCATCCTCACGCCTCAACGGTTAATCTGACCCTGAGAGCGCTCGTAACTGCCCGCGCCTTTCTGTGCGCTGCGCGTAGTTGCCATTTTATGCAGCAGAGAGAGAGAAAGATGTCATTGTAAGCCCCCACACCTTCCCCTCCTTTTAATCAGAACAGTGTGTGCTGACGCCTTGAAAAAAAAATGTCAGCCTACCTGCCACGCCGCTGTGTCAGCCCTCACCACCTCCTCCTCCTCCTCCTCCTCCTCCTGCATTCCTCATCCCCTTTCTTTCAAATTTACACTTTCTTAGCCCTCTTAGCGGCAAGACAGGGGGACATAGATTGTCCTTCTATCAACTTTCATTCAAGAGCCCCACTAGGAAATTGATTGCACTTTGGAGGAGACTGTTGCAAGGTGCAAGCAGGGGATAATCTCATTGCACAGCTGTTGAGTAAACTTAAAAGGAGGGCAATTTAAGTTGAGGAAAAGTCTCCCAGTTTTACCATGCAGAGTCTGAAAAGTGAAGTCGCCATCCCTCTGTTCCAGCTGTTATTGCCCTCCACCGTTTAATTCCCTCCATCAAACTAATATCCACAAGAATAAAACATGACTTCCTCTCAGTGTCAGAATGTGCCCGTTGGTTTCCATGTTACATGGTAGATGAGCAAACATCACCAACCGCAATTAAGCAAATGTGCAGCGCTGAATTAACACTAATTAGAATAGACTTTGAATCCATCAAGCCACTTAGCCAGCAGCGTCAATGTAAACAATGTCATTAGCATATTTGCGCAGAGGACATGTTAAAGTTGATTCGCATCGTCTGCGCCTCCTAAAAGCTCAGCGAGCACAATCAACCTAAAGGAGTCGGAGTGCCCCAAGGTCACAGTCATGCATCTTTTGTCACCAGATTCATTAACGGGGCGATAAGCCGGTTATGAATGGGAAATGAAGAAAGACAATGATCCTTAATCAGCGGGTGATTAAGAAATGCAGGAAGCCATCAGCGACCCGTTGTGATATCTGATGAACTGCTCATTTTGTGTTGAGGTAATGATCAAAGTAAGTAAGTCATAAACTGCACACACAGTTATGGTGTGTCAAGAATCATACTCAACATACAAGTGAGGTTCTAAGTCTCAATTCTGTCTGCGAAATAGCTAAAAAATGCAACAATTTTTCTGATAATTACCTTAATTATTTTCTGGATTTTACAATTTGACAGCTACAAGCTTGCTCCAGTATTGCCCCCCTGTGGCTGGCTGCAGTATAAATCATAAACCCCTCCCGCTCTACGTAACTCGACACATCTCATACCTGAAAGACTGAATACGGCTGATTGCCAGTCACTCCCTTAATGACACATATCATCGTTCCCAAAACAGTATCGCAGCATACCAGTAACAGGAGCACCAGTACTTTCGTTTCCAGGATCCTGATTCTGTAGCTCACCACTTCTCAGACTCTGGGTCCAAATGAAGTCACCAGCACCAGATGGCTCAACTTTTGGTGGAATTGGAGATGTGTCATCTGTCTTTATGTATGTCAATGGTTTTTTCGCTAGAAATCCAATCCAAGTCAACTAGTAAGAGATTCTTCACTCTCACATCTGGAGTCTGTTAACTCTTGATGTGGTTGATGGATTTGGCTTCAATTAGCCAATTCAATTAAGATGTTTGACAGACAAACAGCTCTGCGACAACACTGTCACAAGATCTAACAGCTGCCCTTGAAAGTTTTAAATTGTGTGCAAAAATCGAGCTTAAAAACCGACAAAACAGCCTCAACGAGACTCCGAATGTCCTGTGATTTCTGCTCGCTGCTACTGGATTAATTGTGTGTTCATTAATTGAGAGAGCTGACTGCTGTGAGTTTCATCAGCGCAACAGTTGTCAGCAAACTGACAACTTTAAGCTTCGGGAAACGTTGACAGAGTTCAATTGGAGCACAGTGTGGTGTTTTTGACAGCTGTCAGGTTTTAAACCCTCATTGAGGATCAACACTGGAAGCAGGTTTAAGGTTTGTTCAGATTTTTTGCAAGGTGAGTTTTAGTTTCAGTTTGACTGATGGACAAGTCAACAAACGGCAAATGCACAAGCTCTACAGGCATCAGCTTTGATTAGCTAAGGAGTGTTAAGAAAATGGATGATAAGCCCTGAAAAGGCTGAGAAGGGAATCGCCAGAGTCAAAACTTTTCACTGAATAATGGAACACAGAGGACGGGATGTTCACACAACCACCTGTTTGTTTGTAACTTCCAGTGATGTGCAAACCCTCTGAGAACCCTCAGTCCAGCAGTGTTTTATTATTCATACAAGTGTCTCCTCTTTTATTTTGTCGGCCTTGGTCACAACTACAAAGACATGCTGGGGATTTATCTCTACTTTAAAGTTGCTCTGTGGAGTTTTTCTTGAAAACAAAACAAAAGTTTACATTCGGTGTTTCTCACAGTAACATTATTGGCAAAATGTGATCACGGATTCCTCATAAAATCATTTGCAAAGCCAATTCCTGAATATTTTAGATTGTGCAGTGTCTATATTCGTGTTTATTAGCCAGTTTAGCTGCATTAATCTTCTTTCTCGCCATCCTCATTGGGTCATTATGCTTCTTCGCGCACCGCTGCCACTGACAGTCACTCGGTCAGATAACATTAAACCATCGGCGTGGAACTTTGCTCAGGTGATTACGCAGTTGCAGTCCATTTCATGTCAAATTTGTCCTTCACTCAGTCAGAACAGACTTTTCAGGAAGTGGACCTAATGACTAAAGGGTTACAGGTTTAATAAGCAGAGCTGCAGGACAGGTGGGAGAGTGAGAAGCCTCATTACGTCCCTCACCTAATGCCGGCTGTTGATGCTGATGCATAACCCCCCAACTGTTCCAATCAAACTGGGATTGTACTGGGCAGCTTTCAGGTGTAAATGCGTGTGAGAGAGGAAAGAAAGCTTTCTCTTGGTGAAACTGGAATAACTTCATTTTATAAGCTACGATGGGAACTACAATGGGTTTAATGCTCCTGTTACTCTCAAGCAGGGGTTTTTGTTGAGGTCACGAAAAGTCATTTTTTTGCAAGGTTCATGGGTATTTAATTAGAAAAACATGTGTTAAGTATCCAATTTTATTGAATGGTCTAATTTAAACTTGTACCATGTGAGACTATGTGATGTGGACTTATTGTGTTTTCCAGCTAATGGGGCAGTTACAGATCATCCTCAAGCTTAGTGTTGTATTATAAAAGAATCAAAGATTCAGTGTGTTGAAACTCCTGTAGATCAATGACTGTTGACAAAAAAGCCAAAAGCCACGACTGTATGCCAACAGCTTGGGATTTACAGGATGTTTTAGGACAGTTTTACACACATTTCCAGGTTATTTAACCATGTCTGTGGTTGATTGTGTCTTTGCTCGAACGTATTGAATGAGACCATTTATTCAGACTTGCCTATTAAGTGAGCTGTCTGTGTCATTTCAGATAAATCATGGATGCACACCCCGGAGGCTCTGGCCAAGCATTACATACCCTACAATGCCAAGGTACGTTTCACCATCACACGGTTGGATTATCAAAGCTCTGTTACTGTAGAATACCTCAAACAAATCCCAGAAAGGCATTTTTGTTGTTAAACAATGGTGGGGAGCTGAAATCCCTTCGCTTTGTGGCATCCACCTCTCTGTTAATTCATTCACTGTCTGTCAGGGCGCCTCTCGGGCCAGGTGCTCCATGATGCATTTCCCCCGAGACAACCGGGACCTTTCACGACCGTTGACAGCAGCTTCACTCATTTTTTTGTCCGAGCCATCAGCATTATCCAACACCCTCTGCCCCATTACATCACATCCAAGTTACATTTGGAATAACATGACAATGATAATTTGGGTGTTTAGCGGTGGGTGATTTAACTTGAATTAACGTCTTATCTCTGCTGTGTACAACGTGGTGTTTATCTTCCTGAGCAGCTTTTTTCCCACTCAGTGCTCAGTGCATGTCGAACTTTTAATTTGAAAGTTTTCCCTGTGTTTCAGCCTTCACTTATTAACTTTATTGAGTGGGTGTAAAGTGTAAAGTAAAGTGACTCGCACTTCTGTCGATACCAGTCAAAACATCCGCTCATGATACAGGAAAAACTTAAAATGAAACAAAGTCCAACAAACACTTCTGGCAGGAGGACCGTCTCACTTCCCCATCCGACTGGCTTTTCTGCTTCATTTTTGACAAAGAAGCTTCTCTCCTAGGAGGCTCCGAGTCTGACAGCCTACATCCTGAACTTCAGACATTTTTTAAGATGGAACTCCAAAACGACCACATCCCCCCTTCAAAACTGCTGAGAACTCCTTTGCTGATTGAAGCCAAGAAACAGGCAGAACTGGCAGAGAGGACACATCTTTAGAATCATAGCATATTGTCAGCTTTCACTGATGAGTCGCCTGTCTGGCTGAATTTGCTGAGATCTGAGTGCCACCACTCATCGCTGAAGGAACTGGAGGGGGCGAGACAGCCAAAGTGCTCAGACTTTTCTGTTCTTGGCTGAAAATAAGCTTCTTTTGAGCTCATTAAAATGGAGACAGGTCCTTTCTTCAAATGGTTTGATCCATTGATTCAACAAGGTCATTTTG
Organism: Diplodus sargus; assembly: GCA_903131615.1. Lineage (NCBI taxonomy): Eukaryota > Metazoa > Chordata > Actinopteri > Spariformes > Sparidae > Diplodus > Diplodus sargus. The sequence continues at coordinate 1,913,511 of CAEMYA010000455.1, forward strand.
ATTTGATGACGGGATTAAACTACTCTCAATTTTGTTTTCTTCTTTTTGAGCCCAAATGTTCCCTGAACTAAACCCAGCATGAAGTATTGTTTTGCAACATGCTCGCAGAAGAAAGGAGGATTGTACTGCGAATGAAAACACTGAGGTTGTGTTTTCTGTACTTTTATTTTTTGTGGAGTTTCAAATGAAAAAAAAACTTTTCTTCTTTGACTACATCCAAACAAACAAGGACAAAAAGAATTTCAAAATCAGCTCATAGTCATATAAATGTTGGGAAATCTTTTAGAGCTAAAACTTTTTTTTTCTGCTGATTATTTTATTATTCAATAGGTTTATTGTTTATATAGTGTGTATATATAATGGTTGAAAATTGCTAAAAAAACATTCATTATAATTTCTCTCAGCTCAAGGTGATGTCTGAAAATTGCTTTGCTAATGAATAGTTCAGAGCCTGAAGATTTTTTAAGTGTCCAGAACTGAGAAAAGAAGTGAAATCCCACATTGAAAGAGCCGAAAACATTGAAACACTCAATCAAATGATTGTTTCAGCTCAAAACACCTCATCTTACAGGTACTGAGTATTGGAAAATTAGAGCTTCATTTCTTAAAGTTTGATTTCTGTCTGTGTTTATACGTAGTTAGTGTCTGGGACAGTTAACTGAAAAGAAAGGCTCCATTTGAAATAAAAACTTTTCGAAAAAAAGTAATTTAACTGAAAAAAAAATCAAATATATGAGATGAACAAAGGAAGAATTGGGGGGACTTTGACTCTTAGGGCTTTAATTAAATCTTTCTTTCAGCTCTTTGCTACTTTGAAGTGTCTGAGAACAGATTTAGTTTGTTGCTGCAGCTCAGTGATGCTACATCGGTCCTACAGCTGCAACAAGTTCTTAATTAATCGATTAGTCGTTTGACACACAATTAGGTGGTGGCTATTTCTCTGGTGTGAGTTTCTCAAATGTGAGACACTTTATTTTGTCTTTTATGATAGTAAACTGGATATCACTGCGTTCCAGACAATGTCAGAGGTCAGAGTTTACTTAGTTGAAACTTTTGGCTTCCAACCTCAAACGTTCCAGTTGCGTGACGCCAAAAGTTTACAAGAAACTTGACCGACCGTGACGAAGGATGTCTCTTTGGCATCTGTACACACAATTCACACCCTCTGCGATTCAGCCTCTGTGCATTATAAACTAAATTATTGGAAACCTATTTAAACATTTAATTTCCCAGCCTTATACAAATGCTGCAGTCTACAAATTCACCTTACTCCCTTCCCAAAGATGCTGCCATTGCTGTGTGACGTCAGACAGCTGCTTTACTCGTGAAGTCGGGGTTAATAAATGTGCCCTGAGTCCACAAGAAGCAATTCTGACTTCAATTGGAGTTCCATTTTCCTTATAGTGAAGTGCTACTCCAGTAAGAGGATTACTGAGTTGAATGGAATACAGCATATGTTTTGGTCTTGGACTGTTGGTCAAATGGCAGTTTGGAAGGACTTAAGTTCAAAACATGCAGAAAATGAACTAACACAGTGTTGTTAAAGATGTCTCTGGACTGTTTCGCAGAGAAAGTCGTCCCATCCTGTCTCGTAATACCACTTTACGACTACTGCAAAAAGCAATAGTCCGACATCTTCTGTTAGCTACTTACTTTAATACTTTTTCACTTTAATAAGTGAACTAAATAATGTCACAAAATGTCAAGAAAGGAGACATTTATACACCTGTTGTCCTCACTAAACAGAAAAATACAGTTAGCACGAGTTAAATTGCCTTGTTAACTCACCTTAAGTACCGTACAGAGACGTCTGACACAGCATCAATCGAAACAAATCTGTTGATAATATACTTTACTTTACTTTACTAAAGTTCTGTCTATTTCTCAGACATTCCTGCATTAAATGAAAACAAACCATTTGAAGTTATTTCACTGTGCAGTGGGGAAGTGAAGCAGACATTTTTCACAGTGTTCTTTACATTCTATTGACAAAACAATGAATCCAGGAAATAAGCGATCGCTGCATCGCTAATTAAAACATGAGGAAACCACTTACGTGACGAGAAACCTTCCACCTCTGCATTCACCAGAGAGGAGCAGATCTGCAGCTTCATGTTCATGTCAGACTGTCATTAACGAGTCACAGCAGAACCTGTCAGTCCATGCGATGTGTTTCTTGTTGTGAATTTAATTAGCTTTATGTTCTCTGATGTGACAGTACAGTCTGTCATCACAGCTCATCTGTTGCTCTGCACTCCGTCACTTCTTTGCTCTGACAAGTCGACACGCATCCGCCTGCTGTACAAATCTGCTACTGGTGCCTTTTTTGTTTGTTTTTTTTTTTGGCGCAGCTTTAATGAGTTTCTGCTGACCGCTGTAATCAACAAATGTTATTGACCTCTGGACGGCAGGAGGAACGAATGTCTGAGCTGACGGGTTCAGCGGGTCTAACATGAACAATCAGATCTCCTCCTGAAGTCACTTAAACTGCACGTGACACAGATCCTGCCCTTTAGATATGTGAGAACCCTTCAATTACGGAGGAGCGAGCTGCACGCAGACAACGAGATGGAGTCTGAATGCAGCTTTCAGTGAACTTTCCAGAGCTGCCACAGGGTTGAGATATTTGTGCATATTTTGTGTGTGATTTTTTTTCATTTTCTTTCTGTTGGCATTGGAGGGTGCACATTCCCCTTTAAGCTCAAGTGTGAATCCTTCTGGGGGAAACGAGGGGGCAGGGGTGGTTCGTTTTTCAGCTGCATGCACCAGTTGATGGATGAGCCTCCAGGCTTAGTCTGCCTTGTGAAACGTCCCCAGTCGTAGCCCAGAATGCACTGGTCAGGAACAAGAGCTTCTCCTTTCTATTCTGGGCATCTGTCAGCGGCGCTCTCAGACATGTCCTGAAGTGTGTAGAGTACATTTGTCACACCGGAGCAGAGTGCTGACACTTTCTTATAAAGCTTCAATCTGCTCTCCGGCTCTGTCGTATTTAGCCACTGTAGTATTTTTCACCTAGACACAGACTGTTAGTTAGTTACACATTCTTAATTCTTTAGCTCTTTTTGTTTATTTTCTGTTAGATTTCATTAAAGGCACAATATGTATGAATTGGAAATACTCCAAGTCATTAGAGGGCAGCAATGACCGCTGACTGCTGCTAACTGCAGCTGCAGTTAGCTAGGGAGCTCAGTTAACCTTGCAGCTAGCGGTCATATTAGCTGAGCTCTGAGCACCATGGGAATGTTAGTGGCCAGGCGGATAGCTAGTTAGCATACTAAATTCAGTAGATACCTCTGCAACACCATCATCATGTAAAACATGCTATTTCTTCTCATTATTTTGATAATTTTAGTTCATTTTTGTTTGTTTTTCTCAACAAAAACACTGTATTTTTGCTCCTTTGAAGTGACTCCCAAGTGGTTTTTATCTCAGCATGAACACCCTGCTTAGATTCATATTAACAAGTTTATTAAATTAACACTGTGCAGGAGAAAAGCGTCATTCAGAACAAGAAAAACAAGAACAATGGACATTATCAGAGCCGAGTCATGGAAAGCTTCACACAGATTTTTTGTCACGTCACGGAGAACCATCCGTGTCCGTCTGAGCCGCGCCCCAGAGGGAGGCATTGTTATTTTGTTGTTCCCAACCTTTAAGGAGCTGACACTGGTGTTTATGAAGTCTGATATTGGAACAGGCTTCACACATTAAGCTCCAGGAGGCAGTGGAGCAGTGTGTGTGACCGGAACAATTGCTGCTGCTGCTGTTGCTGCCAGATGGAGAAGCTCCGTGTTCAGGCGCAAAGGTTAATGGCTCCATCTGTTGGAGGACGGCAGAAGTGCCGCCCAGAAGTGTGTCTGTCCTTGTGCGGATGTTTGTGCAGTATCATACATTCATTCCTCACTTGTATAGGCGGATGCTTTTTGAGGTTAGGCAGTTTAAACTGCATGAGGCGGTACATTTACGTCTCCGAAGGACGTGAGCATGAATAATTTATTAAGAATGTTATTGACATTTTTTTTAAAAGTCAGAATAATGAATTCTGGATGATATTGACTCAAATGTCATCTGTGATTGGTATGCTAATGAAAAGGTGTTCGTCTTCTTCTAATCTACCTTCCTAAAGCACGCACTCTTCTCCTCGCTTATCATCGTATCCGTCTCTGTTGTGTTGACGTCACATCATAGATTTGTTGTGTTTTGTGTTCTCGTTCCAGTTCCTTGGAAACACAGAGGTTGAAGCCCCCAAAGGCACGGAAGTTGTGAAGGATGCAGTCCGAAAGCTGAAGGTAAAAGCCAGTCGTCCTCGCAGTGAGCCGCAGCCTAAAGGATAGCAGAGTGTTCTCGAGCGTCCGGATGGGATTGCAGACTCGGATCAGGGGGAGGTGGGAGTGAGTGACAAATGCTCCCCTCCCTCATCAGTTACCAACAAGGTGCCCTTGGAGTTTTTTCAGCTCCCAGAGTGTGGATGCCCATAAGTGCTGGATAAGCACAGCAGTCTGCTCGGTCGACCTTCCCCCAGTGGATGTAGAATTCAATAAAAACGGATGTTTATCTGCCGTGAAACCTGTTGTTTTCCCACTCCGAGCTCGAATCTTCCGACCATAACAGCTTTTTTTCTTGAAATAACACACCTTTTTTTTTTTTTAACTTATAGAGTCACTTTATTAAAGCAGAGCTGCTGTAGTCTACCCCGCCGGAGCTCAGTGACACGTCATAAAGTCTCTTGACACCTAATATTCTCCACCACTGGCTCCCAGACTGAAGTACATGATCTAATTAGACGCTGCAGACTAGATTTGCATAATAATGGGCTGAAAAAAAAAGGTTTCTTGAAACAATATGATCCTTTATGACTTAGTTACACTGTTAGTGTTATTAAAGCTACTGTAAAAACATAATGTGCTAACATATGATTTGTTTATTAATGCATAGATTAAATCTGTACTACTAAACTTGTCGTTTGTCGTAACAAACCCACAAATAAATGGAGTATTTTAGCTTCTTTTAGCTCGTTGTTTTGGTTTCTCGGCCCACACATTCCTCTCTCTAAACATTTCTTCCTGTATTAAAGCACTGATAACCTTACTTTACGCTTCAGGGCTCAAAAGGAAATATTCGATGTATAATTCAAGTGAATGCCAATGTTGCTCTGTGTCTGTTAGATAATATGTAAATACTTTGTTGTTTGCTTCAACAACCTGAGAGGCCAAAAAGTACAGCATTGTGTTTCTAACCTTACTTTTAACCTGCATTTATTGACTCTTTGCTCCCTTGGTGCAGTGCAACAAGTTGTAAACATAACACTGGCATTTTTAAAAGTTGACACGGCCAACATGTTAACCAACTCTTAACTTTTAGCTCGTCAAAACAGCACCTGAGGGAAGAATCTGTGTTTTTTTGTAGGAAAATGTTTCAGATTTTCTATTTCAGGTTCTTGGAACTTGGGTATTATTCAGCGAACCAGCACGCTTTCCTACCAGTTTTGTGCAGAACTATTGCAATCAAAGACTTTATTAGCACAGCAGGTCAAAGAAAACCTGCTTTTTTTCTGGTTCTGAACCAGTTTAGTGTACAAGAAGGAGAATCTTTTAAAGAGTAAAGCATGATTCCATATAAAACATATTCCTGGACAATGGACTCAAAAGTTCAGAGTAAGTTGCAAGAACCAAAACAGACAATCGCTGACTTTGACATTTGTGCTGAACAGGAAAAAGTTCAGGCCAGAAAACCAAAACAATGAGCTGATAGACACTAAAATGATTGAAATGATGACATGATTAATGTAGAATATTAACAAGAGCAGCATTATAATTTAACCCATAATGTTTTTTATAAACATTTCTGGATACTTTCCTCATTAATAGTGAGTCTTGACAATCATGTTTCACATATTTGTTTCTTGAAATTCAATATTTTTTCGAGTAGCTACTTTTCTCAAGATCAAACCTAAATTGATCAGCATGATCATCAAACATCACAGTCTCTCGTTGTTCACAGACTTGTTTTGCAGTCGATGGGATTTTTTAACAGCTGAAGGTCAAAGTTTTCTTTGCTTCCCGAGCTATTTTCCATTCAGAGCTCGTAGCCTGACCTCACTCTGTCATTATGATTCTGCTGTAAAGTGATCTGATCGCATCAGGTCAGTCTTCATCTTCAGACCTGCTGTCATCAGAAACCTTATAGTGCCACATAGATTTGACGGGGTGTGTCCCGGTCGTGCATTTAAAGGTTGAGGTTGATCTGTGTGTAAAGATGACCAGCGTTCAAGTCCCGTTACATTACCAAGAGTCGGTGTTGGTTCTTGGACCAGGACAAAGACTATTCTTTTTAACAGAGTCTTAGTTCCAGTAAAATACTCGGTGGGTCATTTTGTAAAGCGCTGGACTAACAGCTTTATTTGTTCTGGGCTTTAGTTTTCAGGACCAGTGTCTCCAAACATCCCCGGTGAATGACACTTAACCTGAGTTCACTCCTCAACATTAATCAGGTTGAACTAAACCAGCAGCGCAGCCTTCCTGCATGGGAACACGACCCAGAGAAAAGCGTCTCCGTTCTCACAGCTTCTTGGTAATGTGTCTGAGCTGGCCGCTGCCCGCTGGCCTCCCGACTGTCTTCTCCTGCCAAGAGTTGAATCTGTGAGGCCACTTGTAGGGGGGGAGGACTGTTTTCCCAAACCCGTACCTCTATTGTTGCGTTACATTCGATCTCCAAAGGCCTGTTTGTGCTCCATGGTTACTCTCCCAGATACACTGGCGAATTAGGACGGGCTGTTCACTCCGAAGATCATGTGAGGGGAAAAAAACTGTTGGTCGTGCAAAAAAACGAGCCAAGAGTTACGGTCAAATATTGTGGTCTCATATCGCTTAGAACATAAACGCCTTTGTGTTTTCAAGCACGTTAAGTCGCCCTGTAACTCACCCTGAGAGGTTCCTCCCCCGCTCACTGTGTCTGCAGGCTCCTGGAAAGTAAATAAGTTGAATTATAGAAGCTTTACTCGAGGCTTTACAACGGCTTGATTACAACCGAATGCATCGTTTTACTGTAAGCCTGGAGGTGCCATAACGTTGGAGGCCGTGAAAAGTGCTGCAGTATCTCTCACACACACTTTATCTGCCTCTCGAGGTTTCACTTCGAAAGTGAAATCGGCACGAGTGTTTCGCAGCTGCGGATTTAAACCTCCCCTCGTTCTCACCGCTGTGGTGGACACTTCCTGAACTTCCATCTCTACATACATTAAGATCTGGAAATACTCGCAGGCTGTTATCAGCTTCCTGGAAGCCTCCTCACACATAATGATGCAGCGTCTCTCTCACTGACAGTGTTCGCTCTCCTCTCAACAGACATTTAACCGACTGCCAGGTCCTGTTAGTATTTATGTCAGTTGGCAAAATAACTGTGAAAGACTTAAATTGTTTTCTTGGCAGCGCAGGAAGGAGCGACACAGTGGATGAATCACTGATTCCTTTAATTTCCTCGTTAATCTTCTTTAAAACACTTGAACCTTAATGCTCGTATGTTCTTTGCTCTTTAAAGATCCCATACAGCTGTTCTTAGTCCAAAGCATATATATATATGTGTTTTATGGGGCTTTTAAACATTTTATTGACATTAATCCACTTTCAAGTTTTACAAAATGTCTTAGATATTTTTTTAAAGTTGAACTACTGCAGCGAAATATATCAATATTACTGTATATATATGTCATGATAGCAGACTGTATATTGTCTTAGACTTTAGAAATCATTAAATCATGATATGTCATAAAAAAGTGAACTTACAAGACTGTTCTACTGTGGATAATTGTAGCCACATTACAGATGATTATTCATTGTGTTGCTATTTATATTGTAGGAATAGTCTTTCCTAACACAGTTTCCTCCGGCTCGACCGTTTTTTTTAGCCTAGTTTAGCTCGTTGTTTTGGTTTTGAGGTCGACAAACTTTGCTCTTTGGTTCAGTCTTGTCGCATCGATTGTAAATATTTTCCGGTGGCAGCAGGCATCTGTTTTCCACGACCAAAAAGACAAAAGTAACAAGTAGCTGCTGAACATAGAAGATCATTTAGCAGCTATAGAGCCATACATTTTACTCAGGAGATGGTGGAGACCAAAACAGAGCTACATGGAGAGTAAGGATTGGATTTACATCATATTGTAACACTGTTGAATATGTAAACAAGCAGTTAATTGTTAGCTTGCTTTACTGTTTTAAATTAGCAATGACAATATAAGACTGAGGCCGATCTTGAAGGCTTCAACAATCTGCTTTTCAGGGTCGTTGTAGACATCATGATACTTCAAATAACCTCAGTGACCAGAACAACAGAGCCACGTGAACTTACCAACGGAGAGATGTAGCCAACCAAACGTTAAAACACTAAAACAAAATGATAAAGGCTCTTCTTTGGGTGACATTTTGTAAATAATGGAATATGAGTCTCACTGTAGCTTGGCTTGTTTTTGCCAAAAAATAACCTTTAATGGAATAATGTGTTTAAAGGCACAAATGTAGAACTTCAGCAGTCGAGTCTTGTTGTAGGGTATTTCATAATTGAGAAGAAAGATCGAGATTAAGATTTTGGATTGAGATTGCAATCAAATAGATGATTGTATTGATTTGCTCACATGGACAGACTTTTAAATTAGATGTGTTATCAGGCCTGAAGCTGTACTGTTGCAGTAAATGTCATTACCGTGTGCTTTTTGTCTTCCTCGTGACTCTCAGAGTCTGAAACTAAAACTTTTCTGCTTGTGATTCTTCTCATTGGCAGTTCCAGAGACATATCAAGAAGTCAGAGGGACAGAAGATGCCCAAAGTGGAACTGCAGATCTCCATCTACGGCGTGAAGATACTCGATCCCAAGACGAAAGTGAGCCCAGAAAATATTTGAGTTTCTTTATCACTCCGCAGCTGCAGCGACGCCCACGCCTGTCAGCTGAACTTCCGCTGACAACAAACACCGTGTAGAGAAAAGCAGTGATTTGGTGTCAACATTCATAAAGTGGGTAAATAATGAATGCCTTGTGTTTGTGGCGTTTTTTGTTTTTTTTTTCCAGGATGTGCAGCACAACTGTCAGCTGCACCGGATATCCTTCTGTGCAGATGACAAGACGGATAAAAGGATATTCACTTTTATCTGCAAAGACTCCGAATCCAACAAACACCTCTGCTATGTGTTTGACAGTGAAAAGTGTGTAAGTGTCTCCGGCTTCCTTGTTTGTTTGCAGTGAAATAAAATATAAAAAGCTTTTGGCAGAAGGCAGAAGGCATTTTATATGTTTCACCGCGTCTTGGAGTTAACCATGAAATGATCGTCTCAGCTGTAATTAAGCTGCAGTGACATTTAGGTGAATATCATCATCACGTCTTTGCTCTCCTGCTGCAGGCGGAGGAGATAACTCTCACCATCGGTCAGGCCTTCGATCTGGCCTACAAGAAGTTTCTGGAGTCCGGAGGCAAAGACGTGGAGACCAGGAAACAGATCGGGACGCTGCAGAAAAGAGTACGCCGCCCGTCCAGCCGACTCAGCGCGTTTGACTCTCACACGGGCTTTAAGCAGCACGCTGACACGCTGATATTTTTGTTAATTAATGCGGGGCTTGTTTTTTATTGATTGTTTTAAATGATCCAGCGTGGACAATTAAACTGTTGATGAAAAATGTCAGTAATGAATATTAATGATGGAGCGCTCTGTTGTTACCGAGCCAATCTCAAAATTGAATTACTGTGCACCCTGCTGAAACTGTGGCGCTTCCCCAGTGGTTTTGTTTAAATGGTGATTTATTAACACATTATTATTAACTTGATTAAATGACGGACTGGCTGAGGCGGCTAAACAACAGTGTGACATTTATTCTAAGGTTCATTTGGATTCATTTCCAAAACGACCAATTTAGAGGGCCGTCTGGGGTTTGAGCTTTGTGGGAAAAGCTTGAAAACTTTCCACGAACACTTTGCATGTAATGAAAATGTTTCCAGACATTAAATGGTTTACGGTGAAATTACGTGCAAGGTTCCTTGAGAGGAAAAAATTAGGACTGTAAAAGTTTTTTGATTTAGCCACAAATAGTCGAGGGTCACTGAGAGAGATTAACTTTAAGTGTTGTGCAAGAACACAGAAATCAAACATTTTTACTGTATCTACATTTTTAATGAAAAAAAGAGAGAAGAAGCCGAATCACCAAGCTGAGGACTGACCTGTTTTTAATGAGGCTTTTTTTGGTTTGGGGTCTTTCACAGAGCAGTGAAGATGTTGCAGTATCATGAAAGATGTGCCCACTTAAACCTAATTCATCTACGAGAATTTCTGTGAAGCTCTGCAGTTAAATTGGCTGTTATTTTCCAAAACCAGACATCACGCTGCAGCTCGTTTAGACTTTATTTGAGTGCGTCTTCTAAAAAAATGACTGAACTGCTCTTGTGTTTGTGCAGATTCAAGAGCTGGAAACAGAAAACTCTGAGCTGAAGCAACAACTTCAAGATCTTGAAGAACAGCTGATGATTGCTCACGTTCCACCAGTAAGGACAAACTGCACCGACACGTTTAGATTTCACATTAAGGATCATATTTTTAACCCTTAATATCCTCTAAATATGTCTTCTATCTCTTGAGGGTAACAGTCTATCAAATCTGCTATGTAGCTGTATCTAGCATGCTAACAGAAGCTAACATTAGCTGATCAAGGGTGTGTTTAATTGCTTCTGAATATAACTTTTTAATTCTAAGACAAAACTTTGTTTGCAAAGTTTGTCGCATATTTCAAGTCTCACGTCGTCTGACTGCAATAATAATTGCAACGTCTGCAGACAAACTCACACTCTGACTCAAATTGTTTAGGATTCAAAAGTTGTTTTATTCATTTTTTTTCTTTATTCAAAATGAGGACAATGTGAAATCAACATATTGCACCAGATGGAGCACAATGTAAACTGCGTGCTCACAATGCAAAACTAACAATATAGAAAATAACGTATACATATTCATTCGCATTCATTCAGGGAGGCAACCCGGTCACGGCAAATCATCTCCGTGACCATCTTTTAATTAAAGTTGAACAAATTTGAGTTTGCAACTTTTTTAAAGCATTTTTAAGGACAGCTGGGTTTTGCTGATATTGCTTCGCTGATTAAATTCACAACCTGCACCTGAAGTGTTTTCGATGACCGAACCTGTCTGGAGGCAGTCGTGAGGGTCTGAGCCGCGACTGAAGCCAAGCAATTACACACCTGATTGGTCTGATGAGAAATGCGATACGCTCGGCGTCTAATTGGGCCAAAAGCCAGTACCTGTGAGCGCCCGCTGCGAATGCAATTACCTGCACCTCTCCTGCTCTACAACACTCACTAATGTTGTGCCTCTCTGCTCGTTTTTTCCTGTCTGCGATCTTTCCTCAGCCGCTGCACATAAACGCAGCTAACGAAGCGTACATGCTGCAGAGGCCCTCCTCTCTCTTCTGGTGTCACAGCATCAAGTCGCTCTCCTGTCTGGAGATCTCCTCCGTCACGCTCACTCCCATGAGCTCGCCGGAGTCCAACCTGTCCGCCGGGCTACTAACTCCTCCGCCTGCCAAACCCGCTCTCCTTCCTCCTAAGCCGACCGAGGGGTGCAGCATCCCGCGGCCTCGCGTAAACACCCTCTGCCTTTTTTCTTCCTCTGTTCTGTTTGCTCTGTCGCCGCCCCTGAGGCTTCAGTAACTCCTGCTTGTATCTTACTTCTGTTGTTTCTGCTTCTCCTCTTGGCTTTTTGTATAAAAATAACTGTGTGGTTTGTCGAAGTGCAAGCTCACACAAATCTGACCCGACTTCACACACAGGCGGGCAGCATCTCCATGAAGCCGCAGTCCACAGACGTTTTCGACATGGTTCCGTTCTCACCTGTGACGCCGCTGGTGCCCACACCTGCCAGCAACGGCTGCCCACCACCACCACCTACCACATTACCACCAGACATAAGTGAGTAGCTCCTTCATCGCCGTCGCAGTCACACATTCTAATCAGTTTTCCAGCTCCTGACAGATCTGCCGTCTTGCGTTCGCAGGGAAAGATCTGTTTGGCGCCGAGCCATTTGATCCGTTCACCTGCGGGTCGGCTGACTTCCCTCCAGATATTCAGTCGAAGCTGGATGAGATGCAGGTGAGCGCCTCTCTGTCCGCTTTATCTTTAAAAGGAACTGCAGGAAGGCTTCTGAACTGTGAAACCCGGCGCTGCTGTTTGTTTTATTATCAGTATCAGCACTTTGAAAGTCTCTTTTGTTTCTATATTTATATACCCGATGCTCTGTGCTTCACCTCAGAGGCGGGCGGCACCTCTGCTGAATCATATCTTGGTCTTAATTGGCCTGTGAGGGAGCTCCACTGCCCCGTTTATTACAATTATTAATGTTACTGTAGATCAGGTTTGTCATGCAAAGAGCAGTAAAACAAGCAGATGTGAGGGATTACCTAATTTTCTCTTCCTGTTCCTGTTCTTTGTGTTAAAAAAAGCTGAACACAATGGAGTTTTAATGAAACTCAGGGGTGAATGAACTCACTTCTTTATTTGAATTTATCAGGAACATGAGACCAGTTTGGTTTAGAAATTAATTATTAAAAGGTCTTCTGCGTGTCGCTTTGTTGAACGTTCTCAACATTACAGAGAAATGTCTTTATGTAACTTAACCACAAATGATCCGGCAGATTAACAAATGAACACTTTTTGTGTTTTATCAGGAATAACACATAATTACCTCCCGCTGTCTGGAAGTGTAGAACAGAAACTTCATCAGCGCTCGTTCACGAGGGGCTCATTCATATTGCATTGCTTTCTTTAGAGGCCTCACATATCATCAGTGACAGTGTGGCTCAGTGGTTCTCAGACTGTGGGGCGAGGCTCTCTGGGGGGACGCAGAGCCATTGCAGGGAGGCCGGGGAGACGCCAGCAGCTGCAGGATGTCATTACTGAGATCAGAACAAACAAACAAGAGTTCATTAGTGAAGCTATTAAGATCAGGACCAGGTGATTTGTACATGTAGGCAGATTTAGTTTGCAGTGAGACACCTGAACATTTGAAGCAGGATCAACTTGAAAACTTGACTTCTCTTTGTCCTTTATTAAAAAATATAAGGTTAAGTGTGACTTTTTACAGTGTAAAACAAACAGATGAAAGTTAACTGAACACGACAAATTAACCGTTTTTTAATCAGCCACTGTTTGATCACACCGGCACACAGTCAATTCTGCTCGCCATTTGCATTTTAAGAGTCAGTTTTACAGCCGCTCGCTCCCAGAGAGAGTCGGTACAAAGGCAACATGTGAGGCTGCGAGGGGAGCGACTGGAAACCACATCACGGTTCACTCTGTTTATATTAGAAGGAGAAACTTAACGTGTGTTTAACTCCTCTCTGTAGAAACTTCATTTAATGAATGAAGTAAAAACTTAGCCAAACCTTCACTGAACTCAACACATCCACCCACAAGATATCATGTTTTACTTTTTTAATTGAAATAAATAAAACTTGCAGAATAAAGTAACAAAATGTAACTTTCTGGAGGAATAAAGTTGATTGCTGAATCTCATCCCCGGATCAGCAGAGAAGGAAAGAGAGTTTGGCTTTCGAACTGCCTCTTACAGGGGTTAAAAGAAGAAGTCAGAGAACCATTACTGTAGTTTGAGTTGGAATACAATCAGTCAAATCATCACAAATGCAGTTTTATTCCATAACCACAGCTATCAGTCTTTCTCTGTTGGTCTGTGTAAAGCATTAAATTGTAGGGTTTTGAGTTATAGTATGATTAGAAAATAATGACTCCTGGAGCTGAAAGTCAGCTCAAACTTTTGATCCTGTCTGTAAAGTAACTGCTGAGGTTTAGCCGAGACTCGCCTGTAGGAGGCGATGTTGGACCGACTTGCTTGTTTTTAACTTTTCCTTCAGATTCTTCCTCTTCTTAATTATTAACACCTGAATTCACCTCTTGTCTTTTCCACCTGTAGCGGCAGAGATGGTTGGTACTGTTTGCTCTGTGTCTGTGCTGTGACAGTGGTTGTGTCTTTGGTTTGCATGTTTGGAGCATGTTGCATGTTTTCACTAATCCTGTGTGGTGCAAATTGACCTTCTCCTCTAAAAAGCTCCATCTTTTGCTCAGTAGTGTGTTTAGTCCTCATTGTGTTTGAGTAGCAGTGTGTTTTCTCAGCTTGTGTGTTCTGTAGTTGATGAGTTGCTGACCTGGATTACTGTGAGGAAACACTTTTCAAACTCTTAGGATTTCATGTGATAAATACGGAAGCCATTTTTTTCTTTTTTTTTCATAAAAAAAGATAACTATTTATTTATTTGTGCTTTTTATTTTTTTTGCAACGATAATATTCACTCCGTTACACTAATGACGGGTTATATTACAACACGTTCCTCACCAAAAGAGAGACATGACAGTAATGTTATATAACCTCCTAAAACACAATGGATGTATTTTGTGTTTAGTGTGCAAGAACACATGACAATCACTTAATGAGCCTTACAAAAAAGAAAAATAAATGTTTCACTCGATTACACTCATTAAATTTAGTTTTCTCCTGAAATGTTCTTTCACTTGGTTTGACACATAAAGAAAAAACAATTTCCTGAAGAAAAAAGAAAAAAAAAATACACGTAAAAAACTAAATTTTCTTAAAAAAAAAAATGTGAAAAAATACTTTTTCACTGGTTTGACACATATCATTTTTTTTTTTTTTTTTCAATTTGTTTGACACACACAAAAAAAAACATTTTTCAATCGGTTTCTCAGATTATTATTTTTTTCTCCTGAAATGTTTGTTTTTTTACTTGGCTTCACACACAGAAAAATAAATACTACCCATTGTTTTCCTGGGAAAAAAAAAAAAGTTTTCACACACCAAAAAATATCTTGCAAAAACATTTTTCAATCAGTTCCACAGATGAATTTTTTTCATCTGAACATATCAAGAACATTTTTTTCACTTGTTTTCACAATACGAGAAATGAATCACCAAAACAAAAAAAAACTTCACTTCTGTCAATAAATGCAGATCAGTGTGCTATAATTTTTAGAAACTGATGTCACATTTGATTTAGAATTTTACATCTACATCTACAGTTTGCAAAATAAAATGGCTTTTAACTTTCTATGTAAATAAATTTCAGCAGTACTCTCCCATTAGGCTCATGGTTTATGATCTCACAAAAGATGCATGACCGAGCAGAACAGCAGTGTTTTTAGTCTCTGGTTTAGCATTTCCTTCTGTTTTACCATCAGAAATTCAGAGACTTTTTCCCATTGGCTCCAATCCAAACATTATTCACAACACGTGTAATCTCTCAGATACCACATCCTCGTCACTGAACACCATCTCTGTCCTGCTTGTCCTACAGGAGGGGTTCAAAATGGGACTAACCTTAGAGGGCACCGTCTTCTCTTTGGACCCGCTTGACAGCCGCTGCTGATGCCAAGAAGATGCTCTTTGTCGCGTACTTTTAACCCGTTTGTATGAAGAAGTGCCAAAATCCACTCCACGGTCGAGTCAAGATGTCACAGTTTTTCATCTTGAGGTTTATATGCATTTGCATTTAGATGGGTTTTTTCGATATTTCAAGGTAAACTCAGATCCATTATAGAGAAGAGCCTATTTTTGTAAAAGAACAAACTTATGGAAGGAGTAGTTTTGAGTACCGTTGCTTGCACAGGCAGTGAGAGATGTAAATAGTCAAATATGTCCAATGGTACACAGAATTTTCATAATGAGAGACAGTTTGTGTGTATGCACCATTTGAATTCTGTATTGTTAACACATTCCTGTTTGTATGCCAAAACACAAGCTGGCGAAGAAAATAAATGGAGTCTGTATCATTAACACAGCTCACCCATAACATCACATAGCTTATTTTACTCAACATTATCTCACTCATGAATTAATCCAGTCCATATTTTTTGTTTTTTGTTTTTTCTGGCTTACTGACCTGTATTGTTTTTGTAATGAGTTGTTGGTTTATTTCGTCTTTGTTTTTTGTTTTTTTCACATTTCACAAGTCAGAGTCGCCATTTCAGTATTTTACTTGTCATATTTTTATTTGTCATGATTTTAGTCTGCTTTTCTTGCACCAGAGGGCACTTTGTTTGGACAGTCTCTGTCCATATACAGTACTATTCCCATTATTTTACTTTTGGTTGCATTGACTTTGCTGTTACAGTTATTAAAGAAAATTTTACCGCAAAAAAACGTGTTTTTGTATTTGTGTGTTTTCCTCCATTCAAAGATGGTGGTGATGGTAGATGGATCCAACTCTTTGTACAGTGTTTCATGGCCTTTGAGAGATTAGTCTGGACCAGACATTCATGGTTCCCCGACAAAGTGT
This sequence comes from Diplodus sargus, assembly GCA_903131615.1. Taxonomy (NCBI): domain Eukaryota; kingdom Metazoa; phylum Chordata; class Actinopteri; order Spariformes; family Sparidae; genus Diplodus; species Diplodus sargus. Next base: position 1,929,859 of record CAEMYA010000455.1, read on the forward strand.
TGGAGATCCTCTAGCACCTCCACAAGGATGATGGTTGGTAAGGTTCTGGTGCTAAAACTATTTTTATTTTTGAGTTAATGCCATCACCAGGTCTCAATTTCCATTTGTCTAAATCTAAATGGGACCATTATTTACAAAATGAACATCTTGCTGTAGTGAAGCAGACTTAAAATCACCTTTTCTCTCGTTAATCATAACTGTGATTTTTGCCTCTTAACTCCCCTCCCTCCCTGAGAGTAAATTATTCAATTATTGTGCAATGTTTTTCAAGCTGCAGTAGGCGCACCTGTGCAAATATATGCTAAACCCTCTATATAGTATCTCTCTGCTGCCTGGTATCACTGCTGATACAAACCCCCGAGTATTGAAGCAGAAGGAGTTAGTCGCCCCGCTGAACCTCCTGGTCGCTGTCAAAGATGCACCTCCAGAAGAAACTGCTGCCATCTTACAGCAGGATGAGGCACAGACACATACATACACACCTACATTACCAACAGAGGACTCTACTTCTTCACCAAGTGGAGACCTATATTTATGGTCATTTTGTAAAAATATAAATAGATTTTTTTTCCCCCATAATATTGCAAATGTGACTAAAAAGACAAAAAAAACAAACCAAAAAAAACAAAACATAAACTGCCAAATGGGGACTTGCAGAGTCATGTCTACCTATCAAACAGGGGACTTCCACGTACTGCAGTTGAGCTGTAAAAATTTTCACCAAATAAGTTTCACCTGACATTCAAATATTTCGCTGTGATACAAATATTACAAAAACAATTGTGGCCAAAAACATTGAGTATAAATAATGTTTTACCTAGAACAGCCAACAGTAACACCCTCTTATTGAATAAACTGTGATTGGCCCGTGTTTCATCATGTGGATGATTTTCTAAAACAAAACCAGAACTCTAGTATTTTCTCCTAACTCTTGATTTATTATATGATGAAAGGTTATTATGGCAGTTTTTCCAAACAGAGCTAAAAATAATACTGCATTGCTTTAACGGGACCAAATGAACTCTTCTGAAACAAGAACAGGCAGAGAGAAGTATTTTCAATATTTATTTCCAAAAGATGAAACGCATCTGCTTCCAGTGTGGAAAGCCTCTTCCTCCTCCTCCTCCTCCGCTTCCTCTCTGCCTCTGGGGTGTAAGCAGGCAGTCAAGCCTCGCAATAGTTACAAATCTATAATAAATATACTCAAATATGAACCAAATGGTCACAATAGAATTACTTGAAGGCACATTCATGAAACTTTCAAACAAACAGCTTACATTGAAAAAAAAGAAACGAAAAAAACTGAATGTTGACATAAATGTCTTTTTAAAACTACAAAATATGTCTAGAAATGTGTGGAGAAAAAAAAGGCCAACATAAAAGACCTAACTGTACCTGAATCAATATGACAAGAGCTTGGGGGGATTAACAAGCATTTTGTTTAATTTGTTGCAAAGCAAGAAATACAAAGCAAACAGGCACTCACAGCCACCTTATTCTATAAAACGGATTATAAAAAAAGATTTCAAGAGCATATGATACTGAAAAAAAAGGGGGAACTGACATGCATAAAAATAGAGTATTCTGTGCTACCTTTTACTGAAATCAAAGGAAAAAACAAAATGTTACAAATCACCACACACCACTCACGTGACACCTCATTCATCTCTCCGTTGTTGACAGAAAGATCTTTATTGGTATCCCCAAACCCTGCCCTACCGCGCAGCTGGGAGGAGTGCACAAGGATCACACTACTTACAAAACAGCACCTGTGAACAAAGATTTACATGTAGTGTCATCGTTTCTCAGTTTTTCGGTGACGAGGTAGCTAACACTGAGGAATCGACAGTCTTAATGTGTCTTTAATGTTGTACGTGGTCGGTACAGAGTTTCAAAAATAACTGGTTACAGACATTGGTTCATCAAAACTGTCTTGAGAAAAATACCTGCGCCAGTGAATGTATCACCTGCCGTATTTGTTTCCTCAATAGCACCACAATCTTGTTTTTATATTCAAACATTTAAAAAAAAAAAAAAAAAGGAATAGACAAATCTGTAGAAAATAGTAGTGGAAGGACAACATTTAGTGGGATTTTTCTGGGCCTATAAACAGCAGTTACCATTTTAAAGCTTTTCATTTTCATAAATCTTTGGTTTTATGAAATAAAATTAAAGATCTTTGGACCAAACTACACCATCGTAAGCCTCGAAATCCATCGAGCTTCAGGTCAAACATACACAAGACAGAGGAATGATTCTGATTTTTTTACCAATTAGTTCATGCAATTTTCCAAACATTCATTCTGACTTACAAATCTTCGATGTCTTGAACTGGGTTGAAAGGCACAATAAATATCTTGCCACAGGGCCAGAATAGTCCTCAGTACTCGTATGTACAATGTGGCTGATCGCGTCAGCTGTCAGTTCAATAGTCTCAGGATTCTCCTCGACACATCCCTGCTCACGATTTTACAAGAAGCACACTGGCCCGATATCGACACCGAACTCTTGATCTGAGCCACCAATGTCCACAGGGGCAATGTCCACAATAGGAAGTCTTGCTGTTTTCTGTGTCCTGTACTCAAACACTGTCTTGCCCCAGTTGCCATTTGCTTGCTGTAAAAGACAGAAATAAAAAGAAATTCAGTAAGCAAATTAAAATTTCTCTACAATCGAGAACATGACATTGCAGTGAAATGGTAAACAGTATTCTGATGAATTTGTTCTGAGGTTAAATGTCATCATGTATGAATTTATGTAAAACTTTTTTTTTCTTGTGATCCATTTTTCATCAATTTTCTTTTCAAAATCTGATCTAAACTGTTTTCTCTTTTTTTTTTTGTGTGTGTGAAAATGTATAAATACATAAGAAACACATTTTTCCAGCTCTCAAGTCTCAGACTCAGAAAATGGATCACCAGAAAAAAAAATCTAATTCTTGACTAGCCCATTTGGGCTTCAGTATGTGTGAAAATAGGTGAAAACATTTTTTATCTTATTTAACTAACTTGTATTGATCCTACAAACTAACTAACTCATAGTTCAATAGTCATAGTCATAACTCAAAAGTCCCCTACACATGCGGTATTCTACTGTTAGCCACACGGGGGCAGCACAACAAGCGGTAAACACATTATCACTATATAAGGTTTTCATGGAGAACTTACAAAAATGAAACTATAGATTTACTTCTCAGGCTGTATTAAGTGAAGCAGGTTCGTCTAATCTGTCATTCAAAACGCCTTAGCTGACTTCCTGCGAGGAAATCCCTGCCGCCATTACATTCCATTTCTCTGGAAAACTCCTGAGATCGACTCTTCCAAGATTACAGGAGTGAGTCATCAATGATGAAACCTCAGCGCTGCAGATCAACCACCATGCACTCCAGTTTCTCATGAATTTCTGCCTTGACATCAAGGAGCAGCTGATTGCAGTATTTGAGAGGGATGTTTGATGTCGCCTGAAGGTTTCCTGTATTCAAATTATGTATAATGACGACCGTTTGCGATTGGAACAAACAGCAAAACTGTCAGAGCAAACCAGGAACAATAAATAATTCAATGTTTGTTGCACATTATAGTCGTGTTACTCTGCTATGCATTATCGGTTGTTTATGTTATTATGGTATCTAAAGGTCAGAGGAAGAGATGGAGCTGCTTATTTAAAATCAGCAGTAGTCATTGTGAAGCACCTGAAAGCTACAATAAAGCGCTGCACAGTTAACTGACTGACGATCTAACGAGGAGCACTGACAACAAGGTCAAGTGCATTCCATTTAAATCCCTTGCACCTCCCCCGCTCACTTTCCCTCCGCTTTCCAAGTGGCCTCAGTGCCATGTATGCTGTTACATAATACCACGGGCGAAGGGTAACTGCTGATGAAACGCAGCTAAACTCACTGTCGGTTTGTTCATTTGATGGGATTTATTGAGAGCAAGAAAAACAAACTAATCCCAGCCTGTGTGTGAACTTACTGAGCAGGAGTCCTCCACCACTGTGTATCTGAAGCGGTTGTTTCCCTCTGCTTTGAGTTCCAGGTCGTTGGAGCCCTTGAGGATCACAGCTTTCTTATAGTTGCCATTCTTCTCGTCCTTGTAGCCCACAGAGTTCTTGCAGTGGTAGGTGATGGTCTGAGACGCCTCCTTGGACAGCAGGCGGATGAAGGTCATCTGAACAGTGACGGCATTTGTGGCCTGATCCTTGTTGCCATAAGCGAACTGGAAACACAAAGAAAGCGATCAATAAAGAGCCTTTTTTTTCAGTTTTCACAAATTGTCCCCCAACATTTGGTTGTTCTGCACGCTTTAAAGCTCAGTTTGTTGTTGTCTTATTGTTTCAATTATAGCAACATATTCTTGAAAAGACTCTTAAACAACTCCGGTGTTCCTGCTTCGTCTCTCCTATCACCAAAAATGTAATAGCTCACATGTGTTCCTCTGTTGATGTCGGCTCCGAACCACACAGGTTTGTTCCTGGAAGAGCTCCACCACACTTTACGAGGTATGCTGGATGGGTTGGCGGAGATGCAGGTCTCTCCGGTGTCCATGTTGCAGTGCACTTGGATGGCATCTTCTACACTGCCTTGGTTTGGATCCACCCAGTATTCCCCTACACGAGAAAATGATTGATTGACTCACTCCACAACTGTAACAGTAAAATAAATCAGCAGGGAAGTTTATCTCACAGGTCAAAGTCACCATGCACTGGCAATATTTCTTGATTTATCATGTTTGAGACAAGCCATAGGAAGAAGAACAGGAAAATTAACCGCTGACATACTATGATTTATAGGTTAAAAAAAGGAAAAGAAAAACAAGTATTTTCCTGATACACATTTCCTGCCTCTTATATCAGTCACTGCTCTCACTCACCACTCTTCTTCATGGGGTAGCATCTCTTCAGGTCGTCACATGTCCTGGCAGGATGTTTCTTGCTGCCGTCAGGGCTCTTCATGCTGTCGATCTGGCTGCTGAGGGCCTTCAGCGTGGCCTGAATGCTCGGGTCCACGGGCATGATGGTGGAGGAGTTGCTGTTGGGCATAGCCTCGTCCTCGCTGAACTCAGGAGGAGGAGGAGGGCCGGAGTCGTAATCGTGAGGGCCGCCGAAGAGGTCGTCCATGGCAGCCATGGGAGGTCCTGGGGGACCAGGGGGGCCTGAGGGTCCAGGCTCTCCTGGAGGGCCCTGTGGATTAGGAATAGTGGGGTGTTTTATTTTTATTTTAAAGAATAGTATTTCATACAGACAGTAATAAAACATTTAACAGTCCTGTGTTCCCTATTTAATGAACATCTGTCTAAAAGATGTTCACCAATTCAACAAGAGTCTTTTTTCTTTTTTTTTACTGAGTCTTTTTATTAGTTCAAGAACTTCCTCTCTGTATATTGAGACAATACCTCTGGTCCAATCTCTCCACTGAGTCCACGTGTTCCAGGAGGTCCCATTGGTCCTGGCTGTCCCACGTGTCCTTCCTTTCCAGAAGGTCCAATAGGTCCAGGAGGCCCCTGTATCACATACCAGTAAACATGGTTAGGTTTTTCCCTTAAAATTAACTATTTTATTCCAGATCTAATGTTGTAATTAAACTAAAACAAATGAAGTGCAGCTCCTCGACAAAGTCATGATAAAAAACTAACTTCGGTAAGTCATGTTTCCTTCTTGTAACAAATGGAAATGTAGTATTTACCCTCGGCCCACTTGGTCCAACGATTCCTGTAGTTCCCTGCTCACCTGTCGTACCCTGAAAGCAAGAGGTTAATATTCATTAGTTTCACTATATGCATAATTTATTTTTCAATTTGGCAGGGACAATACATGTAGGCATTACAACATCAAAATAAAATGCAAAGGATGCAATTTAGATAGGACTTCATGCTGTCGCTTGTTTGTAGAGCTTTTTCTTTGGTTTTAAAGGAATAAAACGTACAAAAAAAATATTGTAGCAGAGAATATTAATTAAGAAACAACATTTAAACTTCAAATTATTTAAGAAATGTAACGTTTTTCCCAGAATGAACACAATGCACAGGTGTACCTGAGCCTGGTGGCTGTGACCATTTGGATGATACGCAAGCAGGAGACTTAACTCTACCATATGATAGGAGTCCATTCTTAGATACACACAGAAGATAGAAGCATAAACAGGTTCTGTACCTGATTTTTCAATAGTATATCATGTGTTTTGTGTTTTTCTCTAATCAGATGCATTTGTAAAAACAAAACGCCCAGTTTTGAGAATCCTAAACACCTGTTTTCAAGTTTGCAACGTAAGTAATTCATGCTCCAAAATGTGGTTACTTAAAAACTCTGTTGAAAGAACCAGAAACAATTACAGGTTCAGCGAATGCTTTTAAACTTTGGATCACTGCCCAGCTGCATCTGCATCATGAGCTGAGTTGGAGGAGGGAATTTGAACAACAAGCTAAAGCTGGTGCAGACACACATGGTGGGTCTGGAGAACCGATTGGATAACGAGCACTTATTTAACTTACTGGAGGTCCAGGAAGACCCTGCAAACCAGTGAATCCTCGATGTCCCTTCTGCCCTCTCTCTCCATGATCACCCAGGTCACCCTTATCTCCCCTAGGTCCTTGGGGTCCCTGAATAAGAAAGATTTAACATGATACATGTTTTGAAATTACAAAGTAAACATTGTCAGAAACAACTGTGATGAAAATCTGCAATGCATTTTGGGTCTGTCAGTGTCCTGCATGACCACTAAAAGGTCTCAGTTGGTGACTCACCACTAATCCTCTCTTTCCAGCTGAGCCAGGTGGGCCAACAGGTCCTCTTGAGCCCTGAAAATAGGTCAAATGGTTAGAAAGCCCCCAGGGAACAAAGACCTCTGCCAGCACAGGAAAAACTCTCCAACTCCTCAGTACACCCAAACACATCATGCCTATCATTTAATATTAACCTGAGTCTCGATCCAACATGTCCTCTGGGCTTAAATCAAATCATATGTTCACAGTGTAAAACTGTTATTACAGTCCTGCATCCTGCTGATGAACTAACAACTAACACGGAGATGAGAAACAGAGGGGGAACAAAAAGTCCACTTACAGCGTCTCCTCTCCTTCCTGGACCACCTGTTGCACCAACAGGACCTGGAGTGCCAGGGAGTCCCTGTGGACCAACCAAACCTTCTGGACCAGGGTCTCCTCTGTCTCCCTGGAAAAATTAACACCTGTCAGTCACATGCATCATGCAAAACTACACAAGGATCTCATTTTTATTCTCTTTGTCTCTTACTCTTTGTCCAAGAACACCGTCTTTGCCTGGTGGGCCGTCAGATCCTGCAGGGCCCTGAAGACCAGACAGAAAACATTAAGATGACTTTAAACACTAGAGACACAAGATAGTGATATCATTTAAAAGCGACTAATATAAAACTTGTGCTTACGTCAGGACCAGGATCACCACGAGGTCCATTAGCACCAGGAACACCGACTGGACCTGGGGGTCCTTTGTCTCCAGATTGACCTGCAGATCCTTGTTTTCCTGGTGGTCCCTGAAAAAAGAAACAGGAAACTCAGAATACAGCACTTAAAGGATCATTACACAAAACACACTAATCAAAATGACTATCCAGTACACTATGAAAGCACTGAGATAAGACGTACTAATTAAAGAAGAAGTTAAAGGTTTAATGTGATTCATGTTCAAACTCTGAGGCGATAGATGAGATGAGGATAAAGACTCATGTGCTGTAGAATCAGGACTTTAATGATACAGACCGCTGGTCCTGGAAGGCCTGGCATCCCGCGCTCTCCTCTCTGACCAGGAAGACCCACAATGCCTCTCTGTCCTGTAGTTCCAGCTGGGCCTGGAGGACCATCAGGACCCTGAAGCCGACAACACCAAACAGGAAGTTTAGAAAAAATACTGAGGAATATGATGGTGGTTTAGGTGTATGTCAGTCTGGCAGCTAAAATCGAATGCCTTCCCAGTAACATCACTTTACCGTGGGTCCGTCTTCTCCAGAATCTCCTTTGTCTCCTGGGCTGCCGGGTGGTCCTGCTGGTCCTCTCTCGCCTTGTCTTCCAGGGGATCCATGGTCTCCACGAAGACCAGGAGGACCTTCTTTCCCAGGAGGTCCAAGGGGTCCGGGTTCTCCAAGTGGACCCTGTGAGGAGTGGAGGTGGTTGTGAGATAGATGCAGTTGTATGGCATTAAGGCCTTCTAAAAGGCCACACAGTGTGAGACACCGTTCACACCTGTGCACACCTGCTCACTGTGTGTTGTATAAAGTTTTTATAGGAGTCGGATTGTTTTGTTTTTGAGAGTTGAAAATAAACAGCTCCTCTCCAACCGAGGAGTTTTCACATGCTGTCAGATGATCCAATGCGAACATTTGACCATTTTAAAGATACAAGGCCTTAAAGTAGAAATATTTGTGCATTATATAAACATGCTATTCCCTTAATTCCCATAATTTCAATAACATTTGATGATCAAGATAGATTTTTAGGTTTTAACATCAGTAAAACTACACCGGGTTCAGAAAAGGGCATTTGCAAGCTTTTCCAGCACCTTACAGCTATAGCAGCTTAGATATTTATACACATATACTGTACATCATCAAACGTATTGTTCTATTCACTTTATCACATTGAATCACATGCTACTGTTCTATAAAAGGATGACAAATTAAAGGAAAACACAAGAAAGTTTCCCGAACTTTCATACAAACATGGGGTAGTACTTACAGTTGGGCCGGGTGGGCCGACTCTTCCTGCAGATCCTGGGAATCCAGTGGGGCCCTTGAGGAAGAAGAATAATACACATAGTACTCAGATTCTGATGTATACGTCGTATAACAGAAAGCATTATGTTCTGTGTATTCAAACTCATTAGATATGAAACTGTGCATGAGATGGATTGAGTTAGGAGTGAAATCGTATTTCTGTCTTATGTCACTTAATCATATGACTTGTGAATTATAAAATGGTCTTACTGGTGCACCCTGTGTTCCTCTTCCGCCTTTCAGTCCAGCAACACCACTTGGCCCCTACAAGTAAAAAAAACTTTGTTAGAACAGCAGCTATCAGCAGCATATTTGCAAAAGAGTAAAGCCAACACAGTACAATGATGATAAAGGTTTTTTTTTTCTGGAATTAACACTCTTAAACTTCCAATTAAAGGCCATCTTTAGTGCAACTCACAGGAGGTCCGTGAGCGCCAGCTAAACCTTGAGGTCCTGGTGAACCAGCATCTCCCTTCTGGCCTGGTTCTCCAACCTCTCCCTTGACTCCAGGTTGGCCATCAGGACCCTGTAAAAATGTTAATAATACTGTAAGGAAAACATCAAATCTAGTTGAATCTGTCATCACTTTCACTTCGACTGCTGAGCCAGAAATGTTTTTCAGGAAATAAAATATGTGATGATAAATGATGCTTACAGGAGTTCCAGCAAATCCAACAGCACCAATTGGACCAGGGTCACCTCTTGATCCCTGTCACAGGAAAATGAATATACAATTAGAAACACACAAATTATGTACTATAATTCTGTATCACACATGGTCTAAATAGACTTCATGTACAAGTTGAACGGGTTTACTCACTGGCCCTCCTCTGGATCCGGGAGGTCCATGTGGTCCTCTGGGTCCAGGTTCTCCCTGCAAAGATGTCACATGTTTGCTGTTAATAAATTCTACACCCATGCAGTGAGCATGTGTGTCCTATAAATCCAGTATTCTTTTGTTTGAAAAGGCAATTTAAGCAGAAAATTCTCTTTCACAAGCTAGAGGAGAATATCAAATATCCATGAAAATAAGAAGCAGGAGGCTTTAAGGCAAAGTGCATCCTGGGAACTAAAACTTCCCTGAAACAGAACTTTTCATAACTTGGAATCATTGTGATGTGAGTCAGAACTATAAGAAAGACTCTACCTTCTCACCGCTGGGTCCTGCAGATCCTAGTGGGCCAACAGGGCCTGGAGCTCCCTGTTGACAGGAAACAAATGTAGTTGGTTTCTTCACTGCTCTTCACAATAACTTGTGCAGTCAAGTCAGTGGACACATTTCTTTGAACAAGCTGGGACGAGTCTTGAATTTGCGCTCACACATTATCAGTTTGTTTTAGTCTAAAGTGTCATTTTAACTTCCTTGTTCATGGTTTCACTGGAACAAAACAGTGTTTGAGTGAGTGAAAGGTATTTTACTTACTCTTGCACCATCATTTCCAGCTGTACCTTCTGATCCTTTCTCACCAATTGTGCCCTGTACAAAAGAGAGCAAAAATGGTGTGAGGCTCCTTTATTTACTGTGGGTGGCAGAGCACATTCCCTCTTGAACTAATTGATGATTTGTGCTACCACTGTAATAAACCCATTCTGAAGTCAATTATATTTATTGTTATTACTTTTCATGTGTACTATAAAACATAAATAAACACAATAAAGAAAGACGGTGATGATGAACTTACTCTGTCACCTTTAGGCCCAGGAGGACCAGAGATTCCTCTCTCTCCTGGCATTCCCTGGAGACCTGGAGGACCCATGTCACCGAGAGCACCAGGAGGACCAGGACTGCCCTTCAGTGACAAAAACAAAAAAGTTCAGCACGCTAGTTGCTTAAATGAATCAGTCAAATACATGAGACAATATTTATCATGGTCGGTGTATGAAAATAAAAAATTCTGTTCAGTTTGGGCTGGTTTATTCTGACTGAGGTGTTTCTTTGGACACCTTCTATTCTGTTTGGGCTTATAAAACGACTCCAATTGTGATATTAGGCTCCATGTAAATGCAGCTACTGCTTCAAATACCTCTGCACTCTGTGATATCCTCCTTTCAAGATGCAGCGAGGGACTTTTACATATAAATGAACATCCGTTACATTCAGGCATTTGCCAAACAAGTTCACACAATGTCGATTAAGTCAATCACTGCCACATAAATATGTCTGTATTTCACAGCATACCAGAGTTTTTCTTTCTAAATCAAAAGCTGTAGCCAGTGGTGCCTTTCCTGCCCTGGCGCACCTGTACCAATTTTTCACGTTAACGAGCAAAGGCTGGTTTGCCAGAGCTGAAGAAAGGAGCCCTGACACTCAGCCTACAGCACCTAAGCGCATGATGTTGTCTTAAGAACATCAACAACTTTTTTTGTAATTACTCTGACTGCCAGAAGGGGGCAACAAAAGTTGTGCACTGTCAGTTTAACTGTAACTGTAAAAATGGTCTGTACATATAGGCGGTGATGTCTCAGTACTGTACCTTTGGCCCATCTGGACCAGGGGCACCAGGGATACCCTTAGGCCCCTGTAGACCAACTGAACCAAGTTCTCCTCTCTCTCCAGGAATTCCACGCTCTCCCTGGAGAAGAAAAAGCACAAGTTTCAGTCAAAGGTGTTCAACTTTACCAACCACCTAAATAAGTTTAGCATAGTGAATTTCACCTACCCTTGGACCAATTGCTCCCACAGCACCGACCTCTCCGGGAACACCCTGAGAGAAAGAAACATGTTATTAATTCTCAGTAAAAACTGAATTCTGATCACTATCAAGCTCACAATATGACACTTAAAATGATTTTCATGTGCTTGAGTCAAGGCTTTTTTAAACTGAAGAAGCATTTATATTTTCTGCCACACTCACAAGGTCGCCAGGTTTTCCAGGTTCTCCAGGAGGGCCTTGATTTCCAGGCAAACCCTGAGAAAACAAGACAGTCGAATATGAGCATCAGAGGATTTCTTCAACACAGAGTGAGGTTTAGTAAAATGAAATTATAAAATAAAAGAACACCTCTTCTCACATCAATTCTATTTAGTTAGTTCTTGTTCACTTTTTTAAACATTCTCATATTTTACTAACAATCCAAAACAATCACACACCTGGAATCCATTTACGCCTGGAGGTCCCTGCTCTCCTCTGTCTCCTGCGACACCCTTTGGGAGCAGAAAGTTATGTCTCAATTATTTGTGGTGATGGCAGTAGAAAAATACAAATAATGCAAGAGAGAAATCCCACTTACAGAGGGGCCAGGGGGACCAGCAGGGCCGACTTCTCCATCTTTTCCAGGAGGACCCTGAAGACAAAGTGACAATTAACAAACTCGACTATCACTATTACCACTATCTGGCAGCTCAGCTTCCTGAAGTTGTGCTACGTAACGTTGAACTAACTTATGACCTCAATCATTGAGGAATTACAGAAAATGAAAAAATATTACAGAAAAACAATTCAGACGTGCAGTTAATACAACATCATGAACATGCTTCTAAAATGTGCTTTTGACAGGCCTGTGAATCACCTACATGTTTTTTTTCAGGTTTCTAAAGATGTTCTCTAATCCCATACTGATGACAAAACAAAGTGTACCACACACTATTTCATCCATCAACAGTACTCACTCTTTGACCTGCCACTCCTGCAGATCCTTGTTCACCTGTCTTTCCTGGGTCTCCCTACGAGTGGAAGAGAAAGAGCAGAAGATTAAAAGTCTACCCTGACACTGCATATTAATGCAGAGTTCGGAGTCTCTTCAGCCTTACATTGAAGCCCTTGGGGCCTGACACTCCCATGATTCCTGCGGGTCCTCTGTTTCCAATCGACCCTGCAGGGCCTGGACGACCATCTTCACCTGGGGCACCCTGAACAAAGGAAAACCACACTTTGAATGTGATGGTAAATTATAAGAAAATGACTGAGTCAAATTAACTAATGGCTAATTGTGAATGTTATTGTGCACTGAAACACACCAGTGGTCCTGGCTTGCCCTCTGCTCCCTGGACTCCAGGGGTACCAGTAAGACCCTTAAAGATAAAGAGATGAAAAATATGAGAAATGGAAGTATGGGTACATAATTAAACAGTGTATATGGAATGATAAAGTAGGTCAAAGTTAGAATGCAAAGCTCTTCAGTGTTACCCTTGCACCTGGTAGACCAGGTTCTCCTGTACGCCCAGGATCTCCTAGGGAACCTTTTGGTCCTGGTGGGCCAGATGTTCCACGATCTCCTAAAGCACCCTTTAGAAAGAGGAACAATGAGAACTCTTACAGTTTCTCTCTAATTGAAATGTGTGAGAGCCAAACAAAACACCCACAACATAAACTCTGGTAACATCTGGCAACAAGCCACAAATATCAACTATTATTATCATATATTGCCTTAACAGTTTGAATCATTCATATAATACACATTATTAGACCAATTTGTCACAGAAATGTGTCTAAAATATACTGTACCTTAGGGCCTGGCAGCCCATCTGCACCAGGGAATCCTCTGTTACCAGGAGATCCCTGAAAAACAGATCATGAGTTTGAGATTCTACATCATGCCCATACTTTTCTTACACAAAAGATGGAAAGCAAATGAATATGACCAGATAAACAGAGGTGAAGTCTGCACTGAACAGAAAATTTAGCAGTGATACAACAGAGAAAACTGTTTATCCATCTCCTACACTGGCTATGTTTTGTGCAGGGTCATTGAGCTTCCAATCTACGGACAATTTAGATTCTCCAGTTCACCTAACTTTCGGACTGTGGCAGGAAACCCTCACACACACGTGAATAACATGCAGACTCCTTGCACAAAGGCTGCAGCTGCTTGGGATTCAAACCCTTGATCTTCTTGCCTTGAGCCCACTGAGCAAACCTTTTTCCATGAGTTAATATATTGCGTGCATAAATAGCAGCATTTTCAATTTCACGCACTAATTGAAAAGTGTTTCATTGTGTCCCTCATTTTTTTCCCTCAAACTAATTACTTTTTTCTCTAATTTACTGAGATGACCCTTGTCATTAAAGTGCAGCTCTGTGATGAAAGTGAGAGTAGGAGATAGAATGCTGACTGACTCTCTCGCCGACGGGACCTAGAGGGCCCACAGAGCCGGGGTCTCCACGTTGTCCTCGCTTTCCTTCTTCACCCTGGGGTCCAATCACTCCCTGGGAGCCTGGTGGACCCTAGAAAGTTGACACACAATCCAGAAAATGTTGTGAAGCCAGGTGTTATCTATTCTATTAGACAAAAATTAAAGACTAGATGTAACTAAAGCTTACAGATTCTCCTTTAGGCCCAGCCTCTCCTTTAAAACCTGGAACACCAACATCTCCCTGTAACACAAAAAAACATAAATATGAGTCTCCCACACATCATGCATTTGCCAACAGTGTGTGCCATTCTTTAAAAAAAATGATTACAGCAATAATAAAACCAGAATTTTCAAAAATTTACCAGTTGTCCTTTGATACCAGGCTGACCGGTGCTTCCCTGAGGTCCTGGTGGGCCAGGAGGTCCAAGATGGCCGCCTGGACCTTGTGGACCAAGATTACCCTGTGAAGAGTCAGAAGAGTCAGTTGAGTCAGGTACCCTAAGTCTTTTGAGTACCCCAATCACGAACAGGGAATACAACATTTAAATTAGTTATCTTTACATACCACTGGTCCTTTGGTACCTGGGCCTCCATCTGTACCCATGGGTCCCTTTAAACACAAAAATTCTCCAATTAGAACATGAACGCAGCACTGAGGAGCATGTTGATATGTGAATAACTTTCTGATTGATATGCTGTAAATGAAAGTAAGAAATTAACCCTTTGGCCAACTGGTCCAGCTCTGCCCAGGTGACCAGTCTCTCCTCTCTGTCCCTGTGGACCCTCTGGACCCCGGACTCCTGTTGGGCCAGGTTGTCCCTGTGGAAGAGAGTCACCAAGTACAGTTAATATACAGAAATGTGACACTAATACAATTGCAACAATGGCAGCTTAGTCTGTATATGCGGTTTTCAAAGGAGACTCAATGAATGAAAGTTGAAAGATTTGACATTAGTTATCAAAAGGCGATCAAACAGAGCGGCCTAAATGTCTGTAATTTAGAAATAGTTCAGAGATACAGTCGTTTTTTCCATTGCAGATTAAGACACTACTAAATGCCTTAAGGTAGTCTGATGTTTTGTGAAATAGCAATATTATTATCTTGGCTCAGTTGTTCAGTGTATGTACGGGATCAAATAACATCAGCATGGTACCAAAGGGAAATAAGCTAAATCTAACAAAGGGTGGATGAGGGGGCGCCTTATCCCAAGCTATGTCTGAGAGGAGGCCCACAGTCTCAGAGAACACTCCTGGTTGGTATACAGCGCAGATGTTAATAGGTTACATAACACAAAAACATCGTAAATGAGACAATTCATCAACAACAACAGCATTTAGCAGAAGGAACATAGCCTTCTTGTTAGGTGTTTTGCTGTACCTTCATTCCTGGGGTTCCTGGATAACCAGGTGGGCCGCTGAGACCCAAGGGACCCTGTTAAAACCAACAACAAAACAATTATTAACATTAAACGCTGGAAAAGAGCATTCACCAGACAAAAAGGTACAAATACGCAGTTTAAGTATCCAATTTCCATCCAAATTCACCTTTTACATGAGTGTACATGCTAAACTATCTCAGACAGTCAGTAAAGCGTACAGTAAATCCCCACAGATAAAACATCTTGAATGGCGACTTACCATTGGACCATGTTTTCCGACATTACCAGGTGAACCACGCTTGCCCTAAAAGACAAAATCAAATCACTTTGACTGTTGACACACTGAAACTAAAGAAATACACACACATATCAGAAGGATACAACCACTCGTTACTTTTAAAATCTATAACAGAGAGAAAAACATTGCCATAGCAGTAGATGTTTCTGCAGCGTTGTGATATTATTCTTACCGGTATACCGCTGGGTCCAGAGCGCCCCCTCTCTCCTGGCATCCCAGCAGGACCCTGTTGAACACAGACAGTGATAAATTACAGCTTCCCATCATCCATTCAGTGCAAAAATGTACAGTTAGGAAGCTCAGAGGTTTATTTACAGCATACTTGGTAAAGCCTTACTTCAGTCAAGATAAGAGCAGCGAGCAAAATAGGAATAGCGTCCGCATAGCTGCAGTTGCTCATTAGCAAAATAAACTGCATAACCTGTACGGCTGCTCTGAGCAACTTACGAGTGTCAGACCAAAAAAAAACGTAGCATTTTTGAGAATTCTGAGAATATAACTTACCATGGGTCCAGGTGCTCCCATTGGACCACTGGGGCCTGTAGCACCCTAGAGAAATCACAGAAACAGCACTTGTTTAGTTGTAGTAAGACAGCACAGCTACATAGCAAGATGATTTACAGGTCTAATATAAAATTGGACTTCATGTATACCTTTGATCCAAGAGCTCCAGTTTCACCTTTTTGTCCAATGGGTCCACCGTGGCCCTGTATGCAAAAACAGAATAATAATAATTTAAAAAAACCTGTTAAACTCTGTTTGTCATGTATTCTTTAACGAGTACGTAAAGGAGTCACAGAACAGAAGATAAACATTGAATGAAGTTTATTAACTTTTATCCGGAGGTTTCAAAACTATTTGTTGTACAACAGACAAGTCAGAGGGACAAAAAGCACATGTTTAGGGTTTATACTCACCCTGTGACCCTTCAGACCAGGAGGCCCAGGTGTACCTGGAAATCCTCTGGAACCCTGAAACATTGAACAGCATTTTCAGTTATTTGTGAATTGTGCAAACAACACGCATCATTTGGTCGTATCCTGAGTAATCTGAATGAGAGACAGAAGACACAGTGTTTGCAGTTAAAGATGTTATGTGTGTGATTTTGAAGTTCCCATATTGAAAAAAGTGAGAGCTTCATGTCGTCTTTTATTATAAAACAGGTCGAACTACTTTATAAATGCCCTGAAACACAGCTTGTATTCAGAAAATGTGTCTTCAAACAACCTGTCACGACTTCTGTAACTTCATGATGTCACAACTATACTATACGGCTAAAAAAAAGCCGAGCTTATAAAACAGCATCAGAGCTGATGTGGAAATGTGGTTGGTTGTGCCTGCTCAGGCCTGTGAGAGCTAACCAATCAGAGCAGACTGGGCTTTCCGAGGGCACAACCAGGCACTAAAACAGAGTGTTCAGACAGAATAGAGTAGTTAGATGTAGATGTAACTGACATCCCCATTTATTTTGTGAAGTGAATGTCGTATATAGAACCTTTAAATGATGACGGCAAACTTACCGCTGATCCAGGGAATCCAACTTCTCCACTGTTTCCTGGTTTGCCTGCTTCTCCCTGTGTGACAACGTGACATTTACAAATTTAGTTTGCTGCAAAAAGTTCAGCAGTGAAAGTTAAATGAAATGCCACCAAACATGCACATCAGATTTCTTCTCTCAGGCTTTGTGTTACAAAATGAGCCTCTAATGACACACTGCAGGTGCAGAACTGGAGCTTGTTCCAGGGTTTTGTAGGTTTTCTCACTTGTGTTAGTTAAACTCATCAAGATGTTTGGAAACCCAGACACATATTTTTGGCTTTATTTCGAAAGAAACAAATTCTTTCATTATGCCATTTTTTTACGACACTTTGACTGACATGTAGACTTTTATTTAGTCTTACTAACCCCATGAAAGGAAAGCAAAGACAAAGGCTATATACGAGGTTAAATAATGTGCTTGAATTAGAGGAAGACTAAATTTTTCTCTCAGATTAAGATGGAAAACGAAGTGTTTGTGGGTAATGGTTATACTATCTGTCCCCCTTGTAATCATCAAGCATCTCTGGGATCTTATACATCACAACATAATGAATGCAGCCAGTTAAACTGTGAAATAACTCATTTGTGATAACAGGTTTACACAACATTCCTACTGATTAAAGTCTTGCTGTAGCTGAATACACAGAATTACAGCAAGTGTTACAGAAGTTTAGAGTGGTTGTTTATGCACCTTCTACTGCTTTTATACCTTTTATTGCTGTATACATTTCATTTACTTGTATCTTCTTCTGTTATTATGCTCTCTTTTTGAATTCATATTCCTTACACACACATACTTGAGCAACCTGATATCAACATTGTGAAAGCTGGCGTGGTGGCCTTTCCACTGTAACAAACCTAAAACTGTTTTTCAGTGAGACAAAATGTTCTTTTGTTCCAAAGCAGACTTACATCTTCACCTGGTTTCCCTGAAGGGCCCTCAGGTCCCCTTTGCCCAGGTGGCCCCTGAAAAACACAGGTGGATTGTTAAACATCCCGCCACAATCTGACCTTCTCAAGTCCATCGCAGTAAGAATTTTGATGTATTCAGGTTAATCCAACTGTGTGTATACATCAAAATCATGAATGCGTATTGATGATTTGTGCATGCACACAAACCATACAGAGAAATTATGTTATACCATGTGTCCTGGATCACCAACATCTCCAGGAGGTCCTTGAGGTCCAGCTTGACCCTTAGAGGAGTGAGAGAAAAAAGATCAATAATTTCAAAGACGATTAAGAAATAAATAAAATGCAGTTGAGGAAGTGTTTACTGTGCAGTGTCAGTCAAAGCTTGTTGAAGACATTGTATACTTACAGGTGAGCCATTTGGCCCAGGAGGTCCTCTTGTTCCAGACTCCCCCTGAAACAAACAAGATGCAAAATCAAATCATGAACAGAATTAATCCACATTAAAGGGACGGAAATAATTAAATGTGCTCACTGGGATGGGAGCAACAATATGAGAACAATACGCGAGAGAACTAAACTGATTCGTAGTCTCTAAAGTTTGAAACTCTATTAATCCACGTTAAAATGGCTGTCAAAACACAGACAATAGCCCTTTATTTACTGGTCCATTTCTCACCTGACTGATGTTCAGGCACATCAAAATATTCCAGAAGTTTAACTACAATACAAGCTATTAAAGTCTATTCTAATGACAGCTAAATGTAGCTCTAAACTATAAAACATAAAAGTTACCGCAATGTGTCCAACTGTTTGTTAAAAAACAATCAAACAAGTGAAATCAGATCATTAATCCTTTCTTGTCTCCATGTTCGTTATTCTGCCTCATGGTAATGAAATTAGAAGCATGGATAAATTTCAAAAAGTCTGCCAAAGTGCTGTGGTCGCGTACTGGCTAATTAAAATGTATAATGTACTTTCTAATTAAAACAAGAGTAAACTTATCTTAATCTGAAGGCAGCAGCTGACAAGCTATAACACTCAGAAACAGGATGGTTTATGTTGCTGCTAAGGGCTGAGCAGTAAATCAAAGATTATTTTCAGTTTTAGATAATGAGCCTTTCAACCCTTACAAAGCGGAAACTTTTAGTTAAGAGAGGCTAAACAACAGTATGTTATGTTAGAGTGATGTTTACCCGTCATAAGGTGAACTATTCAAACTGTGAAAGTTGTTTAATGTTGTATAATCTCTCCTGTTGCTCTGAAGGGGAGCCATAAAAAATAACACCAGTGATGTTAGTAGCGTCACCTTAGCTTTGGCTTGGAGTCAAAATCACTGGAATGTTAACATTTTTAAAAACTACACAAAAATAAAACAAATTCTTAAAGATAGTCTCTTTACCCGTGTGCCACTGAGCATAGCTTGAGGTCCTGTTTTTGAATCAAATCCTCCGGCCATGGCTCCCAGACCCTGCAGATGAAGCAAACACATTTGTTTCAGGTTCAGTGTGTTTTATCAGTATGTACTGGCCGTTCTTCAGTTTGGTTAATAGGCACAAACAAAAAGAAAATCTGGATGCAAATGATGCACAACAACACACATGAAGGACAGTTCGTATTAAGGGAAATTGCTTAAAATTGCGGCAGTGTAGGTACATAAAGTGACAGCAAGGACAAATACATGAAGTACGAAAATCCTAAAATGAACAGTGTCTTTATGAGGTGATGACATTATGCTGGGATGAGTACAGACAACAAAGTTAAGCACATGTTTGAAATGGTTTCATGTGCGTGTCGGAGGTGTGTGAACAATGATTCTGGTCATGTAATCATCCTTTGAGATAATCTGTCCTGTGTGTTTGCTGCATGTAGGAGGTTTTCATGCACAACTCACTCCTGGGTGTGTTGGATGTCCTGGTGGTCCTGGTTCACCGGGCTGACCGGGTATACCAGGCTCTCCATCATAACCTGCAGAGCCCCGCAGTCCCTAGATAGTAAAGAGGGAGAGAAAGAGAGATACACTGAGATTCTGGTTTGAAAACCATTTATAACGATGCTCAGTCTGACAATGATTCATGATTTTGTGGCTGTGAAAACTCTTGTTTTCAGTTTTTTTTTTGTTTTTTGTTTTTTGAGAACTCAAGGACTGAAATACTAATCAATAAATCAATCCATGTAGCTGAGACACTTTGCTTAGGCTGTTGTTCCCTTTTGATTCAGATGATGCAGCTTAATTTTTTGTTTGTTTATGAACCATTAAATGTTAAGTGCAGTAGGGAAAACTTCTGGTTATGTTGTAATAAATCACCTTCTAGACGCTGTCCTCGATTGGATTGTAACTCCACCAAAAGAGGCACATTCATTCATCAACCTGCTGCATTTTTTGCTTGCAAAGCACATTATACATCAACTTACCACATTAAATTATACTTTGACTTTTAGACTGTTGCCCTTACTGCAGTTGGTTTTCATTTATTTTGACCACTTTGGCTAGTTTGACAGAAAAGGGAGTATTAAGGAGTCATTCTCATGACCCCAGCAAGAAAAGAGGCAAGCTGAGATTTCATGTGAATGCTATTTTTAGAAGCATAGAGTGAGATTCCAATCGATTACGTGGACACGCTGATTTATCTAAAATCGTTTGATTTACTAATTAATTCCAAATAACTGTGAATATGTCACTCTAAATAATGAAGCCACAAGGATTAGAAACTCCTGCCTATGTTTGAAGCAATACCAATCAGATTGTGGGCTGACATAGAGCCTCAGCTTGACATTTTGTTGACTGAGTAATGATCTGCTGAAACTTGATTTCATTTCTAATGTTCTGCTTTGGTCTGTGGAGACAGGTGGATGTGACATACAGGCCTTCCTTTGTTTCCTCGAGATCCTCTTTCTCCTGGAGAGCCGGGAGGTCCCTGTTGTGATAAACAAAATGAAACACATAAAGATCTGAGAGCGATGATATTGAAATCACACAGATTAGTCAAAGGGGTGCTTTAAATGTCACAGTGACTCAGAGAACTATCCCATTGTGCAGGAGTCCTTTTAAGGTGAAGTTATGCAGGAGGTAGCTGTCCTCTTATGCCATCTAGTGTCAGTTCAGGTTGCTCAACAATCACAAACCAGAAAGTCTTTCTAGAAGATGTTATGGGTAAAACCAACAGATAAGATGCTCACCATAGGTCCAGGGCGGCCTCTGATACCGGTCACCTGTAGAGATATCATCAAACACAGAGTTATAAGCTGTATTTAGACAGTACCTTTTTGATTTGTACTGTAGGCCTGTTTAAAAGGTCGACATTAAACAAACACTTACAAGTGGGACTTCCCCCGGTTCTCCCTTCTGACCCTGAGTAAACAGATAGATGACAAAACCGTTCAAACTCATATTCCATGATGGGGATAATAGCAGCAAACAAATGTTTAAGCTGTAAGAATGAACATCAAAATCTGAGGCCTACCTTGTAGATCCTGCCATCACCTATATTGGGGATAAAGCATAAAAAGATTACATTGTTTGCTCATTCTATTATAACTGAACTGTGAATGTGTGAGGAGGCAGTTACAAAAAGATTAATCTGTCATCATTATGCAGGTCAGTCAAGGTAAACAAAGGCACAACAGTCAATTAACACAATCACCCTGATGTCACTCATTCTTAGCATGAGTCTATTGATGTGCAACAGCTTGAGAATGGCAGTAATTAATTCATTGTGTGACAGATAAATAGATCACTTCACCGGCAACAGAGACCTCCAAACACTAAACATAGTTCATAGTGCGAGGTCATTCATATTCTTGATTCCTAATTGTTCGTCCTTAATTTGAGCTCTATAGCTCACTGTAAATAAATGGTTATGTTATGATTGTGCGTCCATCTATAACATAAAGCAGCACATCGACACTTTGTCATGTCCCTCGAATGGCGACTGTCCAGTCCTACTGTACGTTAGCAACCATAACTAGGCACATGAAGCCTTTCAAACCATCAGAACAAGGAGAAATGCCAAAACACTAAATATGAAACCTGCAATTCTGACTGTTGATGTTCTCAAAGGTTAGAGGTGGTGTTGTTTTCGTTATTATATAATATCCACATAAGACGGATTTGAGATCTGGACTCGATTCATGGTGACGTAGACTCGTGTTGACTCAAGGTACTGTTTTGACTAAGACTATGACTAACAGCTTGACTAGACAGAAATTAAATGACTTGAACTTGGAAGTTGAAGGTTGTAACACAACCTGACATGAGACAATATGACTCAAATAACTTATCTGTGTCAATGTTGTGTTTTTAATGGTTTTTTTAGCCTGGCTGTCAGTTAGAGCTGGGCGATACGACCTTAAAATAATATCACAATATTGTTTAGGCTATATCGCGATTAACTGTGATATATACCTCGATACACCCATAACAAAATCAAACATCACAATACTTTTGACCCAATATCGTGTTGTCAATGGAGGTTTTAGGGAGTGATAACTAGCTAACTGCTAACTTAAAATAAAACCAAATGTTGACTTACCCTGCTGTAAAGGAACATTGCTGTTTGCCTGCACACGCATTGTTATGATGTAGTAAATGTCATTGTGCCAATAAGTTACTTTTGTTTTAATGTCAAATCAATCTGGGTAGAAAAGCGGGATATTTACTTTTGCTAGCAACGAGCAAAGTAAATGTTAGCTAGGACAAATAGAGGCTATAAGGAGCTATAATTAGCTAACCGTTAGCTCAAAATAAAACCATATACTGACTTACCCTGCTGTATAAGAACACTACTGTGTCTGTCTGCTTGCACATAAGTTGTCGAGATGTAAATAGTTTACACTAGTAATGTTAACATGATGCTTTTGTTGTGGCCAGAGAACATTTCCTTCTACTAATGCCATTTCTATTCACATTAGACTGCTTCACCCGAACAAAATTAGCCAGTATTGAAACTCATGTGCATGCTGTGGCCACTTTCTGTCCGCTTCTCTTTGCTATTTCAAAGCTTATGTCCCACGAATGTACTTTTATTTCCTTTACAGTAACTTTCCTCGGTTTCCCTGAGAGCGCCATCTTGACGCGTCGAAGCTTGACACGCATAGCAACAGTAACCACGGGGAAGAGGGGGGCGGGGCTTAGCGGAAGGGGGCACGTCTCCCCAACACCTCACCCCGAGAAACGTTCACAGGAAGCGGCCGTCAGCTCACCAATCTTACCGCCGCCGCCGCCGCCGCCTCCTCCTCCTCCTCCTCCTCCGCCGCCGCCGGAATCCGTCTGACAAACGGGGCAGCACTCTCCATCGGGGATGTACATCTTCTCGCAGTTCGTCAGCTCATCGCACTGGATCTCGTCGCAGAGGACCTGGCCGTTGTCACAAACGCAGATCCGGCATGGCTCCGGCTTCCAGATGTCCCTGTTGGTGTACGTCTGCCCGTCCGCCGTGCAGCCCGCGTCATCTCCTGGAAACACACACACGGAGGGGACAATCTTTAAATGATCTGATATAGGGCCAGTTAAATTAAGAGATAAACAAACTTTAAATTATCCAATGAACACCTGATAAAAACACCTGTCCATACTCAGCTAGTCAAACAATTAATCCAAATATAAGATTATGAGGAAGAAATCAACTATAAAGAATAAAGAATTCAATCATCCGTCCTCTCTTTCCTGTGTTTCTGTTCTCTTCAGGCTCACAGGGCGGCTGAGGCCTGTCCCAGCATGCACTGCAGAATAATTAAAGGTCACAGGGTCAACATATTCACCCTCATAGTCTGTCAGAGAGTCAACCGGATGAACCACTAATCCTCCACAACTGCAGGAAATTCATTTATTCCCCCCTTGGTGCAGCTCCGAGTTACTTTCCTGTTTGATAATACCGCCGGGTGTTATGATTGCCAAAGAAATCACGATACATGTTTAATGCTAATAAAGCCCTTAAACCTCGGTGTGTGAGCGCTCAACAGCTGCTCGTCCCCCTCCAGGTAAGAGCCTAATTAATTCAAACAATCTATAAAGAGAAAGTTGTCTATGCTGTTCAGTGAAACAAGGTTTTCCACCATCTTCTGCACACACCGTGAGAGGAAAAAAGGTCTGGAAAAGGTTTGTTGCAGCGATGTCTCCGGCTGTGAGACATGACATCATTTCCTCCTGAGGCAGCGTCTCAGAAAACTTGACTCACGGTCAAAAGAGAAAACCTGCAGCCACCTGGGAGGCGACTGTTGACTCTTAGTGAGTTCCTATACAATTAACCTAATGTAGAAATCCTCACAACAGCCATGAAAATATTTAGAAACAGCTAAATCCATCTCTTCCAACATATATGAAGATGGAGTATGTGAATGGAGATGTAGGCGGGTGTGTGTCACGCCTGGCTTTAACATGAATCCTGTTTGTAACTGTAAACCTGCAGCCCACCTCTCTCAGGTCTGCAGGGCCTTCACCTGTTCCTGATACAAACAGCAGGTGGCAGCTCTGTGCTTCAGACTGCAGGTAACTCAGGTTGGACATTGAAGATGCAGAGAGGAGCCCTAACTACTGTATTATCTGAGAGAAGAAGGATGTAGGAGCACCATCACAACCTGAACACTCAGGATGGTTCAAATATAAAGTTGAAGAGCGGCAACAGTCAGGTAACAGTGCAGGTGGACTCTCACTGAGGCCTCCTGCAGCAGGACGACATGTTTTAACACAGCTCTGGTCCTTATTTACATTTGTATTAAGACGCGCCTGGGAGGCGGTCGGCTGTGAATAATACTTGGCAGTTGTTTACATTTCATTAGAGAGCCGAATGAAAAGAGCTGAGAGCGAGAGGACAATTCAGAGTGACAGCCCACGTATCAACACGCTGAGTTTTTCTACATCAGTCAGTGATCGGAATCAGAAAGAGCTTTATTTGCTAAAGGTTAATCCATATTTAAGTGTACTTATACTACAATGATATCACCTACAGTGTTTTGCTCTTGGAAAATGAGAGAAAAGGTGATTCCAAAAAACAACCCCGGCCCTCCAACAAAGAACATGCAAAGAAACAAGAACAAACAGGAAGTAACATTTTTAAGTGCTTGATTAAGAACAAGTTATTCCTATTTCAGCCACCAGGATCATAGATTTAAACACTGTTCACAGATCTATATTCAGTGGTGAAGTGAAAGGCCGCTACTGCACGTGAATATCTTCACAGCGAAGCTAACGTATAGCTAAACGACAATCTGAGTGCATTTAAACTTGCCTTAACAAGACGTAACTCTGAAACACCTCAAATTAAAAGTCAACTCCGGCGCTGCACGGATGCAACGTGTAATCAGACACTCTTAAGCTCATTACATCTAATCTCACGAGTATGAGTAGCTGTGATTTGGGTAATAGCTCGGACGATGGTATGGAAGACAAACAGGAACTGAAAAATACAGAATCACATCAGGATTTTTATGTATACAGTGTTTTTTCCCCCTTTAAATACAACTATTATTTTGCCATTTCCTTCCGGTTTTGCTTATTGATATTTCTTTTCTTTCCAAATACACAGATGTTAGAAGTATGCAACACATTTAAGCCAGTGTGAAATGTGTTATGCACTTTGATTGAGCTCTCGATGATGAAAATAAACAACTGAGTTTCTGTTTAAAGTATTTTTACACATTGTTTGACAACCTGTTTGTCTTCGAAACGTGTGAACATATTGAATTTTATTGAATACGGTATCATTACTTGGCTCACATTAACAAACTACATATTATCACATACACACAGAGAGAAGCTGTAAATGACTCTTTTGACAAACAACAGCAGTCAACTTTTTAATCTCCCAACCAGCTGTGTTGGCCGACGACTGCAACTTTTATCTGTGTATGTTTCGGGTGATCGACACTGAAATGAGAAAAGGTAAAACTTCTCTCAGCCCGGCCGCGTTCTGTCAGCTGCAAAGTATGTGAAAATATTAAACACACGGCATATTTCAGCTATGACTTCCTGCTTTTAACAGCCAGAAGCTTCTATCTGTCTTTCAAATTAAAAGCCAGCACTCGACGGAGTATATTTTTCTTCATTTTCGGAGATTTGTTGGAATCACTGAAGCCATGAATCTTATTTTTGGAGAGCGGAGTCTTTTTTTTTTTCTTTTTTTTCTGTTTCACAAGAACAAGGCTAGGTGTTCCCCCACTAGATTTGAGCTGCTCCAACATGCTGCCTGTTGTTTAGATCTCGTTCAGGTGATCTTAACAGTTACAGTCATAACTTCAGTCCTTTTTTACCCCTGAGGCATAAAAGAACGTCACGCCGCGGACGTCTGGACGAGACACATAGCTGGAGACGGATTTTTCCTGTTGGGTTTTGAGAGATTTCAAACACTGCATGTTGGGAGGGTTTGAAATTCACTGGGAGAGAAGTGTGGTTTTAAAAAAAAAAAATAAAATCCCACCACAAGCCTTGAGGAGGAGGAGGATGAGAAGGAGGAGGGGGACGTTCACTTTTTCCCCTCCTCACAGCTAATTCATCGCAGCTTCCACACTTTTCCACAGACGCCGTAAGTGCACGGTTTTATCGTGACAACGGTGCAAAGGCATTCTCCCCTTCAGACGGGGA
This sequence comes from Diplodus sargus, assembly GCA_903131615.1. Classification (NCBI taxonomy): domain Eukaryota; kingdom Metazoa; phylum Chordata; class Actinopteri; order Spariformes; family Sparidae; genus Diplodus; species Diplodus sargus. Next base: position 1,956,382 of record CAEMYA010000455.1, read on the forward strand.
CTGCTTGATCTGGATTTTCCACTAGTCAGCTAAGAGGGGGGGGCAGACGGTTTCCTCTCCTGGTTTTTAAAACATGGAGTCTGGAGCTCTCCGACATGACTCACGTGTCTGCTCGGTGCCTATCGTTCAGTAACAGTTCCACCAGACACCAGCCAGATAACAAAAGAAGTCGTGGAACGCATCCCGACACCGCGAGAAATGGGAAGGCTACTTATGCCTCGCCACAAAACGTGATGAGGCTGGCAAACGTGAGCAGGGGGGGAAAAAAGTAGATGGTTTATGGATTTTCCCTGGCTAATGTGGAAATACTCATAACACGCTGTCTATGGGGAGAATCTGCTGCAGCCACAAGTGGAGGGGTTAGAAAAAATGACCTGATGGAAACAATGAGTCACGTTAAACTGGAATTCTCATTTCCTTTCACAAGAAAAAAACAGAGGACTGTGTCCCAGCGCAGGCCTCCGACTGATGTCTAATCTGCAGAGAGATAATGCCAGGGCTGGATAGCAACCGATTACATGTAACTGCTATCAGATTACACTTGAAAAACTGTGTAATTGAATCACGGTTGCGGCGATTACTTCATCACATGACTGATAAGTAAGTAAGTAAGTTTACGACTATTAAACCTTTTTCTTGATTATAAATATGCTGAATAATTTGTTCATGTCACACTTATTTCTACATTTCCACACACGTATCATATCACATTCACATTTGAGCTGACCTTCATTTTGTGGTTTGGAGGGGGAGATGATGACATTATCAGCTGGGCAAGAAGGCTGCCAAGCCAGAGACTGCTGTTCAAGACTGTGTTTCAACATTTGTAAATGTGAAACCATTGGATATGTTTTATGAGATGACAATTTACAGCCATCATTGCAGTGACAAAACCAATAATTTACTGTCATATTTTGGGCGACAAAACCTGATTTCTTTGACAAGACATCGGGACATTTGCTGTTATGTTTACAGTGATAAAACTGGATATATATGACAAGTTTTGGACAAACCCATCTGTGTTTTTGTGGCAAGAAAACCAGAATTTTATGACAAGACATCAAGACATTTCAAACTGGTATGCTTTTGACAAGAGTTTTGGGACATTGCCAGCCAAAACAAAGTGTTTTAAAAGAGAAATCAGGGCCTTTCGAGCTGTGACTGAGGCAACAAAATCCAGTGTTTTAAACAAGCTATTGAGACATTTCCATTTGTGACTGTGGCGACAAAATCTGATATTTATGAAGAGACGTCGGGACATTTCCTGTCGTGTTTGTGTCCATAAACCTGGAACATTTTTGACGAGACATTGAGACACTTTCCGCCCCGTTGTAGCGATAAAACCAGTTGTTCTTAACAAGACGTTGCAACATTTCCAGCCGCGTTTGTGAAGCCAAGCATTATGTTTTCCCAACCCTGACCAAGTGTTTTTTGTGCCTAAACTTAACCAGACTGCAAGCATGGTATTGCTAAAACAGAAAATTCAAAAGTGAACCAGAAGAAATAATAACTTTCAACATATCTGTGGTTTACAGAAACTTCCATTGCAAACATTTATTCTGGCGCGAAAAAATATTTACAGAACTCACAGAATTGTTGTGGTCGCTGTTTCAGTGTTTGATTTTGAAGTAATCCAATAGTACTCAGATGAGATTACGTCCTTTGTAATCCAGCGGGTGATGTCACAAATTCAGTAACTGACAACATTTTAAAGCAGTCAGACCCAACCCTGGGTGGTGGATGACAAGTTTATGAAACCATCGCTGACGTTTTGTTTCCATTCCTGTTCTGAACAAGTTCTCCGCAGCACACAGAGTGACTGACACAGTTAACACCGCGAGGAGCACGGCCTGATACCTCGTCCAGATGCAGATGAGTTACAGCTGCTGAAGGGTGGCTCGGCAGCAGCTGCACTTTTTCCTGCTCTGAAACCCTCGGCGTCGTGGCCAAACATAAATCTTCCCTCTGAAAAGGACCTTTGGCTCGACCTGCGACTGGTCCACTGAAGACGTCCGTAAAAGCAGCCGTTCCATAAACATCAGACGAGGAGTTTGCCCCAAAAAACTTAAAAGCACGAGTTGCAACGGGTCAAAAAGGTGTCAACACATTGTTTTACTTCGGCCTGCAATTACCACTCAGATCTGTATGCTCTTTTAATTACTACCACAATAATTTTAATGTACCACCCTGTCTGTTTAATATTCCAAAGCTCCGAGGATTCACTGTATTGTGTTGACAGAGCTTGAAATCTGTAATAACGCTCTAGTTCGAACATGCTCTTCACCATGGCTTTCGACAAACAAAGCTCAGTATCTCGAGGGGAGGAGGTGGGTGGAAGCTCGGGCCAGGAAAGTTGAAATGAATAAGTAGCTTGCTGATTACATGTCTAGGCCTTTCCATCAACAGGCCCCCGTCTCCGATGGGTCTTCCTTTAAAGAGGCAACCACAGTTACGAGTTGTTCCCGTCCCAGGTTCAGCCCTGGGAGGATTGTGGTCCTCCTGAATTACACCTCCTCCACCTCCTCGTGTCTTCATCTATCTGGCGCACTGACTCCTTGCTTTCTGTAACCTCAGATTTGTTTCATTTCCATCTTATAACTGTGTTTCAGAGTGTTTATTGAAGCCTTGAGCTGCATTTTATTATAGAGCCTACAAAATAACCTTCTCTGACTTAAATCAAATTAGCTGTGAGAGGCAAGAACAACATTTAAAAGACTCAAGCACGCTTCACTGGCTTTCTCATGAAATATGTGACGGCAGCGGTAACTCAGAGACAGATCCATAATGCTCACAGTTGTACCGATCAGACAGGTTCTGTGTCTTCACACCATATGGAAAATGCAATCCACAGCGTGTGCGTGTGCTCATTACGATCTAAATATGTCGCGCGGCAGATGGCGCGCTCTAAATGAATCATTTGCTGTGATTAGAGAATCAGAAAACACAAGCTGTTGGAACAGAAATGCAAGCTGCTAAACTGTGAACGTTCGTCACTACAAACATCCGAGCCTGGACCATCTCTGGCTCTCGACAACAGTCGGGGTCAAGGTTCAGAACCGGGGCAGTCGTATCAAATGTACTCATAATAAACTCCATGTGAAAACTGTGTACTGTGGAGAAGATACAGATCTGGTTCTCTCTTTGTTTTATACTCAACATGCTATGTTTGATTAGGATGGAGTTACTCTGTGGACAAATACATTCTTTGTTTTTGTTTTGTTTTCTCTGCTTTTCCACCTCAAATGTTGCAAATATGTAGCTGCAGACGGCAGGGCTGTCGAGTCAATATATACTCTGCAGCACTTTATTACAACAGTCCTGGAGCTTAAACACGTATTGTTTAAAGGCTTCATATTGTAGGAAGTGGGATTTCCTTTTTCTTTTTTACTATCAAAAGGCTCAATCCACACGCAAAAGTTACACAGCCGTGTCCAGAAACTGTGCGCTCAAACGAGCCGTCAGGACTTCTGTAACGTTGTGATGTCACAACTGTACAGACACCACCCTCAGCCACGCCCTAGCAGAGCCATGGTGTCAAAAACACCAGAAGAACTGAACAGAAAAACATGGTGGACGGTGCCTGCACAGGCCTGTAAGAGCTGACCAATCAGAGCAGGAGGGGGGGCCTTAAAGAGACAGGCACTAAAGGGGGGCAGCGTTGAGAGGATGAATCGAGGTGCTGCAGCAATGGACAGTGTGATAAAATAAGGTAAGGTAATAAGGTTTAAACTGCTTGATCCCTCTTTATGTTCTAGTTTTTAAACATTGAAATTCTACATTGAAGTACGCTTGATGGTCTGATGACTTTCAGCTGGTACGTCTCACTGAAAAGTGACCTGTGTTCCAACTAACACAAGACTTTTCAGCAATAAATAAATAAAAAGATCATTGTAGATTAATACAGCAATATGATACACTAGTCTGGCCTGTTCAAACTAACACAGTGAAGAGCAGATGAGTACAGTATAAAGCACCAACCATGTTAAACTTTACCAGGTGGAGCTGTTTGATTTGAAATCAACTCTTACACAAAGTTCTGGTAACCTGTCAAACATGTGGTTTTCATATCCTCTGAAGCTCGCTCCAACACACATTGATCAAGCTAAGCGGCACACGCTGACACACTTTTTGCTAAATCTGAGCAACGCGCTGCATCTTCTGTCTGACCTTCACTTTTAAAGCTTCCAACAGACAAAAACGTAGCGCAGTTATTTACATGTCATGCACGTTAGACTATTGTTTCAGTCGGTATAAACAGGCTGATCATCCGGTCCATAGAATCAAACACATACAACACCGTGACATTTCCTCTTGGTTCTACGTTTTCCATTTATACTATTTACATAAACCATTCCGCATTCTGCTGCTCCATGTAAAAGCATTTATGCAGCCCAAAGGGAAAAAAGGGTGACGTCAAACATTCCAGTTTATACCGGCGCAGAGCGTTAACATATACAAGAGGTCAGAGCGCCCTGGTGTTTCACATCAACTGAGCACACAGCCAGATGTGGGAGAATAAACTGCCGAATCTGAACACTGAGGAGCTCCGAGGAACGCTGTCTCCAGAATCTTAGCTTTCTTAGCTAACACGTAACACAAGCACTTTGCAGAAGTTTTAAGGTTGTTTTTTAGAGGCATGTGAGTGTCAGTAACTGCGTGTTGGTCTGTGAGTGTCGGTGCAGGTTTGTGTACGTTGAGGTTATAATGCTTACGTTACGTAAAGCCAAAAAACCCAGAATGTAGTCGTAATTCTTGTCGTCGGTCAGTGTGGTGCAAGACGTTAAAGGGTCAGTTTCACCAAACCACACGGAACTTTTTCTCTTACGTCCCGTTAGTGTAAATCATTTCAAACCAACTCCTTAGGTCTTAAGAAAATCTCTCACCAGTCCATGAAAATGGTGGTGATTTAAAAAAAAAGTATGATGATCCACAGACTTCGCTGCACTGTGGACTGTTTCCATTTGAGCTGCTCAGAGAGGCTCTCTGTGAATACTGTGACAGAGTGCTCTGCAGATGATCTTCAGTAATGAGGACAACATTTTTGGATCGATTTTGTGTAGAGAAAAGCTGAAATGGCTTTTTCTTCTTTTACGCTTTGAGCGAAAACAAAAATGTTATTTGCCGTCTTTTTTATCAGGCTCTGGGCAGGAATCTCGGAGACTGATGAGCAACGAGAAACCTCAGCATGAATTCTGAAGCGATAGATTGATTAGCGAGGTGAATGAGCAAACCGCCTGCAGCTCACATCAGCGATGAAAACACATCTGCTGGACTTTTCAAGTGCAGATGAGGTGTTGTTAGAAACGGTCCGTGCCGTTCTGTTTTCTTCTCTCTCTTTTTTCACTTTGGATATGCACACAGGATCATAATCACAGGTGGTTCCATTAACACATCTTTGTGCAGCTCTCTGCAAACTGAGTTCTTAAATCAATACAGCAGCTTGTGCACAAAGTGGCAGCTCAACATGGACTGAACACAGTGAGTGCAGCGTTTGGTCACAACTTAAAGGAACACATTTCTAATGATGAAGATGGAAAACTGTGACACGCATGTTCAGCCATTATCGTTCCTCAAGCAGAGGACGATCTCGGGCTGTTTTATGAGGTGTCCTGTATCAGTGCTGAGGAGCGACCCTAAAGGCAGGAGAGACTTATTGCCTCCACATTTTGTCCGACCTCGCCGCGACAGCAGTTTCAACACGCTGCGTCCTCTCCTCCAAACCAAATGGCTGCCGCGGGCTCCCTTTTTTCTAAATCCCACTTTTTTTCTGTCGCATTAGCCTGTGTTTTCTCATATCCCCGTCGAGCTCTCCAATCTCCCTTTTTTTCTCCATCCTTATCCCTATCAAAGCTCGCTGGCTCGGCTTGGACTTCTCCTCCACGCTCCCTCGTTTCCCCCCCTTGTTTCTGCTCTGTTGTTCTTTTCTTTTCCTACTGTACACATTTCTGTCTCTGTTTGGTTATTCCACAGGCTCTGAAGAACGATGCCACGGCGTCACGTGTGCGTCCCCTGAGGCCAAGGATGTTTTTGATAAATATTTACATTTTCATCTGGACCGCAGAGTGCGAGGCCACAAGCTCAACATTATTTATAGTGACATTAAGATTGTGAGTATTAGCTGAAGCTCTCGCACAGAACTTGTTTTGTCCCTGAAACAAAATAAGTTAAAGTTCCAACACTGACTTAAAGAGCAATAATGGAACCAGCTTCCCCAAAACAAACTCAAAGAAACCTAAATCATCTGTCATGGTATGCACACAACTCTTTATTAAACTTTCCCTTGTACTGATAAACATTTAAAGGAGAGCTCACCCAAAAATGAAAATTCACTCATCACCTTCATGTCGATGGAAAATCAGGTGTTTCCTAGTCGTGACAACATTTCTTTAAATTCAGAGCAAAGACAGTTGTAGCATAAATCTGAACAGCTGAGGTAAATGGGGACTTGTTTTAAAATGCACATGCATCTCAACCAGCAAAATCCAAGTCTCCAGAAGCTCCAAGACCCCAAATGGATGTGAAAAGATGTTATTAATAAACTTTTTAATGCTGAAATCTTCACTGTAGATAAGCCAAAAGCGTTAGCTTAGCTTAGCAGCTCCATAGCAGCTCTTAAGGGCTGTCACTAAAGTCTTTTCAACTCAATTCGGACTCTTTTGAGAAGCTATATGGAGCCATTTCATGGTTTTATTTGTATATGATTTTACATTATAGCTGTCTACTTCAGTTGTCTCGCAGAATGCTGTGATGCTGTTTCGCTTTGAGAAGCTCCAGAAATGTTTTGCGGACCTCAAAACTTCACCTGACTTAAGAGATGCGCTTTCACAAATGTGCTACGGTCCTGAAAACTCAAACGCAAAGCCGATGTTATGGAGAGGCTTTTGGAAGCTGAGGGCGAATCTGCAAAGAAAACAGCGTCTGAGCAGACGGTTTAGGCCAAAAACTCCTCAAAACATTGTGAGAGACGCTTGATCTGGCGTCAGTCCAGTATCATCTCTGAAATGGAAACCATGACTTAATTCCAGGTGAACTAAATCAACCGTTTTTGTTGCAGGCAATTCCCCGGAGACATCTGTTATTACGCTGGAACTGCTAAAGACTGTAGCGCTGAACTGAAAACATGGAGGGATAACAACAGTTTGGGCCGTTTCCAGTGATTTCCTCTTCACAGGTAGAGACCAGCTGTGACTGTGAGACTCATCCTGATTGGAAGATAAACAGTGCAGTGGCTCTGCTGGCCTGAATCCAGTGTGAGCTGTGGTTAACAGAGGGGAGCCGGAGAGGGGGGTCGACATCGCGAAGGGCCCCTCGCTGTGGTGACATCACTCACACTGCAGCCTCGGGGGAAATACAGAATTTATCACTTTCTCTTTATTACTCAGTGGGGCCCTTGATGTTTAAAGCAGCCTGGATTTTTGGAGACGGACAGAGACGGTGAGGTCAGAGGGTCACGGCTGGAGAAACTGTGTCTCTGCTAAAATAGTTTTGCCCACCAGTGAAGTTAAATCCAACATTAAGCTCTAAAACTCACCAGAATGCAACAGTAAGCAACTTTGCACACAGGAAAGAAGCAGAGGAAGGAAGAAGACGGCACATTTTTGTACTTAAAGGTTGAGTGTATCGGATTAAGTGACATCTAGCTGTGAGGCTGCAGATTACAACCAACTAAATAGCCCTCATTTTGTTTAGGGCTACTGTACAAACATAGTGACATGGTGGCCACCGCAAGAAGACCTTGCAGGAGGATATATAACAAATTCCCACCAGCAGCTGTGGGGTCACCGAGCTGAGTTGTGGGCTAAAGCTCTGTCAGCTGGTGTTACAGTACAGTAATGACTGTGGTGAATTAATTACAAATAGCAGCGTTAGCTTGCACCCTGTCTGAAGTGAGTGCACAAGCCTGACTGTGTTGAAGGTGTAAATAAGGTCTTCCAGATAAAATGACTCCACACAGCTGGTCTGGTGTCATCCAAGTGGATGACACCAGACCAGCTGTGTGGAGTCATTTTCTGTTTTTTTTTTTCTTCACATTTTAAAACAAGTCCCCGTTGACCTCAGCTGTTTATGTGAAGGCTGCAACATTTATTAATGTGGCTGACAAAACTTCACCCAACTTTCCATCAGCGTGAGGAGGGAGCGGCTAATGACTGACTTTCCATCTTTTCGGTGAACTGTTCCTTTAACATAAATCTCTCGCAGTTTAGGTGCATGTTCTATATTCTGCAATACAGTTTCAATTCATCACTTTAATGCTTCTTGTGAGCTCCAGATGTGCTGGGATGCAGCTGCGTGCAATGTAGGTGTGCCTGCACAGTATGTCTTCCTCAAAGCAAGAATGATTTATATGTTTTTTTTGTATTTTAATAGTCTATCACACATTTGTTTGCCACTTTTGAAATAACAAATCAAGTGCTAAAGTTCCATATCGCTTAATCATTTCCACATTTTAAGCAGAAAACTAAATCCAAGTTTAAATGTTGTCATACAGAAGTAAATGTTCTCTCTCTCTCACAGAGCGATCTGTTCTTTGTGTCTAATGAGAGACGTATGAGGGCAATATTCCCACCCGTGCCCTTGTGACATTATGGCAAAACACCAAACTGCATCGACCAATGAAACCCTTATTTTATTAGCATCCTGAGAGCAGCTCTCGCGTTTTCATCAGTGCCAAGCGGAGGATTGTTTCTTGGCAGATGCGCTGCAGTTTGTTTGCTCAAACTCCTCCCTTCCATCAGCAGCAGTTGCATACTTCACCCGACATGTCATCAACAGCTGTGCGAGCCCTAGAAGCGTCTTCCCAACCCTTCCTCTCCAAGCCGAGAGGAGGGCCGTAGCTGTGTTCAATTCTCAAGAGCTCACCAATCGCCAGCTGACCTAATTTCGATAGTAAGAGAAATAAAAAAAGACCTTTGTCAAAGTGTTTCAACAGGAATTCACGATGCACGTTTACTTTACACTTAAAATTAAATCCAAAATGTTTTGATCTCGCGTTCGTCTCATTAATAACAACAGCTGGAGCCAAAACACGTGTTTCTCCAGAGGAAATTCCAGTTTGATATGACTTCCTGTGCTGGAGTTGGACCAGTTTGATGCGATGTACGGTGGATTCACGAGTATTTGCCTTGATGACATGTACTAAACAATCCTTAGGGCTTCCCTCTGTCACATTCTCTTGTTGTCATTATAGATTCCAGTTCTTATCCTCTTTCCCTTCCTCCACTCCCACCATCCTCCTCCTCCCTCTGCTCTTCCTCCGCTCCCTTCAATCCTCCTTTTCTCCTAAAAGATATGAAATTATGCAGAAAAGAAGCTTCCTCCTCTCGATTCTGCTGCCATTTCTAAAGCTCATCACCTCCTAAATACCAGGCCACATCAGCGGCTTGGAAGTTGAAGGAAGCATGAGATTAAAAAGAAAATCAAGAGCCCGAAGCCTGTACTTGGAGCTCAGGTAAATAAAGATTGATGCGATGCACAACACATAGTTGTAGCTGGAGAAGTGAAGCCCGAGCCAAAATGTCAACACGCACCGCAGCAATTACAAGGTTATTCTGCAGGATACTGTGCCTGTAGGAACAAAATCATGTGGCTTTGCTTTAATTCTGAAGTATATATACAGAAACACAAAGTATCTGATGTCGTCCATATGGATATCATTTTAAAGTGCCGGAGTTTGGATTTGACGTTTTTCTGACTTTTTCCACAGCGTTCTCTAAACAACTAGGAGCGAAAATCTGTGGAGCCGATCATCTGATTTTCAATGTTAGCGTTTCCACTTCTCTCAAACTCCTGTTTCCCTGCAGCAGCAGCAGCAGCATCTTCACCCGTTTTGCTGAACTCATCGGGGTTAAATGGCAGCCATGAGTCACCGGCTGCGAGCAGACATTTCCACATCTCGCCGGTCTGGCTCCGTGTGAGGAGTGTTTGTTCGGGAACACCGACCGGTCATCGCGGCCAGCGGGCAAAGGGCAGCACAGACTTCACATTGTGTGAAAAGAATGAACCCTTCTCTCCACTGAATGACTGACTGGACATGATTTGGAGTCAGTGGCTATTTTGATTCAACAGACCATGATCATGATGACCCCGTGGAAAAAAAAACCCCTCAGTCGTGCGGTTGCGCTCCACACATCTGATGATGTTCCCTGTTAATAGTCGATGACGTCTCAAGAATCACACTCTCTGCTGAGATCTGGCAGCGTCGCACAGAAAAAGACTCCAAACCTAATATTTTTCCCTCCCTACCTTGAGGCCCGGCTGCAGACTCACTGTACATCCATTACAATGATTCATTTCGCAGGGATCCTCTTCTGTTTTCACACTGTACTCCATTGATCTGGTATAGAAATATGGAGCACAGACGAGCGTCCAACAAGTCTCGACAGTGAACAGGAATTCCACGATACGTGCGTCCAACTCAGTCAAGACATCCATCACACACGACTTACACGGCTGGAGCTGCACAGTTCAAAGCTTTCTCACACTTCATTCATAACGCTGACATTTGAATTTCCAACCTTTCATTGGCACGTCTTCACTCTGTTTAAAGAAGACGGTGTTCCTGCACCTTTGCAGACAACGAGGCTATATTAAAAATATCGAGCTATTTGAGGAATTAGATTTCAGAGGCGACTGCAAACAGATTGTTCCAGACGTATCCAAACATGTCCGATGACTACAAAGCATCATGAAGTCCACAAGTGACAAAACCTCCCGCTTCAATCCACAATTGTTGGCGTTCAATTGTACTCATTCATCTCCTGATTTCTTATGTTACAACAAAAAAGGGATCATGTTCTATATCAGCAGTGTACAGTCAGACACTTGATACAATTTTAAATAGACTGACTCATTGAAATGTGTGTAATTTCTGCCACCCTAAATCAAAGCAAAACAAAAGTCGTACCATCATCGCTCATGAAAATCTATCAGCGTTTAAGAAAGTATTCAAAGTTTATTCACGTATGTTCCCCAACTTCCTCCCTCACTCTTTCACTCCAGGAAGTTTAGTTTCAGGCAACTGAATTTACAGATTTCTCTGGGATTGAAACATTGTTGGATACATTTAGGATAATGTGCACAAATTAACAAAACAGATATAACAAAGGTTTAGTCGTGTTTTAGACAGTTTAATGAAGAAATTTCCCATTTTATATCTTTGGCGCAACCCGACAAGAAAGAGTGAGAGGAATCCATTGTTTTGCTCTGTGTTTGTTTCTGAGTTAAACCTGGATGAAGCCTGTCTGAGCCTGCTGACGATGATGCAACGCCTTTATCTTTGAATCACAAACTGCACAGCGGCTCACCTCTCAACTAGAAACTCATCACCTGTAAGTGGTAGTGAACTGAATATCTTTTTGATGTGGATAACACAAAACATTTGAGGACGTCATCGTCAACGTTGGGACGCCCTGTTCGACACTTTTCCCCATTTTATAGACCAAACTAATTGATTAATCATCCTGGCAGTTAAAGTAATCGGTAGCTGCAGCTGTATTTCTAAGACAACCATCAATTTATGACTTTAACAGACTGCAGCGACATCATCTCCACAGTTTCAGCTCCACCATAAGAGAAGACCACCTGGTCAATAGTGACCTCGAGGCGTTTCACCACACTTATATGAGGCATTTCACCGTCGAGTCAATCAGCTGTCCAACAAGTTGTTAAAGGCCTAAACATAACTCAGGCCACATTGCTAACCCTTGTCACCCACCAACACCCGTGCAGCTCCACTTGTTCACCCACTGCAGCTGTAATATACACAAGCTAGCTACAACTTAGAATTTAGGTTGGACCACAACCTGCAATTATGGCTGACAGTCGCCATTTTGTGGCGTTTAAACAAGTAAGCGCAACGCCTGACAATCTGTCGGACAATATTGTCACATTTGTATGATTTCATGAGATTTTGAAACACGGGTGATACTTTAAATGCCATGAAATTCAAATCAAGTTGTGCTTCTTTTACATTTGAAGGAGTTTCTGAGGCTTAACTCTTAACTCCGTCTATGCTCAATTATAAAATTCACTAATCTTGAATCTGTTTTCGCTGAGTCGTTACCTGGCCCCGAAGCACTTCGGCACAGAGAGCGAAAGGTTCCCAGATGGGAAATAACATCTGATGAAATTGGAAGATTTAAAGCTACTACAGCAGCCTTTGAAACATGTTCGGAGGGGGGGAGCGCTATATTACACTGAAACCTGCCAACCTACAGAGGATAAGCTCCAAAGGGCAAAAGTCCTCCTGATCTGCAGAAACTACAACCAGCTGTAATAACACTCAGCGTACAGGCAGACTGAGCTGTGCACCACCAACGGCCGGCTCTCTCAAAGACATTAACATGACGGCTGTGTTTGTTTCCCTGGCATCAGGGCATGGAAGATATTAGCTTTTAATAATAAGGTGATGTCTGAATTCGATGCAAATAACCATCATCCATCATTAAACTAACACAACTTTTAATGAATAATTAAAGACATGCTGCACCAATTTATTTACTGAACTTCCATGAAGTTGGAGAACCCACAAAACATTAAGGAATCTAATAAAAAATACATCCAGGACTAACACATTTCTTCCCCAGGACAAAAGCAATTTTCGTAGCCTATGTCTGTATAACTATGCCGACAGCGCTGACAGTAGAGCATCTCTTCTCAGGCTGTCACTAGTTATAATTAGTGGCAAAAAATATGACGTTTTAAATTTAAGAGGGGCGCAGTAAACTCCATCTATTGAGGACAGGTGCTGAACTTGGCGCAAGATAGCTGTTAGCAGCCTCTGGAAAGCACTGAAGCAGAATCCTGTGGTGTGTTTGGCTAACGGAGCTAACAGTCAACAATTTCAGCTGGAACACCCCCCAGAATTGGATAACTGCCTCGCAAAAGTAAGACACACCTCACCAGACCACACCTTAAAAGGCTAGATGGCTGCGCGTATTTAAAGCTGTAGAATATATATAGCTGTTAGCAAACAGAGCTAACAGATAAACATACAGAGAGTTTCACTGAATGGCACTGCAATGTGACAATACAACATATATACAGTTTTGTTTTTCAGGATGGTTATAAAGCCTGGAGCCCTGCTCTTCACTGTGGCTCAAACTATGAAGATGCTGCATCCTACATTTCCCACAATGCAACAAGTTAGTATCTTATAGTTTGTTTCATTTACATGAAGTTGAAGTTGACGTTGTAGTGACTCCATACCCGAAACTTTTCTAGTAAAACGAATCAGGATACTAGTTCTAGGTACGTCTGCCATTGTTAGCATTAGCCTAGCATTTGCTAATAATACAAATCAGGACAGATGGGATAGATAATGTATTATTGATTTAATTAGACACAAATAAGTCAGTGATGCTGTTGACAAGCTAAGCAGCCATCTTGGATTTTGAGGTTGGGGTCGATGAGGTGCGTCTGACTTTTACGGGGGGCGTTCCAATTAAAAGGTGTCAACTAGGAACGTACCATTTCGTCCAACCCTCCCTGCCTCAATTCTTTTCACAAAAAATTAGTTATTTTCTCAAAGCTCTCCACAAACACCACAGACACGTTATCCATCTGTTTTCAGTCTTCTGCTGAGGTTTTTTTTAAAATGGTTTCCCAAGTTAAAGTTGTTTTTTGAGGCAAATGTGTGATTTGTGATATTGGCCAATAACAATATAATTGACCATATGTGATACAACAGCAGTGCCACTTGAAGTGTCTTCCTGAGTTGGTGAGTAAAACTTAAGCAGCATTTTTTTGTCACGTTCTTAATTAGAATGAAATTACAGCGCTCGGTGGAAACCCAGCCCGTTCCGTGTTTACGTTCGGCCCTGTCATCCTCCCACATGGACAAGCTGAGAGGATCACAGGGCACGCTGGTGACTAACTGCCAATCAAGGACCCGGAGACCTGTCAAAGGGGGAAGCCCTAATTGCACAGCTCCAGAACAAATAGTTACTTTAACTTGAACCTGTGGAGGTGTTCGGTTTAGAGATACGGAGGAAATGACATCCCCCTCAAACCGTTCAGCCGGGAAGAGTCACCCATCAAACAAATCTGACACTTTATGTCTGACATCAGTCGTTTAACGGCCTCCCCTTCCAACTGTCTCTAATGCTGTTTTTTAAAAAAAATATATTTTCCAAATTCAGCCAGAGCAACTCTTTTAACATCTGGAAGTCATCACCCCCGCTCCAACCCCAAGCCTCCATTTGCTGACTGCAATAATTTGGTTTATAAGCAGTTCCCATGGAGAAGTCCTCACAGGCACAAGGCTGCATTAAAAATCTATCGGCTCCGTCGTCTGTGCCACCAAAAAAACACCCACAGAACTCACATCCAGACGCTGCACATCAGGTGACTAATAAAACCTTGTCCTCCACCAAAAAAAGAGTGTAACTGAAGACAATGTACAATCTGGTGAAGGCCGACCCCCTTTAACTCTGGAAGAAAAGAGGCGTGTAATCGAGTCATAGCTCAAAAATGCAGCATGTGTTTCTAATCAAAGCCGTCTGTGGACCTGGTTGAATTCACATGTTTGGACGTTTGGTACGGAGCAGCCCCATTTGTTGCGATTGTCAGTGATGTGGCAACAACAACTGGAACCAATTTGGGAGACAGAGTGACCTCATGTAGATTTCGTTGATTTGGAATAAGATTTTTGCTCTCGGCTCGTGTGTTTTCTCTCACAGAGGGAAAAACAGTTTTGAGGCGACTCTTGGCCGCGATGAGCGCCGAAACTATCTGGTGATGATGAGACAAATCCACTAAATCCGCTGGTTTCACACAGTCTGAGTGGTTCGTCTCTTTGATGTGAGGCGCTAAGTGGCATCTTTGAAGATGTTTTACAGCTATGTCAGCGTCTGGGAGGAGTAATGTTCAAACTCACACACACACACACACACACACACACACACAGGCAGAAGCATGACTCCATCTCAGGCTGAAACTTCAGGCGCAGACTTCTGCTTTTTGTTATTGGAGCCGGTGATCTATTGCTCTTTTTTTCCTCTTTCCATGTTCACATCCCCGAACCTTCCTCCAAATATTATCCAAACGCTTCTGCCTCTTCCAACACAGGTTGTACTGTAGGTCTGGAACGAAGGCTGTGCTTTATTTTTCATCCTGATAATCTACGCCGGCGTCACAATTTCCAATTGTGGATCTTAATGGTCTGCTCCTTGATCTCATTCGCCAACTTATGGTCCCTCGCAAAGCGAACTGTCTGCACATGTGCAGATGTATAACTTTCATCTGTACGGACTTAAAAAAAAAAGTCAACATTTGTTTTAAACATGTTTTCAGTCTTCAAAGAAGCATTTGTGAGTCTGGTTTCTTGGAAATCGTTCCCTCCGTGTCCTCAACAGACTTTTTATTGCCTTATTTTTTGTTTTTTCAGAAAAAAGACTTTAAAAAAAATTGTGTTGCTGAAAGTTTGAGTCTGCTTGCAATTATGATGTTTCATCAACAGTCAACCACACTCAATGTGAAGTTGCAATTTTCCATATAAAACTCCCAATTAAATGGAGTAACTCTGGTAATTGTAGCCACGGTCGCCTGTTATATCCAGTTTTACTCAAGGTTTTATACACTCTGTGCTTGTGTTTGACATATGTGAGCATCCTGCTCTCACAGCTAGTTAGCACCTTCCATGTTCAACCTAAACATACCAGTTAAAGGAGACCGATTAAGCTTTTTCAATTTCTGTGTTTTATTTAAGTTTCTGTGCAGGTAAAAGATCTTGAAAATGTTAAGAATTCAACAGGCGCTCCTCTCTCCCACAGAAAACACTGCCCCTCAAACGCCTCGCCAGTAGTCCCGCCTTTTAAATCAGTGACTTTGTGACATCACACTAGACCGCAGAGTCAGACATCTGCTAAAAATATGCCTGGCAGCTAATTTGGCACATATGAATTAATTTAGCACAGCTGCTCTGTTGTTGTAAGCGATGCTAGCTCAGGTGTGTGTGAACTGACCAATCAGAGGAGACTGGGTATTTTGGAGGGGGAGGGCCTTAAAGAGACAGGAACTAAAAAGAAAACTGATGTGTTTTCTTGAGTATGTAAACGTCTTCTAGTCGAGCATAAAATGTCTGTAAAATGTAAAATGCTGCCACATCTGGATCTTAAAAACCTGTCCGTGCCGTGTTACTGTACGTGGTCATCTTGTGAATCAGGCCTCAAAACCCCCCTCCCACACACGCATGAGTACATTGTCTCAAAGTGCTGCTGAACCACATTTTCCCTGACTCTACACAAACCATGAACTTTTTCCACTGTTATTTTATTTGGTCGAAATGCAATCGCCCTCGCCCACCGCTGGTGCATGGAAAGAAGCCTGCGAGATCCCTGTGCTGATTCACACGAGCAGATATGGACAAAGATGGAGACACTGATAAAACAGTGAGCCTCTCAGAGATCTCAAACTACATGCTTTACAGAAAAACAAACCTTTTTCCTGATCATATCAGAACAGCAGAGAGCTACAGAGCTCAGTGAATCTTCTTTTCCAGCCAGGTGTAGCTTGGTTGTGGGTTGTAGCTTTAGATGTTTCTTAGGCACAGTATGAGATGTGTTTCTGGGCCCTATGCTTCATCCACCACCAGGTGGCGCTCTATCTGGTGCACACTGTCACAGAAGTGTATCTGCTTTATGTGAAACTGAACTTTTAAGAGCAAAGCCGACTCTTTTCAGTTAACGACATCATGACGGAAAAGCTCAAATTACCCAGAGGGAGCGACAGCTTTAAAAGAAATAAACAACACCGTCTGTGCTGCATATTTTTTTTTAACCTCCACACTTCATCAGGGGCCCATCAAATGAGCTTTCCAGGGCTCAGTGTGGCCCCGTGACATCATGTGTAGAAACAACACGGTCCCTGTGACGACACGAGACATCAAACACTGCCGCTGAAAAAAAAAAAAGGAAAGGAAGTAAAACTAGAACACTCAGGTGTTCCAGCTCTCGGCGTTTGCCAGCTGAAGACATCAGTTCACCGAGTGACTCAGAGACTCCAGCAGCATCTCTGCTTCTCATGTCTCCTCACATCTGCTCCGCATTAAACATGCAGCCCTGTGTTGCCTCAGAGGCGCGCAAGCCCCGCTGCTGAAATTCTTTTTGCAGATGTACGAAAGTTGCTCCGAAGGGGGAAGAAGAAGAAAAAAAAAAACGGTTTGTGGTAACACTTAATGAATGCTCCAAAAGTGGCGGAGCCGTGCAGGGGTAATGCTAAAACCACAAAGGTGCTCATTTCCCCCCGCTGCACATTTTCAGTGCCTGAGGGTGACATCACTTAGAATCACTGACAGATGTCCGCAGTCCGCTGTTTCCTGACATGCACGGCTTGTTTGCCAATTGCAGATAATCCACGCTAGTTACACTCATCTCCTTCTAAATCTGCTCAAAGCAGCACAGAGTCTCTAATAACCACGGCCGGTTTGTCTCGGTCCTTCCAAAAACACAGATCGAACTAACATGTTTCCTGCTGTTACAGCTTTTCCAGCTGCTGTCCATTGGAAAACAGCAATTTATAAATAGAAATATAGCAAGTGAAGATGCCATGTACGAGTAGAAAGAACCCAGGAAATTAATAGCTGACGTCTGAATATCTTAATCAGGAGTTTTAGCTGCTTAAACCACAAAATAAGCAAGTTGTGCATCTGAACCAGCTGCTTCTACATGCCCAAACTAAGTAAAGAGTCCAAGCAACTATCGGCCACCTTCAACAGCCATTAGTTGTTCAAATAAACAGCAGAGGGGTTTCACTTACCGCTGGTCCCGTCTTGACATGACACAATCAAAACCTGAGCCACGGAGACCACCAGAAAAAGGAAAGTCCTTAAATGCACAAAGCTCATCATGTCTATAAGAAAGACATGAGCCTTTCCCTGTGCAGGAGAAAAAAGGAAGGAAAAAAAAAAAAGAAGTGCTCAGGTTATCACTGCACCACCATGAATTCAAGAGTTCCCCTCCTTGTAAGCAGCACGCAGACCCAACCCAGACTGCGTGAGTGCTTTTTTGTGTAGTTACAGCTTTAAATGAGAAGAATGCTGGCCAGCCTAATTTTCCTCCCCCTTTTGTCAGCCCTCTCCCATAACCATCCTCTCACAGGCTTTTGTGGCTGTGGGAGAACTACACCCATGTTCACAAGTTCTCATACTTTCCAGTGATCCTGTTGTCTGTCCCGTCCGTCCGTCGCTCTTACAAACTAACCATCTTAACTTTTTGAGCTCGAGGACGTCGGGGAACAGATAAGGAAGAGTTTGTTTTGAAGGTGTCACTGATTTTTTTTTGTTGTCTCTCCCTCAGAAAGTGGGCTGCTGAGCTCGGATCATAAAAAGTGCAGTTTTATTGCTGTCTCTGGGGCACCAAACAAGACACACAGCGAGCTGAGAAGCCCAATTTTACTGGGCAATTAAAAGCAAGAATAGAGTTTATGACGCCATTGTGCTTCTGGGGAGAAATTGGAGTTAAGAAATTGTCGCAAACGAGAACGTGGTTTGCTTATTAAATCAGCGTCGTAAGTCAAAAAATTGTAGAAAGAGAGCTGAGAAGTGGAGCTGAAAGTGTGCGAGACGGTGTCACTGTGGGTGGTCGTGACTGTAGGTGGTCATGATAGAGAATCCAGAGAGTAAATTTAGAGAGAGATCTGAGGTCAAACACCTTTTGACTCATGGCGAGATTGTGGAATCTGCCAACAGCCCCAATAACCACTTTTACATCCGATCATAGAGCCGTTTGTCTGATGTGTCCGTCTGGATCATCAATACTGCAATCAAACCTTAACATACTGCAGATATTGTGGCACAATCTAGTATTTGCATGTCACATGTCACAGAGACATGAAGTTATTGGATTAAACTCGACTCCTCCGATGTTAAATGAGCCTGCTGGGAATGATGAGCCATTCCTTCTCCCCCAGAAGACACAAAGGAATCTGCTGTAGTTTAGTTCTCAGAGTCATTGAAATGACTCTTAAAGAAGTCATTGATTCGTCTTTGGGAACAGTTCAGAAGGGAAAAAGAAAGACCAGCAGGATGATTCTCTACGGAGCTGTTTCTCAATGTTTCACTCAGTTGTGGCGACGGAGGGACGATCGTATCATCAGTTATGACTTTTAAACAACTTTTAAATCGTAATGGAGAGATCAGAAAGCCCACACAAGTAATCTAATTGTCCACGGGAACACATCGCTGCCTCCGCCTCTTTACCCGCGTCCGTTTGATGGTTGGTTGGTTGGTTTGTTTGTCGGCAGGATCACAAAAAATCTACCCAACAGATTTCCACGATTCTTGGATGGAGAACTGGTTTCAGCCCAGAATAGATCCAATTAACTTTCTGTGCGGATCCTGGAATTTGTGTTTCTGAACATTTTTGTTGATTTCTCTGGGAACAATTTATAGATGTTGATGGAGAGAAAAATCAGTAAGTGGTTTGGCTGGAGTGATACAGGGCTGTCAGTCTGATACTGAACCAAATGGAGACTGTTGGGTCTTGGTGGAGTTATGCTCTCATCATCAGCAACATTAGATACATATTTGTATCCTTTTGAAAATGAGATTTATTTGGATGCAACTCATAAAAGTAACAGCCAGGTTTGTCACCCGCTCTTTGCCACACAGCTAACTCTGAATGTATGACAGGAAACAGCTGTGTGCCATGTTCACAAGGCGCTAAAAGCATCAGGTGATTGGTTTCCCATCAGACAGTCTGTATGTGTGTGTGTGTCTGTGTGCGTGTGTGTGTGTAGAGAGAAAAGAGGGGGGGGGGTTCAAGAGACTAGAGCAGAGCTAATGAGAAAGACAGCTGTTTTCTCGTTGGCCCTGCCTACAAAGTGTCTTTTGCTGCAGGACTCACAAGAAGCATCGCTTGTATTTTCTGTGGAAACATTGGAAACACACACAAAAAGGAAACTTCAGGGCAATGCAAACAACGCCAGTTTGTCGCCAGTTTGCCAAAGACGTTGTCATCAAAGAGAATGTTTCCAGAGGGATGGAAATCAATTTGTGTAAATCACAGTTTGTCCCCCGCTGGTCTGCAGCTCTGCAGCTGATTGGAGGAGAGTAAACAACCTCACTCAGCGTTCTGCTCTGTCGTACTGTACCTGGCAATTTGTGCGCACTTGTTTGTAGGATACATTCAATGTTGATTCTCGGCTATTTAGGGGATTTGCTGACGTTAAGAAACCAGAGCAGACTTGTTTCTCAATGTTGATTTTTTGGAGCTATTGGAGAACAATGAGGATATTTAATGATTCTGCTTAGACTCACCACGACTGACAGCACAACCAGACAAGAGCCAGCAGTCATTCTTGATGGATCTGATGGAAATGTATCTTCACCCTGAACAACAAATATCACTTCTTGTGACCCCTGAGAGAAAGTCAGTTTGTCACCAAAGTCGATGTGATTCATCTTCTGGGGACAATTAACGACTGTTCGACATTATTGACAATCTGTGACAGTTCAGTCAGGACCAAAGTGACCGAGTAGCAGACCAACATGACTCAAAAGTGTTATTGTTACCAGAATTTAGAAATATTCATGTCAAGGATCCCTGAAACTAATGTGGAGTATTAACATTAGATTAAACTCAGGCTCTGCACGGTGTATTTGTACTTCCTGGGCGATCCCCATCAGATACCAGCAGCAGATCAATCTACAACTTCTGGTTTCCTTTTACATAAAGGCACAGTCACAAACATTATCCTGTCAGCACCAGCAGTAATTCAAAGAAAGTGAAGGATTATTTCCGTTCAGATTTCACCGGGTTTGGAGATGATTATCCAGCTCTGCTTCCTGCCTTAATACGTCATTAAAAAAGTTCCACTCCTTTGACCGGACTGTGAAATAAAACTCTCTTTTGTTCGGACTGAATGAAATGCTGCAGGTCAGATATGGGACAGGACATCAGGGCAAGGTTATAATAATCAGTGTGGCCAGAGGGACCTGGGTACTCTGTGTTTCTGCAGAACAAGTCATACATATTTATATATTTATTGATTTACCCCAGTGAACAACAGAACAGTATAACCTGCAGCAACATTGATCTGAGAACAACACATGCTTGTCTTGTAATGAAAGATATGTGCCTTACATACATTATAAATGAGGCCAAATACTGCGAAGATGTTCTGTCGGTTGGTATAAAAAGCGAGGAAGACCGAGGAAGGAGGAGTGTCGGGGGTTGATGGATGGGTCAACAAACACAGGATGTTCACCCAGGAGTGTTGGTGTCCTGTGTGGAACCGCAAGTCAACGTTGACTTGTTTTAACATCGTTTAAGTTACTGGATGTGACAGAACATCATCTTTTTTACACTTAACCAAGTCGTTTGGTTTGGTTTGGTTTGCCTAAACTTTTCACGACTGTTACGTCTCTGACCGTCACCATGGATGACGCCGAATATCACCTGAATACTCTGTTATCCACTGAGATAAACATACAATGAAATATAGTTACCCTCCTGATTTATTGCATTGCGTATAAAACATTAGAATTGCGTTGGTGCAAAATGTGTCTGCGGGGTTGGACTCCATATTTGTGGATGGTCACGTGTGAGAATTTTAAGAAGGCCGTTTGTTTCTAAACCAAAGAATTTATTTTGATGAGGCTGCTTTAAAATCAAGTAGTTCAGAAAAACTCTGCTATGGTGCAACTGGGATCCTCCTCCCAGTGTATTAACTCCTCCTTTTGGCTGTTTCTTTTATTCTGAGACTGAGTCTAAACTGCAGAACAGCATATTTCACACACTCTCCTCACTTTATATGATTTCCAAAATGTCTCCACAGCTTATGTTGATGACTTCAGCAGCTGCAGTGATAACAGATACAGGCAGTTCACCATTTCAGATACCTCAACAGTTTTTTAAATTGAAGCTCGGTCTAATCAAGCATTTTCAGAAAGCTATTTAAAAGTTTTCATCTTTGGTCTTTTGGCAAACCCTGCGTACATCCTGTGTCTCTTTCAGACATGCTATAGGTTCACTTGGATCTGATAGTATTGACAGACGTGAGGTGCTTCTTTGATGCGATCCCAAATAACCCTTAGCTTTGGACGCAGCCAGAGAATGGAAATAATTAGCAGGGTCTAAGTCTCCAAGGCTACGCCTGCCAAAATACTGCACTAAACAGACCCTGCAGCCAGAGCTCACACACCATCAGCAAGCTCGCCATTCCTCCGACCGAGTGGCCGTCCATAACCAAGAACCAACACTGGTTCCACCTCGTCCTCTCAGAGATCACACTTTCAATCCACAAGACGGGATTCTTTTTACTTCTGATGCCCTCTTGTAATCTAAACTAAGGGGCCGGACGGGAGGAATGCTGGAGCAGATGGAGTCCACATGGAGCCTGTTGTAGAACGCAGAGCTCCATGTTTTATATCAGAGTGTGTGATGCTGTCAAACAGCACACAGAGATAAAAGAAAAGAGATGACCCACATCTCTGTAAATATTTGACACAGCTGTGCAATCATAATAATGCTATTAATAACATCTTTATTTATGTGGCACCTTCCTTTGACTCCTTTAGAGAGAATAAAATGAAAAAGATGAAACAATAAAAGAAGGCATGGGTTAGAAGACAGTTTTTAAAATTGGGGGTCTAAAAGGAAACACTGTGCTGCTCATCAAGATGACAACATTGGACCAATCCAGTCAGCAGAGAAATGTACACGTTACGTCTGTTAACATACAGATTTACATCAAAACAAGTTAATATTCATCCATTTACCCCAAAATCCAACCAGTCGGGCTTTCTCTCCCTTTAAACTACGTCACCCAACTTTTTTACGAGACAATAAAGCGCAACATACACGGTCAACACATCACATAATTTATTGATCATAGGTTGATTGCCAGGGACTCTAAAAATGACATATGTCAGCGTTACCAAATCAACACGACCGCTGCAGCGTATCAGCGGCAGACATATTGGACCTCACCGCTGACTTTTGATGAGATCAGTGGTCTTCTGGTTGAAAGAACCTGTTTTAACCCAACTGTACTACCTTATACTCCTTCATCTGACTTCCTCCTTATCAGCCAGTAACTTCTACGGCCACTAGAGGAAGAACAAACATCACTATTGGTCGGATACGACCCTAACCGACATCTGTCCGGGACCTTTGTTGCATGTCATTCCCAATCTTCGCCTCCTCCCATTTCCTGTTCTCTCTCCACTGTTGGCTCTCTAATACATGCATAAACCATTATATTTAAGAAAAAAAGAAAAAAAACCATAAATACTTATAGCTTCAGGCAGACTGTACCCAAGTTTGGGAAGCTCTGATCACAAATGCATGATTACCCTTTTGAATGTTTGGGAAGTTCAAGGATAAAACTTATTGGCAGACCAACGAGTACATTCCAGAGCATAAGGCATCCAGACTTTAGGCCGTAGCCAAGCCGTTAACCACCGTGTGTGTGATAAGGACAATCTTTAGAAAATGAATTCTGAATTTGGCCAAAAACCTTCCCGTCTTTGGCATTTGTTGGCTGTTGGGTTCCAGTTGTAAACAGGAGCGTTCCGAGCCAGAGTAAACAGAGCTGGTGTAGTTTAGACGAGCGGAGATAAAAAGCATGAATTACTTTTTTTCCAGGTTTGTAAACTATAGGAAAGATTTCATTGTGCATATATTATTATGGATATATGTTTGTGTTTTGAGCTTTGAGTTTTGTCTTGTTAAACTTGAACCAGGTGATGCCAATAAAGTCACACATAAACCTGTGCTTTGTTGAGCTGAGAGTGAAAAACTCCTGAGCGAGCCTGATTGGACGGGCAGAGAGCCTCGACAGAAATCTCCCCGGCGATGTAAGCCGTGAGCGGACTTCCTACAGCGGAAAAAAAAAATCTCCCCTGTGCTATCTCCTGCTCGTACTCCAACATCCCCCCCTCCACACTCAGAACGGAGCCTCGGTCTCTGACTGCCAAGGCTGTGATGACTTTCCCCTCTTTCCTAACATGCAGTTTCGTGGTCTTGGCTCATCTGCTAGAGTAATCTCGCCCTGAACCCTCCTCCTCCTCCTTCTCCTCGTCCTCCTCCTCCTCGTCTTCAGAAACCCAGAAGACATTTGAGGCCTGTAAAATAGAGACAATAACAGGAGACGACTTGAACAAGAAAAATCTGATTTTTTTAACACACTTTCTTTTCAGGTACAAAATGTCCAACACAAACAAGTATTCACGTGACAACGCCAGCTTTTTTTCTTGACTACTTTGTGTTGTAAATCTGTTCTTGCAAGCCGTGTGTGCCTCATTAGAGATTATTTAATATCAATCGTACAGATTGCGATAGATTGGGCCTGCTGATTCATGATCCATATCCTGAAATAAATGAGCAACTAGGGTTTAATAAATATTATCTTACAAAAGCTGTCTTGCTTCCTTAATTTTAAAAACAATATGAACTTCTTCTTGGATTTCCCCGCTTTGTTATTGGTCTTAAATTCCTATTTTCTGACAATAATCAAGGGTGAATCTGTGTCCTCGCCCAATTAGCCGCTTTGATCCTGTAATCCAAAACTGGTCTGGACTGCAGGGGATTGTTGTTTTTAGCATGGAGCACATTTCCTCCGAGCATGTGTGAAGGAAACTTTGTAACCTACACGGGGGGGGAGGAGGCCTCCTCGCTGCCCACATATGAATGCCGCACGCTGCAGTGACTTCCTCCCGTTTGCCCCACAGAGAAATTAATCGTTTCCTCGGACTTCCTGCTGAACTCTTGACGAAGGGGCACCTTGTCACGGGCCGAGGGAACGCTTGGCAACGACTGTATCATCACAACTACTGAGTCACCGCTTCACTCAGTCAGTTAATTCAGTGTGGAAATGAATGATGTCGTTAATGAAGAGGGATAGCGCTACATACTTCATATTCACTGACAATTAAAGTTATCATGACGTTCTCTGATTCAGACATTTAGACTTTATTGCATGAAAAGCCATTAAAATTAGCGACAAGTGGCATCAACACATTTTTACGCCCACTTCATGGCAGTTGGATACAGATTTGCAGACTGAGCCGCATCACTCCAATGAAAGCTGCTCACTGGAAAAAAAAACTCGACTTCCTGGATATAAAATCACCCGGATCTTCCTCATCGTGGTGCCCGAAGAGAGTATGCAACTTGTGACTTTCACCAGCAAACTTCAATTTTAGCGCCAAGCTAACTTGAATGCAACTAAAATGATTTACTCGTGCAGCATCTTTAGACTTTACAAAAGTTTTCAGACCAAGTGGCTCAAATTCTGATCAAATGAGTCAATTATCCTCCGTTTTACAGCAGCTTCTTCAACTCCTTTTGTGCCGAAGTGCATCGCGTGACGTAATTACTTTTACGTAGCGAATAACTTTAGTTGCTATGAAGCGAGACATCTTGTTGTTGTTGTTGTTGTTGTGTTTTCACCACAACCAATCAAAGCTGGAGCCAATAAACCAATGCAGATTGTGGACATTCACACTGAAGACAAAAGCCAGATGTTAGCGGGTGTTAGTGGGTACATGTCAAGTGTGAAAAGGGAACAATAGTCTCTCTCTGTTTTGCCTTTTTGGTGTCCCCCCATTCTGCTCACTTTGACCACCATTTGTACAGTGTTTCAGTGCTGTTACACCGGATGAAGAGTTGAGTTTTGCAAAACGAAAACTAAGCGAGTAAAAGAAGACTCAATAGTGGAGCAGAGCCACAGGTGACAGAATTATGTGTGTTTGAGTTGTGCCAAGAAATGCATCAATGCACAGACAAAGACATAAACGAATAAAACTGCTCGCAAGTGAACACGAATGCAAATAATCCAGGAAAAATGGAGTCATGAGGAGTGGACCGCTTGATGAGTTATAAACACTCGCTGTTAACATTTTGTCCGTCTACAAGAAAACTTCTTCAAGCGTGTGGAATCTGACCCGGCTGCAGACCTGAGTCCATTTAACCTCCAGTTTTCACTGCTCCTTTCTCACTCCCTGCAGACAACAGCACTTCTGACTTTGTAATGGTGATGAATGCTCTTAAGTAGATTGTTCGAGGACGTATCGAAACAAGTCCCAACGAAAAAAAAACAGAGCAACCAATCGGAATGTCTGGTGACAAACGAGTAAACGAAGCTGTAACACAACAGTCATCAGTCACGGTCGGAGACAAGCTGCTCCAGGGCGGAGAGAGAGCGAGCAATCTGGGGAAGGGATTTCCTCAGCAATGTGGGAGGACTCCAGTAAGAAGTGAGCAGAGGGTCTCATTTATGGCAAAAAATACATTTACATCAGTGGAGAGTATTCGGAAAAAAGATATCCATTTCCCGGCGTGTCGGTATATCACGTCATGTGCTGTGGATCACTGAAACCACATATTTATGATGTTACATTGAGAGATAATGAAGAAACCTGCTTTCTGTCTACAAAATGGAGGAAACTAGCGTTTGTGATGTAGACACAAACAGCTCAACTACAAATGTAATGGGATACTTTCTTATCCTGCTAACGCTAGCTTCAGATAGCATGGGATGTTGCAGTAATGCCGAACAGCTTTTACAGTCCTCAGCTTCTTCGAAATTAGCAGGAACAACCAGCGAAGTGGAACAGCCAGAGCAAATAAGTGGTATAAAGGTTTTTTTTTCAGAGTGGCCCGACGCCCGACCACATGTACATTTGGTTTTACATGGTTGTGGGGAAATGATTTGCACCTTGTGGAAAATGTGAGGAGGACTGAGGCCACTGAGCATGAGTCATTGGCTAGCTATCTTTGAGGGGGGATGGAGAGTCCTGCCTTTGAGTGCCGGACTCAGACATTTGTTTACTCTCCAGACAGAGGAGAGCTGAGAGGCACCAGAAGGGGGGAAAGAAATGGTAGAACGCAGGAACGTCACTATACATTTTAAGTGTTGCAAGCAGTGGTTCTGATCAAGCACTAAAGTTAATGTTTGGAGGTTTTTCTTTAATAGTTTCTTTCTGATGAAGTGCACTCTGGCTGTCTTCACGTGAACACTGGCAGGGACGCCTTGTGCTGGCTCGAGCCTTTGTTTTCCTTCGTAGAGCATTGAGACACTGAACTTTGTAGCAATTTCACTTTGGACTCAAAATTGGGATTCATTTGAGCTCTCACAGTGTTTTTATATCAGATTACAGCGACGGTTCTTGGTCGACACAGATGTACGTCTCAAGAAATGACATTAAATCATATAAAATAATGTAAATTGAAAGATGCACATCAGTGACTCACATATTTTCATTTACAACAAAATTACAACGTGGGCAGCTCTCGACAGTCATCTGATTTTCTTTTTCTTTTTTTCCGGACGGTGGTTTACCTCGACGGATGCAGTTCTCATGAGATCATGGCGAGTCAGAGGATCTGAAAGAGAGACGAGATGCAACCGGCGGGAAACGTATGACGGCCTCTCCAGAACTCATCCAGCTCTTGGATGTGGTGAGATGTGATGACTGCTCACTGTGAACAACCATCACAGCCTTACGTTGGGTTTTGGTGTCTAATCACATGGTGAATGTGCACTTTTCAAGTCATTCATTAAATCTCAGTCTTAGATCAGGACTCTTTTGTGTATTTAGAAGTGTTAACTACACAGACAACGAGTCTGTCTTCAGAGGAGGATTGTGATGTGGCTGTTGAAGCGACATGAGTCTCAGCCAATCAGCATCAGTCGCTGGCGTTGCTGCTTATATGATGGATCTCAGCTCCACACAAGTCGTCTTTGTCTTTGTCATTATTTGCCTTTTAAATCATCAGTTAGTTTGTTAAATACTGGCATACGTAGCCTGGCTAGTGGTATGGATGACAGCAATGGCCTGAAAGTTTGCTTCATGATCAAATATCTACAAACGGATGACATTCCTACTGGCCTAATTAGCTAATGCTAACATGCTCAACTAAGATGGTGGACTGTTTCAATATTTCTACTAACCATTAGCTTTTAAACATCATCACTGTGGGCATGTTAGCATGCTGATGTTAGCATTTAGCTTAGCTTTACTTAGCATTGCTGGAGACTCTCACTTTTGTTATATGACAAAGGCTTAACACACAGCACCTGGTCCGGAGCTCTGCATCTTAAAAAGCTGCCAGATATTCATGATTATCTTTGATTTATACAGTCGTCAGATATTTGATCCGTTAGAAGATCTATTGGAAACTACCAGCTGGATTTCCATGAAGTCTGATGT
This sequence comes from Diplodus sargus, assembly GCA_903131615.1. NCBI lineage: Eukaryota > Metazoa > Chordata > Actinopteri > Spariformes > Sparidae > Diplodus > Diplodus sargus. The sequence continues at coordinate 1,984,535 of CAEMYA010000455.1, forward strand.
GGATTTTCATGATCTCAGTGAATTAATTATGGGGTCTTCATGACCTCCCGATCATTCCTTCTCGCAAAAAAAATTCCACTTGAGCTTAAAGAAATATCAAAAGCTGAATCAAGAGATTGCGAAGCCTTAACTTTTCCAGCCCGAGCATCACTCCTCTTTCTTCTCGTGGAGCAGGACAGAACTTGCATGTTTGTGAGTGCAGCGGAGGCTTTATACAGGCTTAAAGCACTTTGCATGTCCTCGGGGGCTGCAGCATGCCTGTCAAACTGATTGGAAACTGGCAGGCGACTCGCTGTATGTACGCTAATGCAGATGAAGAAATACTTGAGTTCGTACTCTTCAGTTTTAATCCGACAGAGTGTGTCCCGTACGTACCGAGGCCTTATCCATACAGGAGGAGTTTAGACAATGATAGATACCAAGAGATCAGGGGAAAGTCTGTTCTTCAAACCACAGCTCATGTTAAGAGGCCGTCGTTTTATCAGAAGACAGTTCCTCTGTTATTTCAGCAATGCTCAGAGTCATCACCTTGTTTCATGTGTCTTCAAGCCCCTGAAGAAAGTTTTGCTCAAGGCTCTTCGCCCCAAAGTGAAAATCCAAAGGTATTTAGATCAGATTGTTTGGAAAAGAAGTGTGGAGAAGAATGTTTTAAGGAGGGTTGAGGAGACGTGTGTCACGGTGTAGCCTGAGGTTGGTTTGTCTTAATATACTGGAGCATAGTGGGAGCACAAGTTATATTTCAGTGTTCTTTTTTGGCTAACTTAGCTTATTAAGTGTTGGTTGCTGCTTGAGATGTCCATTCAGCCAATCACTGCAGGAGCTGGGAGAGGATTTCCCTTCCTGTTGTTGAGGGACACTAAAGATGCCAAGCAAAGGTGTGAACTGAGTGTTGATGACATGACGCCCTGCCGAGCTGACAGCAGTGTGCAGGTTAAGAGCGAGCGAGTCGTCGGGGGCAGGGCAGCGGAGGAGGAAGACGTTTTCAAAATGGCGACACCTTTTGAGGAGAAGCTGTGTGAGTTGGTGAGAAGTTTTAAACAACTTGAGATGTTACTAATTATGTGTTGCAAAGGAAAAACAGAGGTCTGCTGAGGCTGATTTGAAACAGATGCCAGTGTGAAGGATAGTGACAGTTATTTAGTTCTGTATTTGGAGCTTCATCGGCAAAGATATTGTTTTATAATTATTCCGACCCCACAGCTTTCGTCACTGTCTTCTTCTTCCTGTTGATTGGAGTTTGGATCAGAACAGTTGTATTCTTGCCACTGTGTGACTGACTGAGCCAGACATGTTCTGTGCATGACTGCCGGCACCAAATCATGATGAAATAAAAATATCTACATAAACTTCTAAAGTCACTCTTGCAGCATATAACGATCTCCATCTATCTGTATTTTCATGACATTCTTCTGATAACTTCTGCACAGTTGAGCTAAAAACATCATCAGCAGAAATTCTCTGGACATTTTGAATATTTTCTTCTTCTTGACTCTCGGTCAGCAGTAAAATCCAACGTAACTGCTGTGAATCCAAGCTACAGGTACGAGCTTCTCATTCCTGAAGATGTCCATCTTCTGAGAGCAAATCAGTCTTCATCAATCTCAGGGTTGTGTTTCCTCTGACAGAATCCAGCTAGCATGATGCAGAAATATATACTGGCTCATAATCAGGTAGATTTAAGAGAACTTCTGCTCTGACTCCACCCACGTACGAGCCCAATTACCACTAACTTGCATTAAAACAATGGGATCCGCCCTCTTACAAACCACCAGAATGGCTTTTTAAATGACCTTACATTTCATTTCATTTGATCTTCCATTTTGAAAGCCGTCCTCTGCACAGAGCTCTGGTCCAATTAGGAGTATTTGGTGTAATAGCAGGAGAAGTTTTCATCCAAAACCCCTTCGACCAAAAGCCAGGGAGCGATTTTTCTGCACACGGAGGCAGAAAACGTCCAGACCTCGTAGAGCTCGGGTAATAAAGCCTTCTCGTCTTACAATGCACCGAGGGTGAGGTCAGACGAACTTCATAGTCCCTGAGAATATGAATATGGGAGGTTCTCTCCAAATGTGGTAAAAGTAACACCCAGGGCGACAATTCTGCATCTGACTACAATCCTCCATCATCACTGTACTGGTTACATGGAGTGATTAGTTAAGTTGCAACACATTTTATATGCGCAGCCTCGTGATGTTCTTGCAAAAGGAGCTGAAGTGAAAGGAACCGAGGCTGCAGCCTGCAGCACAACGATAATCACTAGGTATAAAACAAACGCATGCACTCCGGTGATGTCACGCTTTTATTAGGATGTGAGCCTTTTCTTTCCACAGCCGTGGGGGGGAAGACAAAAAAATAATGGTCCACGTATTCCAGTTGCTTCTACAGATGGGTAGAACCAACCCCAGTGTGTCTGGTGGGTGGGGGTCTCCTCCGGCCCTGACTGGAATGTACCAGAGTAATTTATCACTCTGAGGTCTGTGAGTCAAGAGGAAAGATGTAAAAGTCCCCGAGGAAAGACAGAAAGAAAGAAAGTCCAAGTGTAGGAAATCTATGTGAAGCATTTCACAATAAAAAAAGCTACAGAGCCGCCTTTGTGAGACAGAAATACCGTCGATGCAGAAGGCGACTCATTTCACATATTTGTTAACAACTGGAAAAATCGCCTCTTAGCCAACGTCTGCTAGTAAATAATGGTAGAACAGAACACAAGCGAGCTGTTCCGGGTAGCAGCGGAGTGAAACTCATCACCTCAGCCTCCCTTGACTCCTCTGACAACAGTATCTGTTTGCCTTCTTTGCAACACGCCTGCTGCATGCCCGTGCAGACACACCTTAATGTATACAGGAGCCTTAAAGCACAGTGTATAGAGCTCAGTGATGGAGAAGGGAAAGCTAACCTCGGGCAGGTAATGTTACAAATAGCTGATAGGTGAGTAATGACAGCGCTTCAAAAAAGTTATTTATTCAACCATGTCGGGTTGCAGTCGGTGCAGGTAAGGTGTGTCGACTCCGCCTGCAGTCATCTGAGTGTGTGTTGTCTTTTTTTTTATCTTTCACTTGACGGTGTGTTGAGTTTCCTCGCCAATAATTCACAGAGAACACCTTCCTCGTCTTGTACTGACTTGTAAAGACGAGCGCGTTGCTTCTTTGTCTTGTGTGCAGATAAATCAGATCTGTAAGGTTAAATGTCAGTGTTTTCTCCATCTGGATGATTTCTCATCAAATGAACTATTTTATTCTATCATTTCATAGATTTACAAAGTGTTTTTTTAAGTTATTATGTGTCATGATTGTTGCCACCTTCATTTTAAAAGTATGTTCAGTTTACAAGCCTCACATGTCATGTGGACGCCATTCTTTGCATGACAATATTCGGAGATAAACACGACAGAAAATACCATAAAGACATTTATGGATGGACTTTCATTGCCCCTCTGATTCCACAAAGTCATAATAAACAAAACATACAGACGTGTATCTTCCTGTCACCATAATACATGTATGCTTGAAGAACTGGAATGTTTTTTGTGCACATTTAACTGCAGGAAATGCAAATTTGCTTTTATTTTGAAGTAGAGTAGTCACAGGAAATGCAATGTGTTCACTCAGTTCAAGCTGTCGTTCATCAAAAACACATCAACCGAGCAAACAAGAGTCATTTCCTGCATTTTTTTGACAGCAGATCATTTTTAAAGAAGTAGTTTTATGCAATCTCTGGGAGTAAAGGAACAAGAACGAGCTGTTAGATGAAGAGCTGCGACTTCTCAGCGACGTCGGCTCCTTTTACCCTCATGAGCGTTGTCAGGTTCCCTGTTGGCACCGGGCTCAAATCCAAATTGTTCACAATCAGGTGCTCCTGCTTTTCACTTCGACAGCAATTCCTCTGCCATCGTCTTGTTTGTCGACTCTCCTTACTCGTTACGTGATTTGTGCCTCCTGCTGCTGCCGCTGCAGAGAGTTTGTTATTGTAATGCCTGTCTTCCTATAAATTATTTATTTAAAGAAAAGCAAAACTACAGTGAGGACAGCAGGCAAGTAATGTAACCAGTGTACAGCCGACCGTTGTGTAACATCGGCAACACAGACTTACAGTGGTAATCCGAGTAACCAGGATGTTGCCTTGTTGAAACCCATCAGATACGCTGATATATGGCTTTTTTTGGAGTGACTGAATATCGACTTCGTCAGTCATTTCACAGTTGGGGAGTCAACACATCCAACAACACCAACAGCTGTCCATCGCACTGGAGAAAACTTTTGTGCTTCTTTAGTCTTGTTTCATATTTACACCTCATCATGTCTGAAGGCAGTCTTTCCTCTTTGGATGTGCTCTGTTCTCCTGATCTGTGTTTTATGGGTAATACATATTTTCATGTGTTGAAATCTACACCTGGAGTCATTCCAAGATGTGTTACATTTCCTTTTATCCCCTTCACAGGACCAGTGGACTTTTTTGTGTGTTTCTCTCTTCAAAATAAAGAATCTGGTTTGTGTTATCGTACTATAGAAGCCTTATAGCCTGTCAGTTGTAATACAGTATGTCTAAAATGATGACACAACGCTGCTTCTGCTGCCTTCTGTTTCTTTTGTGTTGAAAAAATGCAGATCATATATCAACTGAGGCCTTTTTTTTTCTTTTTTATTCTTTGGGCTGGCGCAGTGAAAACTCCTCAAACAATATGGAGGATTTGGGGAGAAAGGTCTCTGATGAAGGAGCCGCGATGACCTCAGCGCTCTGATCTGTTCGCCACATTAGCC
>CAEMYA010000455.1:1998661-2013949 GCA_903131615.1 Diplodus sargus
GAAGCCTATGTCAAAACAGTGTCGGCTAAAATCCGTTTTGCAGATATGGGCCAGAGCAGTTTTTAGCCTTTGTTGAATGCAGTCGGCTAAGACCTGTATCACGGATTCGGGCCACATCAGTGTAGCCTATGTGAAAACAGTGTCGGCTCAGCTCTGGAATGCAGATTTGGACCAGATCAGTGTCAGACACAGCTAATGTCTTTCGGTTACCTGCTGGAAAAATGACCTGGGCCAGATCTGTAAAGCGATAGAAATACGAAACTGATGGCAGTTGGAATGTTTAAGCTGAAACCTCTATCTGGCACGGATCTGGTCCACAATCAGAAAACGTATCTGAGCTAGAAACGGAGGCAAGGGGCTTAAAACGGATCCGGGCCAAATGTAAAGGTTATCTGGGGAGCGACAGGCCATGAAGCCAGTTTTCGTTGTGGCCAAGACGTGTAATTGCATGGTCACGTGATGCACTGAGATCCATAAGCTGACATTGTGTCTGTAAAGGGGTTGATCTTTTTTTTTAAATGACTCGTAACGCTTCACAAGCTCTACGGGCCCCACAATGCTGAAACTGCATGCAAGAGCCCCGCCTTGTATCTGAGTGTTTTTTAGCTTCATGCACCTCTGAGCAGCTTCCGTCACAGGTGGATTTCATCGTGCGATGTCGAGATTCAGTTCCCGTCTGTCAGTTCAGCAGGAAGAATCCTTCATTTGTTCAGTCGGGTTTGTGGTATAACGTCGTTTAGCAGTGAATCATGTGATGCACAGCTCCTCGTTCTCAAATGATGGTGCTAACGGACAATATTACACTGTAGTTCAAGGCAAATACATCGCTGCAACTTCATGATTATGTGTCCTTGCAGTCAACACAACAGTGGGTAATGTGTATATTCACCTTGACATTAGATTGATGTATTGAAGGTAGTAAGCCAAGGCTGACTGACTCACTGACTGAACGAGAACGATGAGCTACAAACAAAATGAAATGTTTTTTCTTGTGGAAACCGTTGCTATGCTTTCCTGTTTCTCGTTGGCTAAAATTCGACAACACTGTCCCAGACTCAGCATATGATTGGCCGGCTCTCAGTCCTCTTCACCACTCTGATAACTAAACAGTGAACAACACAGTGACTCGTCTGTGAGAATGAAAGAAGGAACAAGAGAGAAGTGAAACGTGGAATCAGGTCAGTTCATTCGCGTTACAGAGTCGTTCCTTCGAACTGATTCGCTCGCAAACGATCCGTCTTAAGCTTTATAGCAGTGAATGGATCTGCGCCTCCTGCGCTGTCTAGTAGTACAAGGTCCATGATGCTAACCAGCTAGCCCTTCTTTATCCTGTCTCGTAATTCCACTTTATACATACAAGAACAACAATTCAAAGCTTCCGTAGTTTCAGCTCACAAATAAAGCAAACATCAGCTGTCTGATTTCCTTACTAAACAGAAAAATACAACCATTGACGCTCAAGTTCAAGCTTCACCGAGCCGTGAGCCAATCAGCTAACGGTAGCGAGCTAACGATAGCCAGCCATGAGCAGCAGTTCCTTATGTTTTTGGAGCTATTTTCTAATACTGGCCATATTCTACATGTCAGACCTTTAATCGTTGGCGTCACAGCATTGAATTAGTCATTTAAATCAACAGGACTCAACGGCCTCGTTAGTGACTCTGCTTTGAGCTAAATGCTAATGTAAATATGCTAACAAGCAGCCAATAATGATACTAACATACAGCTTTAAAAAAAAAATTTGATAAATTACCCATCGCTCATAGAAAAATGGGACCAATTATGTTATTTTATACTCAGCAGCTAAAGTGAGGCTAATAGTTAGACGACTGTATACTGATCGATACATCAATACAAACAGCTTATCGTCTGTGGTCTGGCACCGTCACAGTGCTGAAGTTCACACTGTGGTCCAGTCTGAGATGAGTCTGCGGCCCACTTGTCTGTAAATATAGATCTATACACCAAGAAACAGCTCATTGCTGTGACTGGAGCGTCTGGATGTGGCCTGGAATCGGGGGGAGTGCTTGTTACTGGGCAAAGACCTCTGAGTGACGACTCTGCTTGCCATCTCTGTTCAGACTCTCCGGCCAGCAGGGAAGCAGGACGCTCAGATTGCATTGTGTTTTGTAGGAGACGGCAAACATGGGGGCTGCACATATGAAATTTTGGCAGCGCCGCCTGTTATTTTGATGGAAGCAGTCCAGATATGTGAGACTGCATGAAGCACTGAGTAATAATAGTGGTGCTAGAGAGGGAAATGTGTGCTTCTGACAGGTTAACTGTGGTTTGCAGCAGCTCGTGATCTTACACTTTTCCCTCTGCTCTGTATGTGAAGTCCACCAGTCTGTGTCCATGTTTGTCAGTGCGTACTGTGAAATTCTGCAAGATGTCTCTGCACGGATGCCAAGACTTCTTAGTTTTGTGATCAAAGTTAATCTCTCTCCGGTTTCTCTGCCAGATGATATAATTTCTCGATCACAAACAGTAACTTGCTGCAGACATTTTATGGTGAATATGGTCGAGGGGTTCAAAGACACCAACTCCTGCCATGTTTTAAAAGGAAAATCATTGCATCAGGTATTTATCATATCCCATTTAATGATGTTATTGACAACATTCATCCATTATCTGAACTGCTGATCCTTTTCAGGGTCACTGACTCTAGCGAACACCGTGGATAAGCCGCCAGTTCATCGCAGTACTGATATATAGAGACAAACAACCATTAACGCTCACAATCACACCCACGGACAATTTAGAGTAACCAATAAACCAAACATGTGCATGTCTTTGGATTGTGGGAGGATGTAAACATGGAAACTCTGCACAGAAAGGCCCGACCCAGTCTTGACCCCAGGCCCTTCTTGCCGTTTGCTAACTACTGCGCCGCCTTGTCTTGTTTGATTGTTCTCCTCCCCTCAAGCGGTTGCCATTTCGATGCACCACCTAATGCTGCTAATGCTAGCAGAGGTGAACCGTGCTAATGCTTGCAATGTTACTGTCGCCAACTCTAAAGCGGCTCTGTGCAGCCTCTGCATGGTGCTGGAAGCCGGTTGTTAGCTTAGAAACTGAGTCCTGTAACGAAAACTAACATTAGCTACTGAAAGGAATTGAGGAAAGATACTGGAGAACTTGCATAAAGTCACATTCTTTGGATGGCTGAGTCTTTCACAGAGAAAATCCAGAGTCCAGCAGCTTTACAAATGATCCACAGGTAACAAAGAGAGACATGGAAAGTCTAATTTTGAATGTCATGTCACACGGCCCATAAAAAAATAATTAAAACATCTTAAAGTTCTACAAATTCTTACATATAGCCCCTTTAACATCGCTAACGCTAGCCTGCTAACGTTAAGCAGCACACAGTAGAAAGCCATTTTTACGTATTTTCAGATATCACATGATATCCCTAGAATGAGCTGAAGACAAATAGTGAAACTCACTAATATCTGTTCTTCATGACTGATTTTGGACTGGAAGTCTCCTTTAGCTGATTGAATCTCTGAAGCCATCTGGAGGCCACGGGGCAGATATGAGTTTGGCATCTGTAGTCTAATTTGTGAAGTGCTGCTCAGAAGCGCGCTGCCATTAGGGACGATGATCCACTGTGGTTACTTTGATTAAATGATGTGCAACAAACACCAGGCTGCTGAAAAATAACCACGCGAGCGTCTGAGCACATCGACATCGAACTCTCCCCACGCTGATTAACGTCCACCCTCCTCTTCCTCTCCGTCTCCGGCTCTCTCAGGGCCCCGAAGCTTTTCTTTCCAAAGAGTCTGGCGAAAAAACGGCTTTTCATTTAATTCTTCAAATGAATTTTGGCTGCTGGTATAATGTGATACAGCAGAACTGTGACTGCGGTTATTTTTGTAAAATATCACCAAAGAACGGCGACGAAGAGGAAAACAGGTTAATTATAGAGTTTTGTTAACTGATGCCATCATATCATGGGCAGCAGTGGTTCTGTTACTGAGAGATGTAAACATGTTTAAATCTAATGGAAAGCGAACTCAACACTTCAGCCAACAAACCAAATGGAGCTGAAACGATCAGCTGATTAATGGATTCAATGACAGTTTGAAGCTGCAGCATCTTGTTGGTGACGATTTTCACCAAATTGCTGACAAAACAAGACCTTAGATGACTTTCTGCAGGGCAGCAGACGTTGGGTGAGGGCTGAGGTTCACCCAGGTGCATTCACACCTGCGGGCAAATGTGAAGAAACCGAACAGAAAGGCCCCGGCCGGGTCTTGAACACGGGACCTACTCGCTGCAATGCTTCTTAGTTCACTCAAATCCAAAAGCATTTCTGGCCTTTTGGGACATTATAATTGGCTCTCCCCATTTTTTAGCCTGACATTTTATAACCCAAACCAAAAAATAATGAATAGAAAAAAAAGAAACCAGCAGATTAATATGAATTAAAACACTCATTAGTTTCAGTCCGACAACTTGAGGTCACACAAAAAACTATGACAAGTTTCTTGTGTGTTTTTTTTTTTTGTTATGATGTACCGACTAATGAGGACCCAAATACAGATACAGAAACGGGGCAGGTTGAAAAAACTCAAGACTATGAATCCGAAAAGGTTTGCTTACCTTTATGTAAGGCAGGCGGGAAAAAGTCCACGAAAGCAAAGGCAACAAAACAGAAATCACCCAGTGACAAACTCAACAAACAAGAGAGACACGAGGAACGCAGGTAGAAACACAGACGAACCAACAAAGACTGAGGAGAAAACAGGCTTAAATACACACAGTGATGAACTGATGTGACACAGGTGAGGAGCAGAAAGGGCGGGAAGACAGAAGTAGAGAGTGAAACTACAAAATAAAAGAGGGCATCAACAAACCCACAAAGCCAAATGATGACGCGCTTAAAATAAATATGCTCTCCGTCATAATTAAGTGACTAATCTTCTAAACTCTGAAATCAAAGCTGACGATTAACACAAATAACACCACAGGAATAAAACACACATTGTTGAAGTTGCGTAATCGCTGCATCTTAATGAGTAACATTTCCCCTCGTCCTTTATTTCAGTTTTCTCGTGACATGCAGTTATATTCCGGTGTTAGTCATCATCAAGTGTTTTTTGAGGATCAGGTGGTGAGTGTGTGTGTTTGCCCTCCACATGGCCGAACATCTGGGGCAGTATTTCTTCTTCTTTCCTGCAATTAAATACCTGGTTGATTAATTTAAAGGGGTCTTCTTATTATTTTTTGTGGCCCTATCTTTCACTAAGGGTGTTGTCTTCCTCTTTATTTGTGTGTGTTGGCATCCGGCTGCCACCACCAGCACCACCACCACCACCAGCACAACACTATCAGTGTCCGTCACCTCTGTATGTCACCGTACCGCCACACATTCAAAGTCCGGATCCATTCAGAGCTCTCTGATTACACAGCTGGAATAAAGAAAGGTGGGACATTTGATATTACCGGAGCAGTGAGTGAGGTGGAGGCGGGGGTGGTGGCGGCGGGCCGGGCAGGAACTGGGTCAGCTTTGGCGAAAGGTGACTAACACACCCCACGGGTGGCCCAATCAGGATGAGACGCTGGGCCCTTCAGACACAATAGGAGGCAGGAAGGGAACATGTGTAGGGGGTATTTTCTCCCACATGCAGCTGGTTTATTAAGCTGTCAGTGCACAGACGGATCATATGCTGTTTCCATAAAGCCAACACGATGATTCTTCATTCTTTTTAAAGCAATAATGGAATGAGTAACAATGAAACACTCGACTCTGTCTTCTTCTTTAACTCAAATCAAGAATGCCAACACAGAAACACAGTTGTTTTCAGCGTTTATATGCACAATTGATTGACTTTGATACCTGGAATGCATAAAACATAAAGCAACAGGGGTCAAACTTGCTTCTCCCACCAAAAATAATCCTCTGAATAAAAGATTTCAGGCGCCGTTGACCCGCCGTGTTGTAGGTCGTTCTCGAAAGATGCGGCGCGGCATGCTAATGCCACACCGCGCACGCGGGGGGAGCGCTCACAGAAACTAACCCCAAACCGTTCTGCACGCTCGTATCAACAGCGTAGTTTTATTTGTGCAGCGCCGTGTGCATAATGTGAGCTATGAGCCAGCTGTAAGTGTCTCAGAGGGAGCGGATGAGTCAGCTGAATGAGAACGGAGACAGATGTAGGGCCTCTGTGTTGTGACAGAGGGAGAGCAGCAGCTCCAAGTAGGGTGGCTCTCTCGGGAATCATCAGCCGTATTCCCTAAATTCCCACGACTTTCTTTTTTGGTCCACACAGGATCCAATATTCAGGTGTTTGCTTTGCGTTGTCTCTTAATGACACACACTGTTCTATCTATATGATCAGGGCTGTAAAAGCACCGTGTCACTGTCGAATATCACTGAAGGGAAAGTGATATAATGAACCGGAGCTGCAAATTGTGGCATTCTTCCTTTTCTTTCTCTTCTGGCGAAAAAGGGGACATAATCCCCGCAGAGTGGAAACACTTCCAGAGGCTAAAACAGTTTCTTGTAAGTGGTGATTTTTCCGGCTCGCCCTCGCTCACACTGCCCAGAGTAGCAACACACCAACAGTCCGTGACATGTTTGCATGGATGAGAGGCACCTGTTTCCCTCCATGTTAGAATAATAATCAGCGGTTTTTTTAGCATCACTGGGTCCCAAGATGGCTTCTCTTGTTTGTTTATGTGCAGTGTTTTCTTTCAAATTAGACTAATGAAGTGCCGAGCAGCTCCCGTAGCAGAAGGGAGTAAAAGTTGAGTTAAAGACATGAAATAGGAGAAGATAAAGGTTCCTCTTATCTTCAGGGCGCTGCCAGAAACAGCTTACACATGTTTTCAGTGTGAGGATAGTAAGAAGAGAAGTCAGTGAGCAAGGAAAAAGCTCAGATACCTCGACGGTACTTAGAGCGAAACTCAAAATGCAACAAAGGATTTATTTGTGAATGTATATGAGTCAAACCTTTGTGTAAAAGCATAATTACGACGAAAGAGGCACTTTTAAGATTGACTGTTTCGTTTTTGGGCAAGCTAATTTTGCTACGGGCACTTTTATGCTAGCATCAAAAAATCTCTATTTTTAAAACACTAAGAAGACACAACGCAACATGAAACTTTGCTCTTAGCATCACCAGGGTCTCTACACATGAACATAAACATTTAAAACATTGTTCGAGTTACTAAAAAGAAAGTTTTTGAACGACTCACTTTAGGAGCTGCTTGTTCCGCTAGCCGTCGTCATGGGATCGACACTTCTTGGCTGCCATGGCGACGGCGACAGCGGAACAAGCTACTGCCAAGGTGAGTTGTTCAAAAACTTTCTTTTTAGTAAACTCTGTACACACAAACAATATTTTCAATGCTTGTTTTCATGTGTAGAGACCCTGGTGATGCTACGAGCAAAGTTTAATGTTGTGTCGAGCCTTCTTAGTGTTTTAAAAATAGAGATTTTGATGCTATTGTGAAAGTGCCCCATGCACTCCATTGTAAACAAAAATACGGTCAATCTTAAAAGTGCCCCTTTCATCGTAAGTATGCTTTTACACGGAGGTCTGACTCATAAACATTCACAAAAGAAGCCCAGGTTGCGTTTTGGCGAGAGTTTTCGCTTTAACCTGCCGAGCACCAAACAGCAGACTGACAGAATAGCAGCCAGCTGGTGGTGAAGGATCTGAAAGGTGCAGCGAGCCGTTCTGGACAAAGACATTTGTGCTGAGTGTCATTTCCCCCTCGTCAGACAGCGACAGTGAGGGTCAGGCCGACAGAGCAAAACATCTTTACTTGACGACCTGCGAATGAGACGCAGCAATCGACTGTCTTTCTCTAGAATTGCATCACATGTGCGCTACCTCACATCGAGGTAACGCACAGTTACAGATTCTACATGGAGAGCTTTGAAATGAAAAGCTATTTACTTTTCAATTACTTCAAGCTGTGTGTGTGTAGGTGTGTGTTACAGCGATTGTTCACACCCTTGGGTTTGTGTCCAACGGTTGCTCACATCACACTTGTCGTTTCTCTCGTCCGCTCTCCTGCAGGTTATGCCACCCCAAAGGCTTCCTGGATCCCCAACCGTGAAAGAGAAAGGCTGATCCCTGTCCTCCTCCAGGCTCCTGCTGCTCTGCTCCCCTTCTCTCCCTCCTTCCCTCTCCTGCTTACTCCCCTCTCCCGACTGCTCTGCCCCCCCTGACCTGACCCTGCCGCCCCTGTCGTCCTTTACCTCCAGGACTGTCCGTCCAGTCGCGTCCTTCCCCCGCAGCAGCTCGGCACCCAGCCTGTCTGTTCAGTTCGATTCAAGCCGTCTTTCCTGCAGGCGCTCGTCCTTGTCATAGAGATATTCTTCACCCACTGGCTGCTCGCCGGGCCCCATGGCTACAGGAGGTCATGCCCCAGAGATAGATGTGTTGATCAACCTACAGCAGGTAAGAATAACATCCAGGTGTTTGTTAAATGTAATCGTGCACGTGGAGGGCACGAAACACGATTTTAGAAAACATCTGGCAACACAATCTTAAAGCAAAACCAGACAGGACTTTGGTTTCTGCTCACACGACGTGTCAAATGTTGTTCTTGAGCAAAGATGAAGCACCAGCTGTTCTTTCAGTTTGATCCGGAGCTCTTCAGTTGTTTTCTGGGGAGACTCTGTTGCCCCTCGGTCATCCAGCGCCGGTGCTTTGAGTCGCACAGCCTTGTGAAAAAGGAAAAAGCAACAGCTTTCAGTTTGATTCGAGCCGCTCTAATTAGACCCCAGAGCTCCACCGAGCAACGGAGTGATTAAGAACAGCGGCAGAGTCCCCGTGGCAAGTAAGGTAACTCCTACAGTTGTGCTGTGTGTGTGTGTGTTTTCACTAAGGCCTGTTGACTTCACTCATGGATTTTCTTTAGGAAGTGCATTGAGGAATGAACTAGACGGGAGTGTGTCCTCTGTTTAGGCGTGCATCGCTTTCAAACTCACAAAATGTGCATATTGAAAAGAAGAATTCAGGCGGACTAAATTCTTGGAGCAGTTGCTGATACCTGTATATCTCACAAGTTACCAATGACCTTAACTGGCATCAGTTCACTGAAGGAGTAAACTTCAGTGGGAATGTAATAATCGTGAACCACCCTGAGCATCTTTTTCTGCATTTTAATCTGGAGAAAGAAGTTTTCACATCGGTGTATTTGGAACAACATGTTCCCTGATAAATCTTTCACAGGCCGAGTGATTCATCGGTCGGGCTCCAATATTTTTGGGTGAAGTGCTTCTTCACTTTTCTGGTGACTTAGATAAAATCCATGTTTGTGTACTAAATATAGATTTAAACCCAGGAGGCAATTAGCTTAGCTTAGCATAAAGACTGGAAAGGACATCGACAACAGCAAACCTTTGTCGACATCACGAATACGCTGGAACACAGGGAACAAAAGAAAGCATAATGTAGGACAGTGACGATGTTACAGTAGTTACTTTTTAATATATCTGTTACTTTATTCTCTTTTCAAACTCAGTGCTGACTGAAAGATGTTCGAGCAGCTTGAACGGAGCCGGATGGAAAACCTTTACGATGCCAACCTCCTGAACGTCGCGTGAATGTTTGTTAGTTGTGTTTTTTGATCAGTGTTAAAGGTGTTCAGCTTTAGAGATTCTGGAAAGAATATTTTTTAGAACCGCCCTAACTGTTTTCCCTGCTTCCCATCTTTATGCTAAGCTAAGCTAATCACCGTCAGCTCACTGCCTTATGCACAAACTTGAGGGTGGAACCAATCTTCTCATTTTACTCATTTTACTCATTTTACTCATTTTACTCATTTTACGCAAGTGCATTTTAATGTCAAAACTCAAGAAGAAAAGAAGAATATCATTATGCTACCTTGGCTTTGGGAGGTTTTGTGGAGGTACTGGCTGGTTTCACCCTGCAAGGTCGTTAGCGGTATAAAAATACAACTAAATGCAAGAAAAATAATCTTATTTGTCCTTTTGCACTGTGAGATTTAACAGTTAGGCGACTAGCTGCTGTCACAAGGATGGAAAAAAATGAATATGCAAATGTGAACTGCTGACAAGTGGAGGAGGGTTTGACTTTGCAGAAGAAAAAACTACTACAGCGCCAAATATCTGAAGAGAGACGTCTGGACACAATGACTGCGTAGGAGAAGTTACTACGTCAGCTTGTACAATGGAGTCGTGCTCAGCGAGCGAGTGAAAGAGTCCTTTTGTGGCTGCAGTCGGTGGCCTTTCATAGTCGGGGACGTGAACGCTGCTGGTGTGGCTCCAAGCTTGAGACTGAGGAGTTGGAGTGAGAGCGAAGAAAAGACCTCATAAGATGGAGCGACAGATATCAGTGAGAAAGTGCTCTGCGCCCTGTGTTAACTCATTCCTGAGCTGCACAATCTCCAACACCCGTTTCACGCTTTCACACCAATCAGCTGCCAAAGAGCTCGTTTATCAAAAGTGACGGCAGTGGATCAGGTAAAAATGTCTCTGCCGGAACGCGACGTGAATGTTGGACGTGGTGTGGTTTTTATTTCTGCTTCCTGAATCTTGCATTTTTTCTCAGCTCGATGTTTTCAGGAAGCGTTTAGCCTTGACTGTTTCTTTGCCGCTCACCCTCGGGCCACTGCTACCCTTTCAGACAGCTCAGCATCGTGAATGTCAGAAAACAAAAGGGCCGGTTTCACTTCCTTCAGATGGCGCTTTTGATATAATGTAAAAAAGATAGTTTGAACTCCTGAACTCAGCCTGATGTTTTCACATTAGTTTAGACATTTATTTTACAACTAGAAAAACAGGTTTAGAGAGTGCCTGATGGTTTCATAAATGGGTGAAATGCCCTTTTTTGGGGCATTATTAGACATTTTCAGTAAGAACACGGTGCTGCCAGCACTTGCACGGCAGAATTCATGATAAATGAAGCAGGAGCAGCTGACGAACTAATACACATCAGGACAGTATCATTGTTCGGGCTGTGAACTGTGGTCCTGGGTCAGGTTTGGGAGAAATAACTCTCCCAGAGAGGCTTTCTCAGTCTGCAGGAAGTTTGCAGAGTGTTTCTCCTCCCCGGTCACGTAGTATTCTGGCCTTATAGAACAACTTCCAGACATATATGTTAAATAGCCACATACGGCCCTCATTTCAACAGCCAGGGGCGACTTTGTGACTTGCTGATTAAACTTCACAGCCCGGCTTCTAAAAGCTCACATTTTCAAGCATCCAAAGATGCTGTCGCCGTGTGATTGAACAGCCAGAAACACCACAATAGTTCACCTGTTTTCTGAAGAGAGAGCTTTTGTGTCTCTTAACGAGGTCCTTGTCGGTTACCATTCCTCTCCAAGTTTGCAAGGTTGCTGTCTGTCAGTCAGAAAAGCTAATTAGCTCAGCTGCTGAAAAAGACAATAAGTCCACACAGAGCAGTTTATAGTCTCACAGAGGAGGTGAAGTGGATTGTGCAACAAAGACAAAATAATAAAACATTTAATGAGTAAAAGGGATTGTACTGTTTGGACTTTAAAACCCAAAAGGTGAGAATATCCTCGTGGGTTTACTTCGCCCCCGTCGCTGCAGAGATTCCAATTAAGAAGACCGATTCCGCAGTTAACATTGTCATTTTAAATGCTGCCGTGTCTTCATCCCTCGTTTCTTTAACAGTTGAAGGACTAGAATTCCCTCAGACGACAGAGTGACTATCGGTAATAAAAGGAGCAGTTAAATGTCATCAAGACTGAGTTGTCCTCCTTCGACGTCTCAACACAGATGATGAGTCACGCAGGGGTCTGTGGGAAAGAAAAAAAATAAAATGCCGCCGTCCTTCGCAGCAGAACGTTTTCTAGCTGCTATTCATGTGAAACAGATTAGCCTGTGTTCTCCCAGAGAAGCGGCTCCGCCGGCGAAGGAGGTGACGTGTCATTATGCACAGCGGGGACCATGTCATCCTCAGTGTGCATACAGCATATTGTGACACTGATTTGAAGGAAATAATAGGCTGAATGCTGGGCTACATGAGTGGACCCTTCAATTGTCTACCCTCAATTACTTTGTGCCCGCTTGTACTTAAAATACAAAGAGAGAGCATCCATAGAAACAGACAGGCTGCTTCTGTACATCGCCGCCTCCTATAGCTGATGAATGCTCTCTAAACTACCGCGGACTTATCGTTTATTCTGAGGCGATCCGGTGTGATGGTGTGTGCGTGTGCGTGTGTGTGTGTGTATGTGGAGGATGTGATTGCGACCTCCTCTGGGCTCGGCTGAGTCTTATTGGTGCTGCAGAAACATCACCAGATGCCGTCAGCTTACGTCAGCTGCAGTTTTTTTTGTGTTTGAAGAGATCCTCTTAAGGGTGTCTGGAGATAAAGATGTGCTTTAATTGAAACCAGGAGGTTTTGTATGTAAGCTGTAGTGTTCGGTGGAGATTTAGCGACGGCAAAAAAAGTTTCCTGTGGCAGTTTTCACCACACAGCAGCGTTCCTGTATCACACGATGACGCACACCCTCAGTGACGCAGGACAGATTCCTGCCAGTGGATTCATATTTTATCAACTGATCTACAAAAGGTTGGACGTGCATCAAAGAATCACAGTGTTTTTTGTTTTTTTGTTCAACTGTGTTTTATCTGTGTGCAGAATTTATGTCCAAACGTTCCAAGTTTTCTTCATTTGCTGGCGTTTTGTCAGTTGCCTTCGGTTTGCACCTGCCACAGAAGTAAATCATTCTGAAAAGCTTCATTAAAAAAAGGTTTGAACCTTCTAAATGTAACTGATCCAGTAGTGGGAGGAGTTTTATAAATTGTTCAAACTAGTGACTTAAAAAGATGTTGTCCAAGCCTCAGGGTCTGAAAAATAAAGCCAGCGCAGACGTGTCTTAAATGTGCAGTCTTTTTCTAATGACCAGCAGAACTGGTTGCAAAACGAGCCTGATTGTATGTAAGCTTATGAGGAAATCGCCCCACTCCTGATGAGCTCATGGTCTTAGGCCATGTCCACACGTACCAAAACGATCTTTTCTTCCCCCGTCTTCCTTGGCATCGTTTCAAGAATATTTGCATCCAAATGGATCCATTGTAAATGACTCAGCACACTGTAGTTCATATTCCAGGCCTATAGGTGGCGCCAATAGTGACGGAGCATGTGCATAAAGCTTGTGCGCTGTATACAAGCAGACAGTAGAAGGAGAAACCAAACACAACAAGAGGAAGACGAAAATGGCTAGTCTGTTGTCCATAATGCTTTTTCAATCAGCGTAGTAGCAGAGGAGCAGAATATTTTGCCCTAGTGACCCAAATAGGCTCAATATCTTCTGTGGCACGTACACAAGCATGTAGTCCACCATTGTTGTTGTTGTTGTTGTTATGAGACGTTGCGGGGGTTCAGAGGTCGAAGGCTAGAGGTTGAGGGGTGGAGCGATGACGTCATCCATACGCAAAGTATGCAGATTCATAATGCAAGGGCGTCGTTTTCGGATTTTTCCACCCTGACACCAGGTTTCAATAAAGTGCGTTTACAGGATTCATGTGGACGATCGGCCAAAACGATGCAAAACATGTGCGTTTACACACAGAAGTGTTTCCATGTGGATGGCCCCTCAATCGCAATTTCATGTCTTCTCAGTTTGCAAATGATGGTCCCATTTAGAGTTAAATAACGATAAAGCAGGATGAGCTTTAAGGCGTGGCCACCGTGTGACTGACGGGTCGCTACCGCACCGTTTTCACAGGTTGTCAGTCAGATCCCATCAGACTTCACAGGGGGTTCATACTTGGTTCTGACCCACAGCTTGTGTTAAGGAACGTGTTAGAATGAGATTTAAGACATTTGAAATTATGTTTCTCAAGGATGACAATTGAGAAAACTGTTTTTAGAGTTTAAAGACCAAAATAATGAGTTTATTTCTTGTTTGGCTGAATGGTTTGCAAAACTTTTTCCAGTCAGTCTGACTCTTAAATACAGTTCATGTAAATGTGTTAGACATGATCAGACAGCATCCCTGATGTTGAATAAGGAGATAAAGAGATTTGATGCCTTCTCATTTCACCGACGGATATTATGCAGTTTCAGTGGCTCAAATTAGAAAACGAATTAGAGAAAATGATATTTACTTGCTTAAGAATAGAGTTACACATTAAATCGTCGTTGCTTCAATATTTCTGCTGCTTCAAATCGGCAGATTGGAAGTTTTGAGGAGGTCACAGAAATAATTGTGTCTGTCAGACGCTTTAGTGTGTGAAAACTGGGAGGAATGAGGGGAAATGTGCTTATCGTCCATTTAAAGGAATCACACTGAGTTATGAGACATGTTTAATAATTGCTCATAAACATCAGCCGTGCGAGGAAAAAAGCAAAAATGGGCAAAACATTGCAATTGTACTGCTGAGTAGCTGCATTTCTGAACGTTATTCTTCTTCAAATATGACTAAAACCTCCCTCTAACACTAACCAAATTGTTTTTAATTGCTGGTTCACTTCACTTTCGAGTCTTAATTACATTCCCTAACATTTGTTTTAGACCTAATAACAGCAATCCCAGTCCACCTTGTGCTCCACACTTAACGTGTTAGACAGAAATAACCCGTGTTCTGTGTGTCCTCACTCCGGAGGGTTTTCCTCAGCAGTTGATCCTGACGGACACACACACACACACACACACACACACACACACACACACACACACACACCCTCCTCTGTATTACTCAGCAGCTGATGAATATTTCAACGTATCTCTCTGGCTCAGCATTCCATTAAATATGAAATATTAATGTTGTGTAGAAGTTGGCCAGTTCACCAGAAAAGGTTACAGCGACTGACAGCGGCTGTTTGAACACATGTCCCCCCTCCGTCATCCTCGTGATTGATTACAAAGTAGGAGCATTGTCATGCATTTGATACGACTGTGTTTGATGTGGATGGAAACACTCACAGCAAACAGACTGCGATCAGATGAGAAGCTCTTATCCATCATTCATTATAACAATATGATTAGGAGATCGACATCTGCATGTTGGCAACACGGCTCAGACTCAGATGGACTCTATAATTCCTCCGTGCTCCTGTTGGTTTACACACCATGACGAAGCATCCTGAGAATGTCCAAGCTGACATGATCCAGTGGCTTCTCTTATCCAACAAATACCCCAAAAACATCAAGATCTAGTCAGTTTACTGTCCAAAAGGATGAAAAACTAAAAGCTAATTCCCTAATGTGCTGTTCTGCTGATGCCGGTGTAGAAACTGATTTTACTAAACCTGGAAAATATACATGTTGTTATGAAAAACACTGAATGTGAATAAACCCAAACCCGTGATGTCGACATGGTTTTGG
>CAEMYA010000455.1:2015172-2047981 GCA_903131615.1 Diplodus sargus
CTAAAAAAAAAAAAAAAAAAATCACTGTACTCCATTGTCTGCCGTCCAAATCCTCCTCACACACTCCCTGCACCACCTGGACCGGGGTTGCCCTCCTCCTGTGTCCCTCCACCCGCACTGACTTCAAAGCTGACATGAAAGAGTTTTCGAGTCATTTGCACCGACAAAAAGCAGGTGTAGGAAAAAGTCCCTCTACTCTAATAACTACCTCGGCTGAGCGTATTATTCCCTCGTGCATTACTTATTGAATTCAGGGTGCGATGCTGAGAATCAGCGCGATCAGGAGAGGAGGGTGAAATGTAACTAGAACAGGTTTGTTGGAATAAAAGGCACCTGGAGTAATGAATAAATTGAGCCGGTTGTCCTGTAAAAACAGGACTTTTACTGCTCAATTTAAAATCCTCCTTTTTATATCCGTCTGGCTTCATCTACCTCGGCCTCGTGCAGATAGGTAGCTCGGATCATTAAACGTATCCTGTCCCTCCATCCCACTGGTAATTAGGAAGTAATGGAGCCTTGGCACAGAGAAATCTGAGACCACTGAACGGTAGCCAGAGTGCTCGCCGTGCCAGCACCAATCTGAGGCGGAGGAAGCAGCCTGCCCCAGTGATTCGACCAATCAGAGGCCCCCAAAAAGGCTCCGACAGGACACGCCCTCCAGCTCTCGCCGTCTCCAGGGGCAGTCTAGTGCATTAGTTCTCTGCTGCTTAGCACTTTGTTGTATTGATTTGATGTCCTCTATACGTAACTTGGAGGATGTACAGACACTGTGTGGCTGTTGTACTGAAACAGAAATGTTTTTATGACAAATGCAAAGAAAATACACAGTTTAAGGCCGATTGTTGTGGGTTTTGGCTTAAATCGGGGCAGGTGCAGTGTTTGCAAGGTGTGTTTGCAGGAGATTCACAGTGTGAGATTTTCACAGCTCGATGTCGAACCAAAGAAACATCACAGTTAAAAATATATCATGGTTTATGGTATTACACAGTTATTATCAATTACAACAACCCTTGAATTAATGAAAACAGATTTCTTTATTTTAGTATCACAACATATTATATACTCACAGACATAAAACTTTTGTTTATTAACAATTATACAGTAATATTCAATAAAATAGATAAACAAATTAAAATCAATTTCCACATTATACCTTGAAATTGGTGTTGCAACACTATCATCAGTCCACACACACTTGCATAAAGTGTGTTTAGACACTTTCTCAATAATATTGACGACTGGTTTCCAACTTGTGGGTCCCGACCCTCATTGAGTCTTCACAGGGGGTCGCTGTCTTTTGGATTAAAAGGGGTTTAATAAACGCTTGATAAAGTGGCCTGTATATCAGCATTTCACTCAGGGACAGAGCTTAAGGAAAAAGTTCCAAGAAATATCAGAAAAAGCCAACATTGGATGTTAATATCCACAAGAAATAACCTAAAAAATATCCTGAGCTAGAAAGTTACTCTACAAATGATCCAGAAAACTGCTGCCGGGCTCTTGATCGGGTCAAGCAGGACATTATTTGCTCTCCGTTAAGTTCAGGATTCATTTTGAGATTCTGGTGGCAGCGATGTTCATCTCTGACTCGGTCCATTCTCACCAGTAGGTCACTCACAGTAGGTCGTCTGATTGTCCCTTCGCACTTGACTGAAAGGAAAATGTGACTGCTCCCTTGAAACGGCGGCTCCAGCACTCTTCCTATAGACTTAAACTCTGCAGTCATCAGTAGAGACTGAAACAAGGGATCCCTGAAGGAAACAGGACGGGCAGCACTGATATAGATGTGCTGGAAGTCCCTGATGTTCATTTGTTCCATGTTCATTCCACATTAGGATTCAGCCTTGATTTAACACGAATGTATTCCGTGTGCGAGTGCAATCCGGGATGTCAGAGCCAAGCTGTGTTATGCTAAAAGAACGTCTGATTGCATTACCGTCCTGGGAAGTACATATAATACACTAATCAGAGGAGCACAAGCCATGTAATAATCATGCAATCAGCGCTGGTGGCTGCTTTCTGCATGCACAGATTCCCCCCATTCATCACAGTGAATACGATTCGTCCCACACTGTAATTATTACAAGAGAACAGCACAGAGATGAAGACATCAACATTTGTGCCTGGTAATGTTCTGGTTATGTTCCTCTGTCTCTTCATCCTGCTCCAGGTGAAGGTGGAGGAGGAGGATGAGGAAGGTCCAGTGGAGGAAAATGAGGAGGATGAAGAAGAGGAGGAGAACCTGGAGAAGGCGCTGTCTGTGGAGCGCTTCGGTGACATCATCAGCGACTCCGCATCCACCAGCGGAGACAGGATGGGCCGACACTACACCGAGAAAGACTTTGAATGTAAGCGAAGCTGCCGTGTGGATAATATGCCTGCAATTTGGAATAACCAAGTCTTTTCTTATTTTGAATAGTCTCAATATGTTTACTTATTTTGTAGATTTTATTGTTAGCAGTAGCACTTTCTAGAGGGTGCTACTGATTGCCATGACATTTTGTACAGGCATTCATTGTCCCCATAGGATGAATCTCACTGAAATATCCAGTCAAGGATTGTCCTGAAATGTTATGTGATGATTAACTGTGCCTGGAGGATGAATTCTAAACATTTGCATAGTCTCCAGAGGGTGAATCCCATTGATGCAGGTGATCCCTGACATTTGGTGATTCATGGCGCCCAGAGGATGAATCTTAAGGAATGATGTGGTTGACTTGCTTTTGTCTGTAACATCACGTTAGTCAAAGATTCAAAATATCTCGTCAAATATCTTTACAACTACATGATGGAAGACCTTGACATTTTCTACATATATTCATGGTCCCCAGAGAGTAAAACCTCACTCAACCTCTGACTTCTCCTTGACCATAGTACACCATTAGGTTACTCTTTAAAGAAGTTTGTCCAAATCTACTGGATGGACTTTTCAAGGAATTTGGTATAAACATTCATGCTCCCCTCAGGATGAATTGTAATAACTTGTGCCATCATTAGGTCAGTATTTGAAGTTGACCATCACTTTGGTTTATGAACAAATATGCAACCAGTGATGATCCCATCAGCCTCTGTTGTACTTCATGTTTAGTACTATCCACCTTCTCCTAACCTGTGATACTTAAAGTGAACAATGAGCACAACGTCAGGCCAACTAGAAACTAAAAACTTCCACCATGTCAGGACACTAATTCTCATTGTTGGCACAGCATCTTTTATTCACTGTGCTCTAGGTTAGTGACTTTATTAAGTGAGCACTACTAACAATCTTATCATTGTTTTGCTCAACTTAGCTACTCCTTCTCACTTGAAGTGTCAATCATTACCGTTTTCCCAGCAACCTTTTCAGTGACCTTCCCATTAAACCCTTGGATATAGCAAGTGCTAGCATGCTAACACACCAAGCTGAGATGGTGCACGTGGTCGATATTACACCTGCTGAACAGCAGTAAATTAACACTGATAGTACGACCACAATATGATGCTGACGTTAGCATTTAGCACCACAGCCTCACAGAGCCATTAGCATCAGATATCACTCTCATAGCAAAATCATCCACTACGACTGTTTACACTGTTGTGAAACCGCATTATTTTGTAAGAATATAATCCAGTTAAATATAAATGTGCTTATGTGTGTGTAAATGCTGACCTTGTCTGTCGCAGCTTGAGTTGTATCAGATTAAGAGATCCGTTTTTAGAGCAGGACAGCAGATTTTGTGTGTATATCAGTGTATCGATGGATTAGTGTGACAGAGACGAGCAGATGAGCGCCACATGGTAGCAGATGATAGTGGCTGAGATTAGAAGGAGCAGCTCCCTTCTGATGTGTATTAAAACAGTGCATTTCACCCGTTACTGCATGTTAATTAAAATCTGAAGCTTTTGTTTGTGTTGTGTCTTTCAAATGTTTAATAGGGATTTAGGGGGAGAGAGAGAGAGGTCCTCCTCTGAGAGTGGCGACATTATTTTCTTCTCCTTGCATGTTTAATTTAATGGAATCAAAAGGCTGCGGCTAAAAACAACACCGTCAGGCAGTGTGCCGCAACTCAAGACTTTATTTAGATACGATGCTTTAGCTGTACAAATATCTGGGAAACTATTTGTTGTAGTTTTAATGGGTGTTGTGCTGCAAATGCGTGTGTGTTACAGCTCAGACTGCGTCGATTAAAGTCCTGATTGGATTCCCGAATTCCCTTAGACCTGAGATACAAAGGGATATACTGTATCACACTATTAACATTCAGAAAGCAGAGGTTTGACCTTTTATTCATCATTTTCTTCTTTATGCAGATCACAGACACACGTTCCACCACACGCACCACCCCTTGTCCACCCACCTTCCTCTGCCCCAGCGCCTACGCAAGAGGGTGCACAGCACCGACAGACGCCGCAAAAAGAAGCGGAAGAAAAAAAAGACCTCTCTGCCGCCGTCGGACGTCACACCCACCATCCACGAGGTAGACGAGGAAGAGGCGGAGTCTGAGACGGATGGACAGGGGACGGTTGCCACGCCCACAGACCTACATGTCATCCAACCACAGGTAAAATAAGACTGAGGAACCACGGGGGCCTCCACTGTGCGAAGGTGGCAGGATGTGGTTTTACCTGAGGTATGACAACCTGTTGGCGTCTTGCTCCTCTCTCACTGATCTTCCTCTTCCTCTCAGTTTAGTTTGGGGAGCCAAGAGGACTTGGAGGAACCCCTCCCGCTCACTGCCTTTCACACGGAAAACGAAGAATTGTCGAGGAAAGCTGCACCAACTCTGATAAAGAGGGAGACTCTTAATGGACGGATCGTTGATCTCGGACAGAATGAGGAGGCGGACGGAGAGGAAGCGTCATGCAGCAGGTACGAGCTCCAGTAGTATTTATAGTTTCTGTTTCGCCTAATGAACATCAAGTTGCTTTCAAACCCACACATGTGATGCCATTCAAATGTTCTCAGTTGACAGTTGAAAGTTGACTCAAACAGCTGACAGAGTTAGCAGTTAGCTTGTGTAAAGCTACTTATAACAGCTAGTGAAATATCTGGCTCTGTAGCAGCTAATTAGCTAAAAATCACAGCTACATGACTCAATTTAAATGCTAATGTTGCTACGTGTCTGCTGGATGGGTAGCTTGTTTTGTCACCACCAAAAAACAAAAAGTATTTACTTTAAATCAGCTTGCACACACTGTAAACTTTAACAGTTGACTTTACTTTGAAAAAGAGCAGGACACAGATTACCTAAATTCAAGTTGTATGAGCTGAAAAGTTTAAACAACCTGATGAACATGAGTCCAGTATTCCCTCTGCTTTGGTCTCCACCAACTCATTTGTCAACTATCTGTTTTTGTAGCTGCTAAATGCTCCTCTAAGTTTGCCGGTGTGACGCTGGGCAGGTAACGTACTGCGGGTTCATCAGGGTTCTTCATTGCTGCCTGCTGTGGCTGTTAATTGGATCACCGAGATTGAAGTAAAGATGCGGGCAAGAAAACTAAAACAGTCGTAAATCCATTGTGGTCGATTGATATAAAAAGATATTTATTGTGCAGCTTGTTTGTCGTCAGTTTACCCTCAGGGTTTACCAGTAATGTAGAATGAAGCACACATTACACAGAAGTGTGTTGCTATGGTTCCCAGCAGTTTAATATGCCTTTTGGGCGGGTTTACCAACGCAGCTTTATACTCACACAGGAGCAATGTTTGTTGTTTTTCCCATGTTTAACGGCCTCCTGCAGTCGGTCAGAAACAAGTATTTTATCGGTCGTTATATAAGAGAGGGACACAAAGC
The DNA here is from genome assembly GCA_903131615.1 of Diplodus sargus. Classification (NCBI taxonomy): domain Eukaryota; kingdom Metazoa; phylum Chordata; class Actinopteri; order Spariformes; family Sparidae; genus Diplodus; species Diplodus sargus. Next base: position 2,020,947 of record CAEMYA010000455.1, read on the forward strand.
CGGATCAAGATGAAATGATTAATATTCCTTATTGTTCTTTCTTAAACCGACCCATAGCATCAGACGCGTTGACACTTACAGTAACAAAGCTTTTTAGCAGCTCACAACAGAAAAAGAGCAGTGATGTCTCTGCTCTAATTGCATGCAGAGGCTCAGTTATATGCATGTGAACTGTACATTAGCAGCTTTAATGTTTCATTAGGAACGTGGACATCAAACAAATCAAGACTAATAACCCACATGTGCCGTTCTTAAGACTGTAATGGCTCATTAATGGCTCCAGCTGAATCCTAGATGACGCATCTGGCTGGCAAAAAAAAAACATAACCGTCAGAATATGGCTTGATTTGTTTTGTTTTTTCTTCTCCCTAATTATGAATTTATGATGAATGCAGTCTGCAGCATTGAGGTCAGGGACCCTCTGGTGATTCAGGTATTTGGCTCTGCTGATGCCTGGTAGAATAAGAGGGAGCAGAAACACCATCAGCCTGTGCCATGCAGGATTGTTCAGCTGTGTTTGAGTGAAAGCAGCTGAGGATGACTCAGAGGGTTGTTGAGGAGCTCCTGCTCTGCGGTTGTGTTGTGAAGCCCCCTGCTGGTGAACAGGCAGCAGTGCAACCAACAGGCACATCAACAGCAACATTAAACTTTAGCTTGAACTTAAAATGTTTCCATTTTAGCATCGACATTTTGTGTGACAATATTTCCTCATGTCATATGTCCGTCCTTTCTGTCAGCGTTCCCCCAGGATCAGATCCCTCAAGTTCAACCACGACCCGCGGCTGGTTCCGCAGGAAGCCCGTCCACCATCGCCTGGCGGGCGCCCAGCGGAGCAACTACGACCTGCGGGAGCGGATCTGCATCGGCAGCATGACGGCCCTGGAGACGGCCGTCTACCAGCAGGTGCCCACCGACGAGGCCGAGGCCCAGATGTTGGCCAGCGCCGATCTGGATGACATGAAAAGTAAGGAGACGAAACAGCTGGATAATTAGCTGTGTTATTGTTTTGGGGATTAAACCTTCAGCAGCAGAGGTGAATTACTTATCTGTAGATAGTTGTTGGGTCTCACCTGCACATCTGCGTCAGTCTCATCCACTTTATGCAGACTTTTTTCTACGACTCCAGGGAAAATCCCGAGACTCTTGTTTGTTTTCTCCTCGCTCCTTGATCTTCTCTTGAACGGGAGATCGTCCCAAAGCTCTCGTGTCTGCGCTGAGGAGCGAGGAGACGTCTCTGAGGAAACACGAGAGCAGTCTGACGAGGAGACTCTCAGCCGAACACCGTGGCGTATAAACGCTCTCCCCCTTCATCAATATTTAATCAAGATGGCAGATGTTGCTTCACTTGATGCTCAAGAGGAAAGGACCCCTTATTGTTTGTAAAACACAATTCCTTCCTTCATATTGACTGATATTATGATTGTGTCTTACAACCAAAGCAACATGTTTTCTTACATCTGCAGAAGAACGGTTTGTATATTGCACTGATTATATTGTTGACATGTTGACAGGAACGATGTCTGGAGTCTCTCGTTACTCCGCCTACCAGGTTAATCAGAAACACTCGGCAGCACGAGAGACCTCGCAGCGCTAACTGTTCCTCGATAGTGCTGATTTGACTCCGAGGTCATTTTAAGGCCGTTGTTATCGGTGCGTTCAAGTGCGTTACATTCAGAGTTCAATCACTTGAACACCTTTTAATTGAGCGTAGGAGTGAAGGGAACCGTGGAGCAAAAAATAGCTCATACAACAAACAACAATGTTACGTTCAGGGATCTATGGTATTTTCTCCCAATCAGCTGTTGTAATAGTGGTTTAACTGCGAGTCAGTCGCTGCACTGAGGCGTGTTTTGTCCCACGAATCGTGACCTGAACACTTAACTGTTGAATAATGAATTCAATCACATTAGTAAATGGAGGCCTGAGAGCAGGAGTGTGTGAGATGATTTCCTCTGCTGCTGCTGCTGCTGTTGTTGTGAAACGTACCGCCTGAGATGACTCAGTTTTTTACTTTTCGCCCACGCCACAACAACATTGTGGGGAGATCTTTGTGAGTTTGTTTCGTACCGCCCGGTGACTGCGCTCCCCCAGTTCTCCATCAGACCTCCATGACGGAGCCCGATGTGGTTGCTAGGATATTTGTGGTATAACTGCAGAGCCTCTATAGCGCTTCATGTAGTCGAAGCATGTTTTCAATGCATGTTCACACAGTGCGTTCAGTCAAATGCTGCAGTTCCAACAATAATGTGATGATGCATCACACTAGTGATGTGTGAGCTGCCGGTCCAGAGCAAGGATGCCAAATATCATCAAGATCAAAATGTTTTAGATAAACGAGTAAGCGTGTCCATTTTTAGTTGCATCAGCTCTCTGATCTGAACACTAATGACTTCAGACTCTCGCCTCCGTTCTTAACAGTAAAGGAAATGCATCATCAGCAGCTTTCCTACCTGACAGAGCGCCGGATCCTCTTGATGTGATCTGGACTGCAGACTGCTGATTAAAACACAGAGTAAATGTTTGTTTTTCTCTCCTAACATATCGAGGTCTCTGTCAGAATATCACTTTTAACTGATCCACAAATAAAATGTTTGTATGCTGGATTAAGCAGTTTTTGTGTTGGGGTTCGGCGCCCTCTGCTGGCCGTGAAAGACACAACTACACAGTTATCGACTGCCTTCAACAGTTCAGAGACATCAGGGCTGTTTTGGAGGTAAATATCATTACATGACTCGTCTGACCATCTTCAGCGAATGGATCTTCGGTCTCCTTTTCTATAAAAGGACATATATATTTTCTCTGGTTATTTTTAACCAAGTTATCATTTTCCCTGGCGGAGTGACTCAGCAGCTGCTGCTCTTTTGTGTGCAGCTTCTTTCTGCAGTTCCCAAAGTGTATCTACACTGGCCTTCAAATGTTGTTATGTTTTTTTATGTGCTTGCTACAGTTAAATTCTTTACGTTGTCCTGGTTATAGAGAAAAGGACATTTATATTTAGTTTCACCAACCATTAATGCTGTTTTACATAATATTTGTAGATGTAAAAGTGCATCAAGAAATATTGCACTTTTATTGATAAATATCTTGAATCTTTTCATCTCTAATGGAGCCCCATTAGCTTCAGCAGTGTGCAAACATGGTTAAAAGATAAATGTTATTGTCGTTGGTCCCTCCTCTTCCCAATAGCGGTCACTCTGGAAAGCTTGTTGCAACATTTATCGACTCCCTCGCTGCTCTGCTGATGACCATTGACAAGTTTCTTCTTAGCGCTGCCAACGATTTGTCTCCACTGTGGGCGTCCCACACATTCTGTCTCGTGAAGCCAACCCACACATCTCCTGGCCCCCTCACACACTGTTGGAAACAAGCTTCCCACGACACAACACAAAAGGAAAGAGACGTTACAGTATCTGCTCGCATCTCTTGACAAATAACACTCAGCTCACATCACGTAGATTTTAAATACTTAAAGATGTTATCTTACAAAATGGCTGCACAAAGTATCATATTTTTATTATTATTATTATTATTATTATGAATCCTCGGGGAACAAATATAGAGTTAAATGCTTGGAAAGAACAAGGTTGTAGAGGAAACATAATATCATTCACTCATTTTGAAAATGATTTAGAAAAGAAATAATTGCAACAGTTCCCACAGGCTTTGTATCATGTTTTCATGACATGAGTGCTGCTGAACAAAACTCACCACAGAATAATAAGAGCAAAGAAAATCATACAAAGTAGGTAGTAAAGTCGTAGGAGTAAGGCTGAAGGGTTTCTTCATATCCATCGGCACATTTATTCCAATTTCTTTGTCATTCTTAACTAGATGAAGTGGATTCTCGTCTCTGTCCTTGGTTGGACTGAAAATGGCCTCATGATAGAAGATAGAAATAGAAAAAGAGTCAGAGGAGACGAGAAAACGATAGAGAGGCAGAAGTTTGTGTTACCAGAGAGAAAAACTCTCTCGCAGCGTCCAGGGGCTGTAATTAACAGAGGCTGCAGTCGATTCTCCTTTAGCAGCGACCCTGCCTCTGGCTTTTCCTGCTTTAACAGAGCAGAGTGATCATTGACTGTTTAGGGACCATCTGGATCAGGAAACAGGCCAACCAGAGTCGGCTCATCGGACTTGTAGGGGAGTGGAGCTCGACACTGTGTCCCTCCTCTACAACCTGGTCATCGGTGAACTGGTTGCTTTTAGTGTTAAACTGTGGCTGAATCACACGAGCTGCTCTTTCAAGCCACGAGTTAACAGAAGTGGGAGTTTCAGCCGGTGAGCACCACTTTTGCCGGCCGAAACAGATATTCATTACTTTGAAAATTAACGAAATTAGACTAAATTGTTGTGGTTTGCTCTCTGCTGCAGTCTCAGTCACAGATCATTTTTCTCTAATTACATTTATAAAGTCGAGTGTGTTTCGATGATTTGGCTGTTAATTAGGCCAAACAAAGCAGTGATTTCCTCGCTGATTGCACCTCATTATTTTTTAAATGAATAAGCAGCTAGCTTGGTAGAGTGCAGCGAGGTGAGACAGAGGCATGGAAAAATATTCAGGAAAAAAAGGTTTTGCCACTTGCTAGTTTTTATCCGGCGCTTTCAGCAGTCGGCGATGGTACTTGTCAGCGATCGCTAGTCACTCAGTTGTCACCACGTGATCTCAGCATGGGACAGCAATCCTGTGACAGCAGGTGGTCAAACATCGAATGAAGATCATAATTAGTGTTCAGCGATAGTTTTTTTGTCCATGACCTGCTGAGCTCAACCACCAGACAGTTATATACTTATATAGAGCTGACTTCAATAGCTGGTAAGCTTGTACAGAAGCTTAATTTGTGTCTGCAGACTGGAGTCTCTGCCAGAAGTTACAACCATAGATCAACTTGTGATCGCCGGCTGGTAGAAGTGGATCCAACAGGTGTTCAGCAGACCAGCTGGGAGAGCAGGTTCATCCAACAGCTGCAGCATTTTATCAAATTCGTTTTATGGAAATATAACTTACATTTGAATTGTATGCATGGCAGAAATCCATGTATGATACGTCAATATATCATTTTAATTTTGGTTGGAAAAATTGTTTGTCTTTCATAGATTCTCACCCCAATATTGACCTTTTATGAGCTGGTTCAAAGCAGCAGTTGTCTGGTTTAACAGGTGCGTCGTGACCGCGGCCTTGTTGGGAACACAAAAGAGAAAAACACTGTCACTCGTCGTATTCAGTATTTAAACCTTACTTTATGTTACCTGACAAACTGAAAACACACAAGTGAACATCAGTACAGGTGGAAACACGACAGGTACACAAAGGTAGAGACACACACACATATGATGACGTTCATGCGTGCTGTGCATGTTTTAGCGAGGGTCCTGTTTAGCTCACACCGGCGCACCTGTTGTATAAGAGTCAGACCATGACACCTCAGGGGGACGCATGGTTTCCATGGAGACGCAGGGACAGGAATGGTGCAGCTCGCTCTGATAATTAGCACCATGATATCTCACTACGCAGAGTGCCGGAGCTGGTCCTTTCTAGGTGTTATTCTACTAGTAGTGTCTGTGTACTTGGAGTTCTCAGTATATTTCTGCATGTATTACTATTTTTTTTTTTAGTTTATTGCAAGCTGGGTGGACACGCCGACCTTTTTGGAACTTGACCTTTACCCTCCTGCACGTCACATGTTCGGAAAAGTGATAGCGGCACTATGGAACCGAAAAAAAAGCATCAACTCTTCTGTTCGGATCCACTTTATGTTCCAGCGGCCACGAAGATCAATAGAAAGGGGACATCATTAAAAAAGGGGGCGGCACAACCATCCAGCACAAAGTAGACCGTCCCTTATCAATACTTCCTGTAGGAGTTGCAGCAAAAAGCAAATGTCGCTGCCATTCATGCATCTCTCTGCTCGTGGATCCGGCAGGCAGGGGGGCTTCTGCCTGAGGGTGTAGCTCCGACTTTGCATTTTTGTTTGGATTGAAGGCATTTTTGGACATTTATGAAATCGTATCTGTACTTTTGATTTGCAGGGTGTTTATTCGGAGACTTTCGAGGATCTTTGAAGAATTTTCTTTGCCGCTTGTTTCACGCTCCGTATAACTTCCTCGCCCCAGAAGTTGGACTATTACACTCAAACAGTCTTTTGTCTCGGTTGACTGTGGAGCGAGTCTTTTTTTAGAATAGCCCAATCTTGGAGCCGGTTCCCAAAGTTTATACGTCGGTTGTGTTGCAATACAACAGAGGTCGGCTAGTTGTCCCTGAAAAAGACCCGGTGGCATCAGAACTGTGACCCAGGGCGAGCGACGGCGTTGAAGAGTCTGAAGCACTGGATGAGCAGTGTGTCCACTCGGAGAGAGGAGGATAGGAGGAGGTACCGACCGTGGAGATGACAGACATTGAGGGAGTGGAGAACCAGGTGCAAGGGAGCTCTGATCAGAAGGATTTAACTGAGGAACATGGTCTGGAACCTTGCAGCAGCGTCCAGAGAGGCACCCCGAAGCAGCACATTCGTGAGCACCACAGCTCATTGTCCAATGCGGAGGGGTTTGAATTTGAAGAGTTTGTTTTGGATTTTGATGACTATGACTTGCTCGAGTCAATCCACACTCAACTCGGGTCACCACTCGAGCCTATACGTAAGTTTTGTGACGCTGTGTTTCATCTTGCTGCATTACAGTTCTGTCCATTCAGTGCAAGTTTTAGGTCATGACTGTTCGGCAGGAGTGAAAGTGACGTCAAACTGTTCTGATGCAATCATAACACGATGGAAAACTCATAGGGCCGAGCATTTTATGCTATTTTTATATGGATGATCAATGGATGGGCGCTCAGTTGTTTCCATTGATTATGTAGCTTGCTGCTCGGTTAATTAATGGCAATATAAGGCTCATTCATGGCCACACACTGAACAACATTGTCCACGGTATTGAGCGAATTGACACGGTGCTCGACTGCGGCTGCTTCCTGCTTTCCTATTGATCCAGTGGCACTCATTTAGTTTTCGGGGTCAGCCACAGCTAGAGCGGAAAGACATTTCATTGACCAGCAGGGTTTGATTCTGCTATTTTTAACTGTATTTAGACTTTGAATCACAGCACATTAGAATAAATACTTAATTGCAGTTGGTTCAGATAGAACCAGCTGGGTTAATATGTCAGAGATTCATGGTCGTCAGAGGTTGAATCGTATTGACGACTGTTACAGTAATTGTGCTAACATTTAGTAGCTATTCAAGCTAGAAGGTTTTCAACTTTTCCTTGATTATTTCCCACATCTACTTTGCATGGAGTCACACATAATTTGACATAGGCATGATTTGTAGGCTTTGTATTCCAATGACTTTCATCAACATCTCTGACACTCTATGGATAATAAGGAAATACCTATAAAACTGATGAATGCCTGCCTGGGCTTTGCATGTTAGCATCCTTCTGACCTGAGAACAGCTTCACGGAGCTGCTGGTGGTCAAACAGGCTTTGGACTCACGTGGTCTTGTTGGTTCAATTCAAGCTTTGGGGGGAAATCAAAAATTACTGACCTGCTTTGGATGTGGCTCTCAGGTTGGAAGCCACACCCCGTTCAACCCGGGATTATGTCCCACCAGTCCACCACATCAGTGCCACATTTCATTGTCAAGTTGGCATTTAAACAGATTATCCAGTTACAACCTCAAAATAAAGGAAATATTTCAGCTCACAGTCACAGTTGTTTAGGCAACAGCACCTGTTAGGTTTAGGAAAAAGATCATGTCCCAAGACTGACTAGGATTAGGTAAGTACGTTCATGTGTCAACTTATGCACATAGATTAGAATAAGTCAACATTACACACACAATACCTCGGTCTTAAAACCCAGCGTTTGACCCCTCCATCCATCCCGAGGTACGTTTGTTCTACAACTCTTGTGCAGTTCTGCTGCATTTGTGAAAACAGTTTTATATAAAGCTGTTCACAGTTGCAGAGGGAGCTGTGTGGAATCTGATAACCTCGAGTGTTGTCACTCGAGTCACTGCTGGTTGGGGCTGAAGGCTACAATCTTACCGAACCTCTGCAGCCTTCTCCTCATCTCTGCTTCTGGCTAGCATCTCCAGGCTGTATTGCTAGCTTAACACATCCAAATCACAGGCGCCTGCTCAATATGGAATAAATTGAAAAGTACATGAAAATAAATAACAATTCCCATCCCACCTCAACAAAGCATCTGTAGCAACATCCACACACTTAAGACTATGACCGCTGTTTTATATTGTTTATTACAGAAAGATAATTCAACTCAACGTGTCTTTTCAAGCACTAACCTTTAAAATCAAAAGGTTCATGGTGTAATGTCTTTTGTTGCCTCAGTTTCTTTTCATTTTGTACACAAACCAAATCCTTTTTTTTTTCTGTTAAAGTGAGTTTATTCATTTCTAAATGAATGAGGCCATAACCTTTGCATATTGCAAACAGCAGTAAAAAGGAAATGCCACAATAGCTGAAGAAATGGCTGTGTCCCTTTTTGCCTTGGACTAAAATGAATCTAGATGTTACATTATTGGGTTACACTTTGCAAATCATATTTGTTCAACAATTGGATTCCACTGAAGGCCAAAGACGACAAAGCAACAGAGAATCAGATCCAGTATGTGGACAGCAATGGTTTCTGGCAAACAAATGAATGACCCAGCGTCTTTTCTTGGGATAAATTTAATTTCTAAAGTGCAGTATTATCAGAATTATAATAATGTGTCTCACTGTATCATGTCACATCGCAGAGAGAAGACAAAGGTCCAAAGACTCAACGAAACGTCTCACATTAATGAAAATGTACATGAACTCTTGGTAAACTTGATACTGCGTCCAAAACCAAACCTGAGACTTATTAACATCTGGTGGGCAAAATCAAACCTGATAGAGAGTCAATAGCCCCGATCGAATGTATGCATGACAATGACCTTTGGCTGCTGATCTGAATTATTATTATAAAGGTGAAATTTTAGGTATTTTAAGCTTGAAGGTACATTGTGCTGAGCCTTCTCAGCAAAAATGTAATACCTCAGCAGGAGTCAGATGCGAGTGGAAGTGGAAGAGGAAGAAAACTGACTCACTTTCAGTAATTTTGCCTGTCCATGTCTGGCACTGTGGTGAAAATAAAAAAAAACCCCAGCTCATCTAGATCAGCTGGAGCCGTTCAGTGGAGGGCAGCGTTTAGATACTTTCCCATGGGAGAATAAAACACAGCCAAACTTCATCTCGATTTCCATTTCTGTCTGTTTCCCCGAGGAAGGCATGACGCAGCAGAACTGAACCCTGAACTGAAGCTTCTCCACGACCACACACACACACACACACACACACACACACACTCCCTCACCTCCACTGTCGTTACCTCCGGCTGCTCATGTAAAAAGATTCAGAAAGACAGTGTTTATTTAGCAGGAAATTACATTCAGCCGCCGGCCGGTCTGAGCGGTCGACAGCAGCTCCGGCCTGAATGCAAATGTCATTTTCTAAAACACCCCGCAGATCTTTAAATTGACCTCAACTGCTCCGATCTCCTGTCATAAGTTAACCATATTCTACAGCCTAATACTTCCCCCATTACTCTAACCTTCGATCTCAACTGTTGTTCCAGTGATTTCAGAACAGTCCCAGTTCTGACAGGATGAACACGGCCAACCAAATGTTTGTTGCGATGGATTTACCTTCCATGCCTGTGCGAGTTAATTTTTTCAGACTCCAGTGAGATGGATGTAAACTAATTTCTGCCTGAAAAGTGGAAAAAAATCAGTCTAAACACTCGGGATAAGCTTTGGAAAAGAGCTGGCAGACATGTTAATATGCCTGATTTGCAGTTAAAAATATGAACAACGACTTGTATTTTCCTTTTAACTGACTCAAATGTATTCCTTCAGCTCGACCTACACATCACAAAGGACCTACATTTTACCATTTCTGTGTAAAGACACATCTCGGGCCTCAAAACGATACATTATTTACAGTTTTGCCCAATCATAGTCATCACCACAAATGGTTTTAACGTCCTTTACCACTCTCTAAACGCATTTTCCTCACAGGCGGTCAGCTTAAACTGTTCATTTCCCAAGTTAAGTGACTCCCCCCAGCTTCACCACTCTTTTTACATGGCGGATGATAGCCAGGCCCCGGCTGTAATGAAAGGAACTGCTCGTTTTTGCTAAATTCAATAGAAATGATTTGTGGTTAAAGGAAATTGAAATGAAATTACTGTTGAACTGGGGCAAAACCACCTTCTCTGTAGCAGTTTCCCATGGCGTACATACATTCTCACTCACCCATGGAGCCTTTTCCTTTCTCTTGGTCGATGTTTTTTCCGTCAGCTGGAAAACTGAAACAGACGCACAGATTTGATTTCTGATTTTTCCAGCATGGAGCACATTAGACAGGATGCTCTTATTTGTTTGGCAGTCCTCAAAAGCATTTTTGGGTTGATGTCTAAAATTACAGCTCCATCATGACTTTGTTTTTTTTCTTCCATATTTGTGTGTTTGCTGTTCAGGTCACAGATTTGAGGACAACCCCGGGGTGAGACGACACCTCGTGAAGAAGTCGTCACGATGTCAGATGGCGCGGACCAGCAACAGCTCCACGCCGCTGAGCAGCCTGAAGAAGAAGAAGAGAGCGGCGGATAAGAAAACTCACGAGGTGTGCAGTGAATGCTCTTACTCTCACATGAATCTACATAATGAATGTCGGGTCAATGCCTCAATATGCAGGCAACATAAAAACATAAGCTTTATGTTGTTCGAGAGAGAAGATTTTTAGTTTAAAACATTCCAAAAATACCCAAACAAACATCAGAATCTAAAGAAATAAGTTTTAATGCTATATAATATGACATAAGTTAGCATGCTATACAGTTAGCCCCAATCTGTGCTAGTCCAAAACTTCTGTGCTGCCATTGTAAAACAGCAACACTTCTGCATGGCTATTTGAGCTAAGTAGCTAACAGCAGCTACAGTTAGCGAGCTTGTTCACTGGCGGTTAACTGCTGCTAACAGTGGTCTGTTTACACATTTATAAGACGCAGAGCAACATTAACATTCACATGGAAGACTTGTTCAGTCTGTTCAACAGATCTCAGGGTTAATATTTACTCTCCTTGTAGCTCTGGTTTGGTCTCCACCAGCTCCCGAGGGGAAATATTTGGCTCTTTAGTTGCTAAACTCTCCACTATTCTCATTAGCTAGCTGCTAGCTTTATCGCCTGTTCAGTGCTGGACAGTAACAGTGGGTTTGCTAGAAAATAGTTTGATGAGAGGCAAAAAAACACGTCAAAGACGCGGACTATAAAACCAAAACAACGAGCTAAAGGAGACTAAAGCACTCTGAAACTTGGGGAGCTGTCGTGTGTTCATCACTACGCAAAGTTATATTGATTAATGTGTAGTTATTGGTAAGTATGAATCCATAAAGTCTCAGGCTTGTAGCATTAGCATGAGCTCATTCCTACAAAGTCATTGTGGTTATTCTTCATGCCTGTCGACGGTCAGATTCTGAATTATTCAGGTTGGACAAGTTGTTAAATTACAAATATTGTTTTTATTGAGGACGCTTCTGAAACTGTCACCAGAACACACACACACACACTCGGTCCAATGGAAGTACTGTATTCATGCATTTCAGCAGAATAACTTGCCTTTCCAATTGGCTCTAATCTTTTTCTGGACCACGTTTAGCTGGATCCAAACAGCTTACTGTAGTTGAGCCATGTGTTTTATATTTTCTCGCTCACACCGTACCTCTGCTCCGTTCCCTCCTCAGCTGTTTGTGGAGCTGAACGAGCTGATCGTGAAGGACCATGAAATGCGTTGGAAGGAGCGAGCGCGCTGGATCAAGTTTGAGGAGGATGTGGAGGAGGAGACGGGCCGCTGGGGCAAAGCTCACGTAGCCTCGCTCTCCTTCCGCAGCTTGTTGGAGCTCCGCCGCACCATCACACACGGTAAACAGCTCCTGCATGCACGCAGCACAGCGGACGCCCCTGTTTACCTGTGTCCATGTGCAGCTGAAATAAAAACCCATGAGGATAAACATGCAAACACGAAGAAGTGAACACCAGAAAATAGATTTGTCTACATAACATATAGATATTTTTCCCCCTAGGATATTTTTTAAACGGTCTGGTATGAGCAGCTAATTCCTTTCTGTGCCTAGGTGCCATCCTTCTGGACCTGGAGCAGAACACTCTGCCCGGCATCGCCCATCTGGTGGTGGAGACGATGATCATCTCTGATCAGATCAGAGCTGAGGACAGACCCAGTGTTCTCCGGGCGCTGCTTCTCAAACACAGGTCAGTCAGCGGGCGAAACGCTCACTTCAATGATTAAAAAAAAAGACATCCGATTTGATGTTCCTCCATCAAACGGAACATTTTCATCATCTGTTTTCCATTCAGAGTCACTCACCTCGTGTGGCATCCTGTCTGTGATACTTTTAACAGAATAATTGACAACTAAAGATGGAAAAAGTAGCATTTCTTGCTGTTCAGAGGTATTCTGGACTCACGGGGTGACTGCGTGTTTGATCTGACAGCCTGAGCCCGAAAACAATTGCGGCTTTAGTTGTCATGGCAACAGATCTCGATTTAATCTCGCACGATCCCAATCCCATTAATACCAAATAATTATCCCCACGATGCTTCACGAGACAGGCCCCCCTGAAGCGCACATTGTTATCTGAGATTAAGATGCGTTCTTGATCCGTGTCTTAACAGAACCCGCCCGGTGCTGCTCTGTTTACATTCTGATCCACGGGTTATATTTTTAAGGCAGTTTTAAGGAATAAATTCCTCGTTAATCATCTTCATCCCACAGTGGAGGTTACCAGAAAAAAAGGCAAACTCGGGGGAACTGAACAGGGAATTTCCAAATTGTGACATTGAAGAACGCCTTGGCTCGTCGTGTATTTCCCCCCCCCCGAGGTTGACTGAAGTTTCAGATGTCGAGACATCATTGTGTGAGCTATCCGAGCCTTGTGATCTGTGTCTTTGTAAAGACCTTCTGCCTTTTCTGTGTCAGACGTACTTACTGTTTCATACACACAGACTGAGTGGGTGTTAAAACCTGAGGCTCACTAACTGCACACAGTAAATGTAACAGACAGCGTTAGAGGCACAGATGCAGCTTGAAACCAGCTTTTCTGACCCTTTTGTTACCGTACTCACTTAAAAAATCCACGATGAGTCGTTCACTTTTGAGGTACTTGTATCTTACTTGAATGTATTTGTCTTCGGCTTTTTTGTCTGTCTACCCAACAACAATTCAGCGCCAAATATTACACTTTATACTCCACTACATTTATTTGACAACTGTAGTTACCAGTTATTTTGCAGATTTATTTTGATAATACAAAATATAACCCACAAAAACCTTTACTAGCTGCCACATTAAAGTGTGGAACAGAATAGTGAATTAATAATAATTATTACAATCTAATGTCGTGATATACATTATACAGGAATATGCCATTCTGCATAATGAGTACTTTTACTTTTTGTGCGATAAGTTTATTTTGATAAATACTCTACTTTTACTCAAGTGGTTGCCAGTTTGCTGCTCGAGCTAACGTTGCTAACACGATAAAACGAGCTGGCAAACTTCATACACACTATCTAATGTTTTTAATGCTAGCTAGCAAACATTAACGTTTCTGTTGCTATTTTATGTTAATGTTGCTAATACTACCCAGCTAATGTTAGGGCAGTGCACTACGCCGGGTACATACTACAGAACTCAGCCATTTGTACATGTGTTTCTTCCCACAAACTGGCAAATAACAAGACTTTTATTCGCTGAGGAAGCACAAATACCACGTGATACCAATAGCGTTAAACCATTGGCTGAAATAAAAAGTGTTAGAAGCCAGAAACAACTGAATTCTTACACAGACATAAACAAAACATGTTGGTCATAATAATGTTTTTAAGGAAAAGTGATTTATATCATGCACCTTTCTAGAACCTCTGTGAATGATTTGTCTACATAAAAATGTTTAAACTTTAAAACCTTGAACCGACTAAACAGCGAGCTGTGCAGGTGCCTTCATTCCACAGGTGTTTCTGTGTCATACATTGATTTCACCTTTGTGTTTTTGTTGCCTCGTCGTCTTTCTATGAATGGCTATTTTTTCCAGTCAGCCACATGCTGATCTCAAGTCCGATGATGTTGGTGGAAATTATTGGGTGTGATGCTGTCAAACCTGTATATGAGTAGGTTTGGAGTGGGGGGGATGGATGGAGGTCAGCGGGAACAAAACAACTTGCTTTTAAATGTAAAACATCCTGATTCATAAAAGGCATTAGCGGCCCGGAATAGAAAAACCTCGAACTCCCTCAGCTGCGTGCTCACAAACCCCCCGGAGGGGAACAGTTACATCAGGTCCCGCTCGCTTGTTAGCATGTGTGGCCGTAATGCATGTGAAATGTCATCTCCTCGCCATCTCTCTCAGATGATCCCCCTCGCTTATTGATCGGCGCTCGCATTGACACGCCAGCGAAACTGACCTGACAGATGTGGTCAATGGGAGAGTGCACTACACATAGTGGATTATAGATTTTTGTGCTGTTACATAACGAAAGAAACAAGGTAACTGAATGTCAGCTGTCAGATTGAATTAGCCAAAGGGAAGATAAGCCGTGCTTGTCAACAATTCAAATGTCGACATGCTCCAGTTTATGTTTTGTGTCCTTTCGGCATCACTCTGAATGATATTTGGTATCTAATGACAGACATAAAACCTTTTCATTCACTCTCTCTGTCAACCCTTATTTGATTAACTTGATTTTTAGTGCAGTCGAGGTCTGAGATGAAGTGTAATGACTTGACTGCTCCCCTGACTTTACCTTTGGTGCCACCATTAGGTTGACATTTTTGTTTTTTTATTGACAACTAATGGAAGGACTGCTGTTAAACAGTGGGTGATTTATTCATGGTGCCCAGAGGATAAATCATTTGTTGATCCTCTGACTTTTTCCTGTAGCGCTTCCGGCACTTTGCTGTTGGGTAGATAACCATTAGATTTAAAAGGGGTTTATGCAGAACATGGACGTCGGGGTACACTGAGGCAGTTGGTGATACACATGGTCATGACACATTTAGATTTTATTACTGAATAACTTCAGAACCTCAGCTGTAGTTTGTGTTTAGTGCTAAAAAACAAAGGATGAACTAAGTTGAGTCTCATTTCCGAGTTGGAAGAGTCGACCAACATCCCAAAGTTCTTACAAATTGGACCACTAACATCATTATGTGGATCATCCAATGAGTGTTGATAGTAATTGTAGTAAATTGAGCTACAAGCTATTTCAGCGCGGATTTAGCCTCCCGGCAGCTCAGTGGTGTGCTGCTGCTGTTAACTATCCTGTTGTCTACGAGTCAAAAATGACCCTAAATTGTGTTTAACACACACACACACACACACACACACACACACCCACACATACACACACAACACACACATTCAGAGTGTAAACGAGCTGCAGGTGACAGAACCCTCAGTTCTCTCTCTGCTGCAGAACACTGATCTTGGACCAGCAGGTGAAGCAGCTGCTGGTTGTCCTGTAGTGGTCGTGGTCGCCCTCTCAGATCGCCTTGTTGCTTTATGTTGTTCACATTTGACTATTATTGGAAGCACCTTCAAGAAATTGCATTCAAAACTTCTTTCTGTACATTTCTGACACTTTCTTGGACTATGCAAGTATTATTTGACTTGATAAATATTTGCATTTAGCAATCACAGAGCCGCTAGCATTGCTTTAAGTGTAGCTTTTTATTCTTTTTTTCTTTGAGCTGACCTGCAGAAGAGTTGCTCCATTTATTAGCTGTGAAGCTCGTTAGCCGTTGTAGCTTTTGACCAAATCAGGTCTGTATGGAGTTTGCCCCTGTTGTCATGTTATTGTAGGTTTTCCAATTTCCTCATCCTCAGTTCTCAACCTTTAAAAAAAAAAAAAACCTTAAAGGCTCTACAATTACTACTTAATGGACCTCGGAGTAACATTTCTTAGAGAACTGCCTTTGAAAAACTTTCACTCGTACCCGTTTTAGCTTGATTTGCCCAGAAACGTCCTCATTTTATCTTTATGTTTCTGTGTACAACCCTTCTATGACACCGGTCGAGCCTTCTCTGTCTGGCTCAGTGACAGTAATCCCGTGTGGAAAAAATGCTGTGGCGTGATGACACTTCATTCTTCCTTTGGATGAGGCCAGAAGGTTACAGCGAGTAATCTAATAATACTGACATTTGTCGTGACCAAATGTGCATGAGATGGATTCGGCACAAACAGAGCGACGCAGCAGATGAACGCGGAGAAAGCCGGCCAGCGGACACTCTCAGCGGCGCTCCATCATGCGCTCGTTCCGTCTCTCGCTGCACTTTCCACATAAATTCCCAGCATGTCACTGGCTGCTTCCACTGGGGGGGAAAAAACAAAAAACTACTCATGTCATTAGAGTCATCACCAGTCTGAGATATCAGATTTACGACGTGGAAAGAAAACACATGGAGGTGCTGCTAGAACGTAGCTCATCGCTTTCTCAGAACACTTTCAAGATCCTCTGGAAACGACCTCGAGCACAATTCGACTTCGGCGTCGCACCTCGTTCTTTTGTCCCTGCTGCGCTGTTGCGTCCAATCCGGGCGCCGTCTTATTGGACCTTGTGGACCTTAATGAGTGTGTTGATGTCACCGTTGGACTGAGCGGTGATGTAATGAAGCAGTGTGAAAAAAAACTTGGCTGGTGCGACACACTAAATGCTTCTCCTTAAGAGGGAGAGAAACATGCTTGGACTCACATGTGTGAAGGCGTAGCTAATAGGCCTGCACAGATTAGTCTCTGGCTGTTCTTCTGATGTGCTAATGCAAATATATCATTTTGAGAAATGACCACGTCGCCTCAGACTTTCTCAGAAGAGCTCTCTAATTAGCATAACTCGAAAAATAGTTTGGATTTGGATGGATACTGCCGATGACTCTTCTAGATTTACGACCTTTCGCTGCGAGTGCCTGAGTTAAAGCGCTTCAACATGTCGAGGGAACAGAAGGTAGAACCGACGGTGTGTGAGGGGAACAAGAGTCGCAGCTGTGCCGCTCATTTCTAGAATCCAGAATGATCCTGCTGCCGTCTTAATTAACACACCTCCTAATGATTGCACAATTGGAATCTTATTACAAGTTTAATTCACCTTCAGGCTGGAGAGATAATTAGTAGACACACATTCCTGTTAAAGTTTCTGATACTGAAGGCGAAATGATCTCAAACACCTGCAGCTAAAAGAACTTCACAGGAAACTCAAATTGTCGATGAACAGCTTTTAATGAAATATTTTAGCTTTAACCTTGTGTTAAAGATAGTTAAACAAGCTTTATGTTTATATTGATATATCTGTGAAGTGCAAGTCTATTTCACCTATTAAAAAACGATGAAATTTAGCCTGGTACCACATAATTATGAGTTAAAAAGTCAATTATGAGATAGACCGTCAAGAATTTTTGTTAGGTTTTGATAACTTAAGTGGAAATGTGATGGATGGATGGATCAATGGTTGGATTGTTGGATGGATGGATGGTTAGAATGGCTGGCTGGCTAGATCGATGTAAACATGGATAGATGGATTTTTTGATGACGGATGGATGGATGATTGTTAGGTGGTTGGATGGATATATGGATGGATGGATGGATGAATTGTTAGATGGTTGGGTGGATGGATGGATTTGTAGATGTTTAGATGGATGGGAAAATATAGTACAATGTTATAATGACACTTGTCACTGTGAACATATTAGCATTATTAGTAAAGCATAACCGATTGATGTAAACATGGATAGATGGATTTTTAGATGATGGATGAATGGATGGATGGATGGATTGTTAGATGGTTGGGTGGATGGATGGCTGGCTGGCTAGATGGATGGATGGATGGACTTTTAGATGATGGATGAATAGTTGGATGGATGTATGGATGGATGGATGGATGAATTGTTAGATGGTTGGGTGGATGGACATGGATGGATGGATTGTTGGATGGCTGGCTGGATGGATGGCTGGCTGGATGGATGGATGGATTTTTAGATGTTTGGATGGATGGGAAACTAAAGTACAATGTCATAATGACAGTTGTCACTGTGAACATATTAGCATTATTAGCAAAGCATAACCTCATACAGCTAACTTGTTAGCATGGCTGTTGACTTGACACACTATCTTGTTTTGTTTCCCCCCACAGCCATCCGAGTGATATGAAACACCGTTTCCACCGCCACCAGTCAGCCAGCAGTCTCCACGGCAGCTTCAATCACAACCACGTCCCGGACACCAGTCTGCCACTGGTGGCCGAAGAGCACGACGAGAACCACGACAAAGGAGGCGTGTACGACCCCAAACAGGACGTGTTCGTCAGCCTGTTTGTAAGTTCACTCAGAATTTCCCTTAAAACACGCCACAATCAGTTTTCTACTTCAGACAATAGTAAACAAAACCTTCAGAATTCTGGGCAGCTAATACTTCTGTTCTGCCAGATGGCTGCAGAACAACTGGCATATAACGTAGCAATTTTTGTTGGACCTGCCAGTGAACTATATCTTGCTGTCAGCTTATTATTGTGAAAACATAACTTAACTCAACAAAATGACTATTACACAGATACAATACTTCACTGCCTTGCAGCCTGTGTTCAAAAAATATAAATATGATAATATAAACGCATAACTTCATAACCCTGTTATGAATTATGAACTGGTGAAAAAAAAAGTCATGCCAAGTGAAACACTGTGAAAACATGTGGGAAAAAAAATATTTCCCATGTGTGAAACAGAACGAAAAAAAAAGACATTCAAAACACATTTTCTTCCACGTGTGAAACCAAGAAATGTTTTTTTCCCCAGGAATGTTTTTTTGTTTGTGGGAAACAAGTTTTGGAACAAGATTTTAAAAAAACGGTTTTTCCCACTCAGTTTCACACATGAACATTTTTATTTCCTCCTGAATATTTTTTTTTTTCCACTTGGCTTCACACATAAAATAAATAAATGAATAAATCATGGGTTTTCACAGATGGAAAAGAGATAACCGAACTTAGAAAGATAACCCTGGAACATGAATTGGAGGACAGAATTTCCGACCTCCTACTAGAAAAAGTTCACCGGAACGCCACTCAAAGTTGGAGTTGTTACTTGTTAACTTGGGCCAAATCCATCTACCCCGACTTCACGTAGAATCAGATGTCTGACGTCACGCAACAATGCTCAGTGCTGTGCACCTGGAAGGCTTGGAGGTCGGAAATCGGACATTTCAACTGGGAAATTCCGACCTTCAACTTTTCTGGAGCGCAGCATCAGAGTGGTAACGTTGTCGTAGAGTTTTGTGATGAAAAAATGAAGCATCGTCTACAATAGCAAAGTTGTAGCATAGTCACTGAGCCAGAATAACGTTCTGTCCGGTAAACTGTTACCTTGATGTGAGCTCGCTGTTAGCCTGCCTACCTTGTCACTGTCACTTTAAAAACATTGGTAGAATTTGGGAATCTACCTACCACTGTGGTCAGTGGTTCAAAAAGTTCGTTTCCCACCGTATTCTCATATCCGCATTGGTTAATTAACGTTTCATGTTGCTGCTTTCATATCAGAAACCAGATGAGGTGCCTGAGAAAGACAGGGAGGATGAGGCAGGGAGAAGCACTGAGCTGCAGGTGGGTTACAGGCTCTGTATGAAGGATCAGGTGATTCAAGTTTATCAATAATGAGAATAAGAAGTTAACGTGATGAGAAGTCAACACGGTTTAATCCAAAACTCATTCTTAACTGTCACATACTGTCAGTGATGCCACAAATGAATGTATATTTACTGACAGAATCTAAAACTAAGCATGATAGCCATCATAATGTGTTGCTTTTATGTAGCTGGGAATATGATTAAAAGCATGTAGAGATGTATAAAAATGGTATTCAAATCAGACCCCCACTTTTCAAACCAATGTTACAGCCTTGGAGGCGTTCATTCCACCTTTGTCCACAGGGGGCGCCAGATTCCACAAAAAAATGAAAGATCCTTGTAGCAGCTTTAACTCGACAGCAACCTTTTTTCTGCACACTCTTTAATCTACGTATCAATCTGAGAAGGTGAAGAGAAATCAAATCTGGATGATGATTGACTGTGACACCGTTGAAACAGTGCAGGCAGCACAGTAAATAAACGCTTTACCGAAGCCAAAGTCGGCGATTAACTCGTTCTGACATGAATCCACATGGATAATTGAACTCAGCTATCTGAATGGACGGAGATAAAAGCCACGCTGAGCTGTCTTGTTCTAGTTTATGGTTTGCATTAAGATCTGAGATCTCAGCAGTAAGCACAGATTTAAGGATGATTACACTAAATTCCTGATGTGAGGCCCGTGGCTCCCTCGTTGCTCTTTGAAACGCCCCTCCATGAGGTCAGAAGTCGTGTAGGTAGTTCTTGAAGTCGGAGGGAGCGAGCGCTCTCCGTGCCACATGTGCCGAATTATGTTCTTAGTCAGCTTACAGGTGCTTCTAGTTAAAGCTTCTTGATGCATTAACTGTGAAAACTTAACGTTCCCCCGTGGCTTAAAATGTTGGCAAATTTGAAAAGAGCCTATTAAAAAGATTCTGCTCAATCATAAAGAGGCAGTCGTCCATTTGTGCCGGTTATAATGTAACTCTATTAGATAATAAGTCTTCAAATACATTCCCACAATGCATCCACGTTGTTGGTCCCTCGCTGGGTTGATGGTGTCACATCGTGTCGGTTGGAACAGCAGTGTGATTTTTTTGTTTTGTTTTGTTCTGTTGCTCCTCCAAGAAATCTCTCCACCCTCTGCCCCCGGAGAGCCATCCAGCTGCAGCCAGATCGATGAAGCTCCTCGCCAAGATTCCCAAAGAAGCCGAAGCTGTCATCGTTTTAGTTGGTAAGCTCGGGGAGCTCCGACACAGTGGATTAGCCTGAAAAAGGGAAGGCATTATGTCTCTTCTCTGTCCTCTGTTTTTATAACCTGTGAAGACGTGAATCTGCTTGTTGTGAAATCATCATTTAATTTCATCAACACATCACCGTAGTCATAGTTAAAGGCACATTTTCCTGTGTGCGTTGGGTGATGAGTGTACTCATGACTAAAGTGCAGTCGTGGATTGTGTTAAGGCTGCGTTGAGTTCCTGGAGCAGCCGGCCATGGCCTTCGTCCGGCTGAGCGACGCCGTCCTCCTGGAGTCGGTGCTCGAGGTCCCCGTCCCCGTTCGCTTCCTGTTCGTCCTGCTCGGTCCAAGTCAGGCCAACGTGGACTACCACGAGATCGGACGCTCCTTCTCCACTCTCATGTCCGACAAGGTAGATATACAGTAAACACTGACAGATGTGAAACCACTTACCAGACAGATGATTTAGTGCTGCGTCCCAAAAAAAGCAAAGCAAACTGTTGAATATTGTCATTTATTTACTTGATTTTAAGGAGAAAAAAGCCGCTGATCATCGCTCTTTAAAATAACTGATGAAACAGACCTTAAAAGAATCATAGCAGTGAGGCTCCTCTCACTGCTAACAGATGCTGTAAGATATACACAGTTAATGCAGTTATAAACGGTAGACCAGATCCTTTGAGCTCCAGCGACCTTTCTTAAGCTTCTGTTGATGACATCCAGTTGTATTTGGCTGCAGAGTTTCCACGAGGTGGCCTACTTTGCCGACGACAGACAGGACCTCCTGAACGGTATCAATGAATTCTTGGACTGCAGCATCGTCATTCCACCCTCAGACGTGGAGGGCAAGGACCTCCTGAAGACGGTGGCCGACTTCCAGAAGCAGATGCTGCGCAAGAGGAAGGAAAGAGAGCTGAAGAGGCACCAGTCCATATGTGGAGTGGAGCTGAACAACAAAGGTACTCTGTCAAGCCCTCTAACGTGCCTCCTTTCCACGCCAAATCCTCAACTCCTCGGTTTTGAAGGAGACACCTACGATCCTGCAGGAGATGTTAGACCCACACTGCAAACACAGAACGATCACAAAAAGTCTGACTTCTCTAAACTGTGTGCAGAACATTCCCTGTGTTTGCATTGTTAAAATATAGATGTGACAAACAAGAACAACCCCTCAGTATTTCAAAAAGTTGACTTTTTTAGTTTCTATCATGTAGAAAAGCTTGTTGAAAACATGATTGATTCTTTAAAAGCTGTAATCCACCAGTTAATCAGGTCTAATCATATTTACATATATATTTAATAACATTTACTAAAGAGTCTTGAGTTATAGACTGTTGCCATAAAAATACTGTTTGATTCCACCACTAGAGGGAACCAAAGACAGTTTTGAATCCCACACACGGAGGAATAAAGACGATATTTTTCATCTCTCAGAACTTTCCAGATTCCCTGAATCATCACTCAGCCTCAGACCTTCAAACTGAAGACAAAAGATATTATTATGTTTGCAGTTACTTCCTGAAACAGCCGAGCACTGTTGATTTTAGGAGTAAAGTGCATTTGTTGGGGACTATTTTCAGCTGCAGATTAATATACTCTGATGCAGTATTTGTGGCACAGGGTTGCAACTAATAGTTATATTCAAAGTCAATTAATCCATTGATTACTTTCTCAATTAATCGATTAGCTATTAAAGGTTGAAAAATGTTGAACAATTTGTTTGACGTCGTCCCTGATTGTCTCGTTTTGTCCTCATGGATGAGGAAAGAAACCAGACAAACATTCACATTTTTAAATGATTGTTGCTGATTAATTTGATAGTTAAAAAACATACCAGCGTATTGATTATGCTCTTTTACATTTTGGTGATTTTCATCACATATTGTGTCTTTAGTCCCTGCTGTCGAGTCGTGTGGTCATTCATTTGATTGTGACACTAGTGGTTCTATATGTAAACCCCCCTCAGAGGTGAACCTGGAGGAGGAGGAGGAGGGGGACCAGGAGGTGGACCCTCTGAAGCGCTCAGGGATCCCTTTCGGAGGCCTGATCCACGACATCCGCCGCCGCTACCCGCACTACGTCAGCGACCTGAAGGACTCCCTGGACATGCAGTGCGTCGCCGCCGTCATCTTCATCTATTTTGCCGCACTGTCGCCCACCATTACCTTCGGAGGCCTGCTGGGTAAACTGACCCTACAAGAAACACAAACGTTTGGATGTCAGTCTGATAACCGTGCGCTTAAGATATCTTTTCACACACACAGGAGAGAAAACAGAGGGCCTGATGGGAGTGACGGAGCTTATCGTGTCGACCGCAACTCTTGGAGTTATATTCTCGCTGCTCGCTGGTCAGCCCCTCCTCATCATCGGCTTCTCTGGACCCTTACTGGTGTTTGAAGAGGCCTACTACAAGGTACGTCAGCTGAAAACTTAGAACAGGGGTAGTACGATTGTCCCAGCCAATATTCAGCATTGTTTTTGAAACTTTAAAGTGAATGTAGTCATCACTGTGGCCTCACAGAACAGCTGGACCCAAATGCAGGAGGCAGATCAACGGATGAACGTTTATTTAAAATATTAGCAGGAACAGAAAACTCTTTTTACTGAAGGTCACACTTCATGTCCCTGGTTAACACCGTCACCAACACTTCTGTGTCTCTGCTCTCAGTTCTGTCAGGCCCACAACTACGAGTACCTGACCGGTCGGGTGTGGATCGGGTTCTGGCTCATCTTCATCGTCCTGGTCATCGTGGCGGCGGAGGGCAGCTTCATGGTTCGCTACATCTCCCCCTTCACCCAGGAGATCTTCGCCTTCCTCATCTCCCTCATCTTCATCTACGAGACCTTTTCAAAGCTCATTAAGGTAAAACTTAACTGTCTCATGCACGTAAAAACTTCTGGCTGACTTATTTATTATGATTACATTTGACTGAGATTTACTAGTTAAGTTGATAACATCCAAGAATTAGATTTTCCGTATCCTACAGAAACCCTCCACAGTCAGTCCACAGAGGATGAACTGAGCCTCTCCTCTTGTTTCCAGGTGTTTCAGGAGCATCCACTGATGGCGATGTACCCCACCGACACCACCATCGATGTCAAGTTTCCACAGTTTGACCAGATGTTCAACCAGCCCAACACCGCCCTCCTGTCCCTGGTCCTCATGATGGGCACGTTCTTTGTCGCTTTCTTCCTCAGGAAATTTAGAAACAGTCGCTTTCTAGGTGGCAAGGTAAAACTTTAAACTCAGGCGCCTCAGTTTGCTCTGTGGAGTCGAGCCGTGTGTCTCGATGTGACTCGTGTTTGGGTTTCTCGATCATCCACAGGCCAGAAGAATCATCGGTGACTTTGGCATCCCCATCTCTATCTTAGTGTCGGTGTTCGTGGATTACAGCATTACTGACACTTACACTCAGGTAACTGCAACTCCTTCAGTCACTGAACTACTGATGGATTTCATCTTTTATTACAGCTCCATAAAAAAGTGCTTGAACATGTTTTTTATTCACCTTTTTTGTAGAAACTTAACGTGCCGTCGGGCTTCTCGGTCACCTCCCCCGACAAGAGAGGTTGGTTCATCAGCCCGTTCGGTGACAAGCAGCCGTTTCCCACCTGGATGATGGGAGCGTCCATCGTTCCCGCCCTTCTCGTCTTCATCCTCATCTTCATGGAAACTCAGATCACTTCGTACGTACAGTGTGATCATCTACAGTCTATCGTATGCTTGTTGTTTGTTCAGCTTTTTAAAATCGTTTCCCCGTTTTTCCTCCGATCCGTCAGATTGATCGTCAGTAAGAAGGAGCGTCGCCTGGTCAAAGGCTCCGGCTTCCACCTGGACCTCCTGCTCATCGTGGTCCTGGGTGCCATCTGTCCTCTGTTCGGCCTGCCGTGGCTCACGGCGGCCACCGTGCGCTCCGTCACTCACGTCAACGCCCTCACCGTCATGAGCAAAGCCACGGCGCCCGGAGAGAAGCCCATGATCCAGGAGGTGAAGGAACAGAGGCTGACCGGGCTGCTGGTGGCGGTTCTTGTTGGTAAGAGGAAAGAGACAAAGGTGTGCATGGGGCTTTAATGAGAGTGATACTTGTTACAGGAGCATCCACTGATGGCGATGTACCCCACCGAGACTCCACCCACCTGAAGTCTTTATTAGCCTTTATGCAAGATCAGGTATCAGATGTTTTGGTGTTTCCAGTGATGCCAGATAAAGACTTCCTGTTCCACGCAGCGGTCATTGTTTACAGTCCAGTCAGCACTTTGAGATGTGAGACAGAGTGGGAGGTAACCGGACTAACTACAGCTGAAAAACTGATCTTCAGACAGAGTTTGTGGTTCTTGGCCTGAAATTATAAGTCTACTTTTATTGACTCCTGTGGGAGACCCTTTATATTATTTATCACTGCTCACATGTGTTACAACAGGATGAAAAGCTCGACAGGTAGAGCAACAGTGTCACAGCTGCAAATTGGTGATGACCTCGAGGCAGGTAGTCAAACAAAAAGTCACCTTTTATGAGCAAAATCAAAAAGAGTGACCAACAAAAGACAGGCAAAGGAAAGAAGAGGACCAGAGACTGGACTTTAATACAAACTAAACTAACAAGAGGAGGAGGTGCAGGTGGAGAAACACAGGTGAGAGGAATGAAAACAAGATAGCAGGGAGGAGCTGAGCTCTGGGAACAGGGCTGATGAAGCTGATGTAAGGCAGGTGTGGAGGGAAAACACAACAGAAAACACACATAAATGAAATGAGACAACAAAAACATAATTGAAAACATTACATTCAAT
Organism: Diplodus sargus; assembly: GCA_903131615.1. Lineage (NCBI taxonomy): Eukaryota > Metazoa > Chordata > Actinopteri > Spariformes > Sparidae > Diplodus > Diplodus sargus. The sequence goes on from CAEMYA010000455.1 coordinate 2,046,664, forward strand.
TTCAGACACTCAGCCCCCCTGAAAATAACACATGGGCCCTTTAAATTCCACAAAATAGTTTCCTTTAACATCAGCTGGAGAAAAAGTGGGATGTGATCTACCAAACTGATCCGATCTGACAAACTCCAGAACATCTATGATATTTAACTGATCATGGACTTTATTGCTGACATCTCCAGGCAGTGGTTTGTTTTGGGGTGTCACAGCTCTTCATAAAGTACGAATGTCTCAAACTTATTTTATGTTCTGTTTACAAATCATCTTCCAACTGAAGTGTAGCAAGTCACATTTCCAACAGAAAAAGTCTTGAACCCGTCAGAGTTTTTTATGCTCTGGCCCGGACTGTTGCACCAGCAGAATATCTTGTTTCAATTAAGGTAGGCTTCCCGCAGTAGACTTAAGTATGATCCAGTTTGGGTACACAACCATAATGACTCACAAGCTTTGCTTGATTGAAACGCTGCGTGGATTAGGAATAAGACTTTTCGGATTAGCCGTCTCAACCATCGCAGCTGAGCAGAGAACATGTTTCAAATCAGCGGCGTTGACGGCGCGTTTGTCTCCGCTCTCATACGTAACGTCTCACCTTTAACCTCCTTCCTCGCCCCGCTAGGTATGTCCATAGTGATGACGGACGTGCTCCGGCTCATCCCGCTGGCCGTGCTCTTTGGCATCTTCCTCTACATGGGAGTCACGTCTCTGACAGGCATCCAGCTGTACGAGCGCATCACGCTCATGGTCACGCCCGCCAAGCATCACCCCGACCACATCTACGTCACCAAGGTAACACGTGCCGTCGCGATGTTTGCATGCCCTCGCAGGGTTTATTATTAGTGGTGGGACGGAGAAGCCAAACCCAGCAGAGCGGCGACTGCAAGCGGGCCGCGTTTCTGCAGTCTCGGTTTGAAAGAATAACCAGATTATTCAGACCCGTGAGCGCATGATACACGAACATGATCCCGGTCTTGGACTCCTTCACATCCAGTAAACTGTCAGTTCTTCACCAGCAGAGAATTACAAGCTGAGTGAGGAGTTTTTTTGGCGCTACTTCACCGACTTCCAAGATGCTGAAGAGAGGAAAAACGCTGCCGAGTTTTGACCCCAAACGCAGCGTTTCCCCCGACCGTTGAAGAGAAACACAGTTTGTTTTCTCTCCAGCTGGTCACGGTTGGATTTAGCTTCTCCCTCTGATCATTAATAATAGAAGAAACCGGTGTCATACTAACTGCTAACTCACACTAGCTTGGCAACAACCTGCACAATTATCAGAAACCTGAATAAGGTGTTTACATACTGTGGCAGTATTTCTCTTTAACCA
>CAEMYA010000455.1:2049046-2080290 GCA_903131615.1 Diplodus sargus
GCTTGAGTAAACAGCTTTGTTCTTAACTTGACCACCAATCGCGTCACGTTCATCCAAAGGTCTCACGAACCCGAAGACCCGCCTCAAACTACTGAGGACCTTGAAATTAAGTTAAACGACCTAAACTGGATCGGATTGGAAATGTGTGACGCTTACAGACACACTTGTAGTTTGGTTCATGTGATCCGGACTGGGCTTTGTACAAACGAACCCAGAGCTGCAAGCACTGAAGAGCTGGAGCTTGCTGAATTAAAGGACTAGTTCTACAGTTTTGACAGTTAGAGGAGAAAATTGATTTGTATTCAGTGGTCTGTTTGCTAAAGAGGACACTGCCACAAGCAGTCTGCTAACTTGTATTTTTTCATACCAAAACATAGTCACATGAACTATTGAAAAGTTATGACCCATGTGTAGATATAATGAATGAAATGCAACATGATATTAACTGATCTTGAGTGAGAATAAGCTGTTTTTTTAACCTTCAAACCGAGAGGGGTACAGTCAGCCCTTTTTAGCTAAGCTAAGTTAGCTAGCAGCCGGCTAATTCCCTAAATGTCAAACATTCAGATCCACTAGAGTCCACCTGAAAGCAAGACCCACCTTATATAACACGTTCCTGGTCCGAGTCCCTGCTGTGAAACTTTCCTCAGGTGCTTTGAATGAAAACGACTGAACATAATTTATCTTCCCGCAGCTGGATTGCGACGAGGATTCCCCCAACTTCGACGAAGACGGACGAGACGAGTACAACGAAATCCACATGCTCGTGTAGACTGAAACCAGACCCCCCGGCCCAAGACGACTTCCTTTCATCCTCCCGCTCTGACCAATCGGAGCGAGCCTCTCTGGGGGGAAAAAAAACCTCAGTTGTCTGTGGGTAGCGGTGACGAAAGCGAGTGGAAGCTGACGTCACAGTGTTTTGTAAAATATTGAAAAAGCTATAGCTGGATAATCACCTCTTACCTTCGTTTGTTAAAGAGCACACCTATTGTTAGATCTCTGTGGTGGCGTCGTGTTAAACCCCCCTGAAGATGTCTATCGTGCCAGACGCCTGAAAACAGCTCTGAGCAGCCGACCTTGAACTGGACCATTCAAATCTAGCAAAAAAATAACAAAAATAAACAACTTTTTGTCCTAGTTATCCCTTTAATTACTCTGCAGGTTCTGGGCGTAAGTGCAATGCTGATGGTGACCTCTGGGACTGCAGCAGGCTGGATGATATATTTTTTTGGTCCTGAAAGTGGGAAGCAGGGTCAATTTGCTTTCATTTCGTTTCACTCGGAGAGCAGATCGTCACCGAAACTCACAAATGTTCAGGCGAATTGACCCTAAATCTCAAAGCCCTGAGCTCCACTGCCTACCCGCTGTAGCTTAGCTGCCGTTTTCCTTTATACTACTGCCATTGCCTATAGGTTGCAATGATGTGCAAACAAGGAGTTAAGTAGTCCTTTTCCCTTTCTGTACAGACTTTTAGTAATGAGCACTTTGACTGGGCAAAAGTTCACTTTTGTCGCTGCCAACCGAGCTCCCCTGGCACGAAGCCTCTCCTCTAAATGTAGTCTCCCCTTGAAGCCAAAATCTGTACAGAGACTGTGCAAGCCTCCTCCAGCGGTGTTCCTGTACTTTGTTAGGTGTTTAATGCCCGACACAGCCAGTCCACTGACCCCGTTATTGTGACCTTGGATGTAATAAGTAAATAGCTGACACGGTCTCAACCTTATTTTTCTACTTTTGTCGTATCTATTTATTCTGTGACGGTTGGACTTTCACGCCACGCCAGATCTCTCAGTGATGTTTCGACTGCGACTTTAAGAAAATGGTGTGAAATTGTAAAAAAAAAGAACGTAGTGTAGGTGGACACATTCAGAAAACAGAAAATATGTCGTTATTCATGGGTTCCTTTCATCTTCTCTGCAATATTTCCATCGCGCGGCGCATTCTTCTCACTGATGTCATGAATAATATAATAACACACTCGACTGGAAAAGCATAGAAAACTAAGCAAAACACACAAGCAGTGAGAACGCCGGGGAACAGTTGAGTGTTGGCAGAATGTATGAATGATGCATTGTACAGTTAGACTGTGAAGCTTTGGAATTATAATGTACCATCTGTGTTCAGAGTTGTTTTTGAAAATGCCCAGAGATTTAGTTTTCACCTCCCTATGTTTTTTGAGCCCACTATAGAATTTTGATTACCGCTCAGGCGCTTTCAGCTCCACAGTGTTTTCAGAAACCTTGCTTCTGTCACACAGAGACACCAGTTGGTGGCACAAAATTTCACGAGAGAGTTAATTATTCAGTAACAAGCGCGTGTGATGCTCATGTTGGAGAAGAAGTGGAAGAAACGGATGTAGATTCCACTGAAACACTTCGTTTTGGAGATAGAAGGAGTGTTTCTGGGATGTTTGTCAGCTTTAACACGATGGTTTTGTATGATAAAGTTTTGTAAAAAAACAAATATATAAATATATATATATAGATATAGATATATATGGTAGTAAAAGATCAGATTATCAGCAGATGTGCTGTAACCTCGCAGTATCTCCTCAGTACAACAGACCTTCTTGACTCTTGGTGGATGATAGCATGAGATTACCTGAAAGGTGTTCAGTAGAAAGGATTAACACATTTCTGCAGCAGCCCAAACAACAGAATTAATGTTGCAATGCAGCGCAAAGTAGGTTCCTGCAAACCACGGATATGTTAAAGATATGTGAGCTTGTGGTCCGGTCAGATTGAGGGACACTGAGATTTGGGTGCGATTAGGTAAAAGATCTTCAAACTTAAACGATTTAAAAGGTAGATAGTAACTTCCAAAAAGACGTATATCACCATTGCAGCGCGCTTAAGAAAGGCGTACTGGCCCTTTATCGTATGGTACAGACCTTTTTGGTCTTTATACCATTTCACCTGACGTCCTTCTTTGCTGCTGTAATAATGACTACAGCCACTAGAGGTCGCTGTCCAACAACACATGTGGATACTGGTCATAGTTAGCTGCTTTCACAGTCGGCAAATATGATAATTTCTCTCTCTTGCTTGGCGGCGGTGCTGCGTACTGTAGCTTTAAAGCCTCCACCATGGCGGGTAATGCAGAATTTGAGCATATCCGTGGTTTGTTGGGACGTAAAAACCTCCAACGTTTTATTCTGGCAGATGGACCGTATGCACACTGTTACACTGACATTTAAAGAGTCCTTCTACCTTCTATCCTTACACCATGTTCCCATGTTTTCAGGAATCAGTAAAGAGATACTGTGTGGCAGCTGAGGAGGTTTCTGTAAATAACTATTAAATATGACATAATAAAACAAAACTCTTTATGTTTTCTTGTATTTACTGGATGATAACGATCACCGCTGTGGGCGTATACTCAACTAAAAAGTGAAGCACAGGTTGTGACATTGAAAGTCCATATAAAACACTTTGAATGGTCGGCAGCGTCGTGCAGTTTTTGTACGCTAACCACAAGAATCAGTGTTTCTCATCTCACGTAACTGTGACCCACATTTACGAGCCATGCAAAGAATTCTGTCTCAGGGGAAACTGACCTTCGATCTGTAAATATTGCTTCCCAGCCTTCAGTTTGTTGTCTCTTTCGTGTACATAAAGCGGTCAAGGCAATCCAACACTTGCAATGTAAAAAATATATATGGCATACAGTTTGTTTTCTTTGTGTGTGTTGCACAATGGAGACAAAAGAGGTCGAGGGAAGAGAAGAGTGTGTTTACTCCTGCGAGGTGACGCGCAGTTCTACCTGTAAATGAATCCTCCATTGTTCCCTTCACACTCGAAGCCTCACTTTGATGTGAAGCACACACCGGCAGTCGTCTGCGTTTAATTCTGTGGCTCCTCGAGTTAATGAGTGACTGAACGTGCTGTACATTAGCGCTCTATAGCCGTCGATGTAGGCTGGACCCTCTCAGCCACAGTGTTTATGTGTCAGGGACAGGAATGGCAAACCGAGGGCAAAGGCACTGATGAGTTTTCATGACGTTATTGAATGTAAATGTTTGGCTGCACTGTGTTTACAGGCTCGCGATACTGTTTGTCAGAATTGGCAGAGCTGGCCAGCTTATGGAGATTGATGAACGACAAAGCTATTTAGAGGCAGTCGAAGGGTGAGGATGCTTAAAGTACGCAAGAAGAACGATGTGTCTGATGTAAACGAGTGAGACTGTAGCTGTACTGAGGTGTCGCCGACCTCCAACCCCCACAAATCATTTAAAGAGAGAAAGGAAACTGTTGCGTCGTGCTGCGTTCAAGTGCTCCTCAGATGATCCTTTTCTCAAGTTGGGAAGTCGTTCTTTCCAACTTCTGCGTGTTTGAAGTGACGTGTCGGAATGCAGGAGCAACATGGACGCCAAAAAGAAGTTGTTTTTGCATTTTATCGCTCTCAGTGTGTAAACGAAAACACAAAGGACACAATTAAATAACTATAAAGTGTATGACTTTGGTAAAAGAGTCGACCCAGTGTTTACTTCGGTCGTACAAAGTCAACTTGGCAATATTTTCCTTACTTGAGACAGATTTTGCCTGAGATTTCCCAGTCGTAAAAAAACGTTTTGCCGATAATTCTGACGGAACATGAAGGCACCGTTAATATGGATATTTTTACATATTTCATTCATCAACAGCTTTAATTTTGCCTTTATTTATTAATTTTACGTGTGAAAAACTTAACTTACCATAATTAACAGAGTATATCCTTGCAACTACAAGGTCTATTTGAATAATCAAGGTGTCACAGTAAAGGGAATACCTGGATATACCTGTACTAACTTGGTCTGATTAAATTCATTTGGCACATGGTAGAAATGAAAGGTTTTATTTCCGTGTAGAGTGAATATCTCTGAGGAAAGATGCATCTGCAGCTCCAAATATGTGGCAAACCACAGCAAATCATCTGAACATCACCTCTGACAGATCAAACCATATATTTCACCTGTATGTTGCCAAGGTGGGCTCCGCTCGTTAACAGGTTAAAACAATAACAAGTGACAGCGTATCGCTACACGATTGTCTAAAAGCTGTTTTGATTTTTGCTCTCTTCCATCTCCCATCTTTTCATTCAGATATTTAATGATCTTGGCCTCAAATCTGTCAAATTTAAAGGAACCAAGTCAAAAGAAATATTGGCATAATCCTTTACAATTCCTGAAACAAATATATGGAAGGACGCGACCTCTTTGTACAGAAGCTTCAGTCCTGTGAGCGAGCAGCCCGGCTTCCTCTGCTCTCTGTGTGTCAGTTTAAATTCCCTCCACGTAAACTCCAACTGAAAGCAGTCGATCGAACCGAGTATCATCTTAACAGCTTGACCTTCTTAAGACCTCGGCTTTATTAAAACTTCTGCTTCATGAATAGTTTTGTCATTAAGAAACTTCCACACAAACGTGATCGTGGAGGTGTTAATCTTTCCCTAACTTATTATAAATCAGCTCTTTTAACTTCTGATGGGACTTTTGACCGATGACATTCGGCCCTGTAGTCGGCATCTGCCTTCTTAATCCAGTAGGAAGCTGCATGTGCTGTGCTGGGTGACCCGCAGCGGTTAAAAGAGTCACCAGGGTCAACATCCTCTGTTGTCTGAGAACACAAATCTGTCGGACTGTTCAACACGTCCACGTGCTCGTGTTATGACAAGAAGCCGGCGTGTCTGAGTATGTGCGGCCGAGACGGAGCCGGCGAGCGTATACTGTACTTAGCAAAACATCCTTCCAGTATTTACATTAAGAGGAAAAGTAGAATTGTGGGTATTATTTAAGATAATATGAAGTGCGGGTGCTGCCACTCTTCTGTCTGGGTGCTACATGTCGAAAACACGCGAGATTGAAAAAGGAAAATAGTTTTTTTGACCCTCAAAGAGTTTCTGCCGTGTCAATGAGTCGAGTTCACCACAATTCGTCGCCTCGTACCTCCGTGGTAGCCGTGCGGACCACCCACCCAAATCTGAGACCTGGCTCTGTTATTGTTGAACCCCTTTTTAATTCGACATCATTACGCCTGGCGATCTCGGAGGTTTGTAGCGTATGGAGCAGTGTGTCGGGTTCGACCGTTATATAGCTGTAAATCAGATACGTGTGAAACTGGATCGACTACTTTAAAGGAAGGTTGTTCACCCCGATGTTCCCTCGAGAGCCGCAGTGAGAGAGGGAAGGATCTTTTTTTTGGGGACGCTTCTGGAATGCATTTCACTTTCTGTTTTAATCGCACTGCATACCAAAGGATTAGCTCCTGCGCAGCATCAGCTTCCATAACTCCTGGTCTTTGTCATCAGATTTCGTCAATCTTTTGTTTTTAAGTTAAACACTAAATCCTTTTGCAGAAAGTCTCTTCGATGTCTGTGTTTTCGCTCATTTAAAGCCATGATTTCCATAAAGTATTTATCTAAGAGGACTGTTAAAGCTGCATTAAGCAATTGTTTTCTAACCTCTGGGGCAAAGAAAAGAAACAGAAGGCCGAGTGAAGGTTGATAAGTGAGTCGTCCGGCAGAAACAGAGCAACAAAGCGACTCCTATTTGTGTTGCACGGTTTTTTCTTTGGTGAGAGAAACCATGAGCTCCTTGTTTGGACGGCTGTACGCTCGACTCTCTCCAGCGCCGTCTTGTTTACTTCCTCTCTGTTGGACGCGGGGCGGGTAGAACTGCAGATTCTGGGTGTTGATTCACAGTGAGACTGGTGGTGCTGGCGCGATATAGACGGGCGTTACATTCAAACACGTTGCTAAAATGGAGCTTTACATTGTTTCGGCGGCACACAGCCAAGCTCTCCACGAGGTCTGTCCACCACTCCTTCCTATGTAATCTGATGACAGGTGATGAAAATGCAGTACGTTATTAACAGACTGACACTTTGCTGTGTGGATAATTGTACAGCGGGTCCGCCTTGCTATCGCTTGTAAAGAGGTTTTCAAACGACTGTAAAACATTATTTTTTTGGTCTGAAATAAATATTTATTATGTGTTTCAAATACAAACAGAATCGCTCTTTTTTTTAAACACAATACAGATTCAAGGATCAACACAGACGTCTGGAATGAAGCTGGACTGAAAACAGTAAATCACTGTTAAGGCTTTACTATAGGTGCCAGATGGGTGGGGTTCAACATATGACAAAATAATGAGTTCCAGAAAGTTGAGACATTCACAGCAAAAAGCATTCAGACAGTGAAGTATGAATTTCTGTCTACAGACAGTATGATATGTGTGATGCTTGCTGATATACGGAACCACATTACACACCAGGATACTGAGGGTTAGAGGACATTTTGACATTTGGGGGAGAAAAACGAATGATGATGATGATGAATGAGTAAAAATGATGAATGATGGAATATCGGCCAGTCGAGAGGTGAGGAAGTATGACAATTAAACGATTTGAACATATTGAATATTAGCAGGAGACTTTTAAGAAGATTTACAGATTGAATCAAATTTTGACACGATTCTGGACACACACATACAAACACGGACCAACACTGGTTGTTTGTACATGTGTGTCCAGAATCGTGTCAACTCTGCAGCTGCTGCCTTCGTTTTTAAAGACTTCTGGCAGATTTTTATCAGGTTGAACACCTTGAGCTGTTTTACAGGAGTCCACATTTCCTGTTGGTGAGTGTTTAGTTAGCATGAACCGCTGTCAGAACAGCCAGAATTATGAGAATAAGTCCCAGTTTCCAGTCGGCTCGGCTCATCAGAGCCCCAGACTGCCGGGCATCTCTATGTTGTAGGTGGTGAGACTGTTACACACAAGCGGCAGGAAGAGCGTTGCCATGACGACCGGCGCTATTAGCATGATGACAGTGGTGAGCGGGGGGTCGATCACCTGTCCGCAGAGTGAAAAGTACGTCTCGTGGACCTTCAAGAAGATCTCGTCGACAAGAAATCCACGGCCGCTGCACCAGGACGCCTTCGCCCAGCCGTCCACGCAGTACTTCAGTTTGTTGTAGATGCTGCAGAGGAAGAGAGCGAGGAAGAAGACAGAGTTCAGATGGCTGAAAATGGTTCCAGCAGTAATTTGTAAGCTGGGATTCAGAAGCTGCTAAATCATTTGACTTCAAGCTCCTGTTGGTAAGATGGATGATTTTTGAGTCTCATTCCAAACTCATCCAATGCTGCTGATTGTAGGACCACTTCACAAAAACAGTCAGTGTTTGACTTACCAACAGCAGCTTTAACTTACTTGTTGAGTGTTTAGGCACCTTGGGGTGATCGGCCAAGATTTGTTTTTGTTGTTCTGTTGATGATGTTTCTCAGTCATCCAGGTCATGGTGACTTTTAGTGCTATAACGACTTATTTCAGATCCTTGAAGATGTTTCACCTGTCATCCAAGAAGCTTCCTCAGTTCTAAGTGGAGCACCGACTACATCAAGCTGGAATGACCGTCTTTGAACAGAGGAGGTGGCCCACGACATTATAACCCATCTATAATGCAGTACTCCTCCCTAGCTTAACAACTATTCACACCTGGCTTCACCTGGCTCCAACAACCCACATGAAGGCCGGTTAGGCAACGACCTACAAGTGGCCCTAACGTCTCCCACACAGGGTTTAAAAGCCTGTAACTCCCCTCCAGTTAGTTAGAACTGAAGAAGCTTCTCGGATGAGAGGTGAAACGTCTTCATGGATCTGAAACAAGTCCAGTTGGCTACGATACAGCACTTAGATTTACTGTTAATAAAGTTTACAAAAAACACAAAAACAAACGTCCACCCAGCTCAGCACTAAAAATATCACTCTGCCATTACCATGACAGGGCGCTGCTAGCTTAAAAAGACACTTGAAGTTAATGGACTAAGTCTGGCTAAATCAGTCCTTGGGAAAATTGGTTTAAAAGACTGAGCTCATCAGTGTTTATGTATGATATTGTATCAGTTTAACATTGCTAGCTCAAGCTGGCTAGCTGACTCAGCAGGGATGAGAAATCTTCTCCGTTACTGGGTCGTGACTTAGAGTCGACCTTCTTGCACAACTAGGATTCATTACAGAGGAGTCTAACTAACATGACTGACTGCTTTTCTATTTATTAGCCAGACTGAAGCTAAGCTGGATGACACAAGGTTACACCAGGTGAGCAGATGTCACAGTTATGCAACACACTTTCCAGCACAGAAGTTTTCCAGGTACCCCGGGAGTCAGAAATAATGTCCGTCAGCGCCAATGATGGAAATAATTTAAAAATAAAAGGGGTTGAGCTGCTTTAAAAAAGGTTTGAGAACCGCTGAGCTAAAGCCTGGTTTGGAAAATGGTCACTAATTTACCGATATGATTTAAAGTGAGCTGGCGTGGTCCCTTAAAGCTGCAATTTTCTCTTTAAACTCAACATTTTTAGATGAACTGAGCCAAAAACATCTTGCCCCAAGCTTTTTATATATATATATATAGGGAGAAAAATCCCACACAGATGTTTAGGAAGCAGCTAACATTTCACCCTTAAGTTTAATATGTCACGTCCTCTGGTTGGAGAAGCGACCATAGCCTCGCTAAAAACGACATCAATCATGCGAATAGTTGTCACTACAACAGTCTTGTGTGGAAAACATCCACGGAGGTTGAGTCGAGCCTGACAGCTGGAAGCCTGATCGACCAGCTGGGCTCCTCGTGATGATGGACGCTCCACCCTAACACCGTCCGAGCTCAACCCCCAAATCAAGTTAACGGTCAAATATGGATTATTACAGTCATCATTAAAGTCTACTGTAGGTAACACGGCACGGGTAAAAGTCTCCACAAACAACCACAGTCTGGAAATACGAAACCAGGAGCAACAAGTCCAGCGCTTTTTCATCAAAAGGTGAGTAATTAGCTCGAACTTTCAACCAGAACCAAACGTAGCCAGGAAACAGTAAAGTATCTGACTTTCCCATGACTAAAGGTCATATATCTTCACTGAAAAGGCCATTAAAAAATGTGTAATGTGTCACTTTATCCAGCCGTCCCTCGTTTTCACTCACGGGGCCGATTCAGTGTTGAACTCAAGGACGGCTTTCTGCAACACGAGCACGCTAAGACTTCTGCACAGACTCATAGATGGCTGGTGTATATATCCAGACAACTTTATCATTTAAGACCCTCGTCTTGATTCAAGTCCTTTAATGTTAGTTATCCCCAAAACCAACATGACACCAATATTAAAGTTGGTAAAATATGTGACAGACACATTGAAATGCCAGCTGTAAGCAACTAAAAAGCCTTAACAGCACTTTCTTTTTTAGATTTTCTGAAAACATTTTCTGAAAGGTGGCAGAAAGACACTGTAAATGATAGTTTACCGTTTCACAGCCGGCCACGGACAGCTGTCCTGATAGCCGCTCGTCTCCAAGCTCCTGTTGAAGTCTGACAGGCAGTTGTCGACATTGCTGTCAAACATGTAGCGGTCACATGACGGAACGACAAATTTCTCAGCCAGTCCTGAAGATAAAACAGACACTTAGCGGAGGTGAGAAGTCTCCACATAACTCAGAGCAAACAACAGCCCTAACTGTCCAGAAAAAAACAGAATTACAGGTCGAAAAGCGCTTATTATGACCAGTTTTTATGTTTCTTGCTAGGCAGCGACCTCTAGTGGCTGCCGTGATTATTACAGGATTAGAGGAGGAAATCAGGTGAGGTAGCATAAAGACGTTGGGGAAGATGATTGGACTAAACAAGCAGTAACCAATGGCGTTCATGTTGATAAGATATTTTAACTTAAAGCTGCAACACATGCGTCACTTAACTGCAGTTACGTACATAACCAAAATGTTTTCCTAAACCTACTCAAACTGTGAGCGTACGAAGGTCAGTCACGCCTGTCGCTAGCAAGCTGCGACAGCCATGTTGTTTTGGGCTCCAGTGACAATCAGTCGTTTGAGTATGAGGCTGTGTTGATGTGTCAATGTCTGATATGTTGTCGAAAAAACAAAGTAATAATAAAAAGTGACAGAGGATTGACGTACATTAGCTTACATGCTACCAATACCATCTTTTGTGCCTACTCATCCAATTTTGCGCATTCATTCTTTAAACCTTCATGTAATCATGTTTATTATTCCCGCTCACAGCTCGTCTCTGATAATGATTATTTAAACTATCAGACCAAAGCACCTTGTAAGCACCTGGCTTTGCTTTATTTAAAAGCTGGCTTACCTGTCCAGACGAAGACGAGCAGCACCAAGGACACAGTCAACACCATCTATTTGAAAATATCGTTAAACTTTCATGAGAGAGTCGCAGGACGGGATCTTTAACACAGGAGGAATATAAATAAGACTGGTGGCCCTGCATGAATCAGAGTGAGTCCTAGTTTACTCCTCTTCCTCACCCACACTGGAGAGATAATGTTCCGGACAGCTCTTTGATTAAATCAAATCAAAAAAGGCAATTCACAGCCTTTTTACTTCCTACAAAGGCGATGCATACATTTAGTTTGCAGAACTTCATATTACTTTCCAAGTGGACCTTTAAACATGTTCAACTCGAGTCAGATTTTGAAGATGTGTTAGAAACAGAGACGTGTTGGCCATCTGCTTCCTCGACATTCCCACAAATTAATGAATTTATCTCGTGGGAGGCAGACACTGAAAACAGATGTTACTAGGGAATGCAGCAACACAAAGTTTTCTTATTTATTTATTTTTTTTCTTCTAAAATATGCACACGTGTAATATTCGTGCTTGTATGAAACACTGTCAATGCTGTGTACTCTCAAACCGGCACAAATTGTTAAAGGTCCCAGTGAAAAATAAAAAGGCAAAAGAAATGCAGAGCAAATGGATTTTAATCTCTTTTATATACTTTATAAACTATAACAAAAGGTCAATTGTATGACAGTTAGATAGAGCAGGTTTAACATGTTAAATGCCCAAACTGATAAACACAGAGAAAACGCAGTGCGAGCACGTACCCCGGCCTTCTACGTCGCTGATTAAAGCAGTATTGTTTTCCCTCGTGGATCCCTGGGAAAAGCCTTGATTACAACCTGTGCTGAAGATGCTTCGAAATCGTTTACCAGCCAACTCGCAGATGCACAACTGGTCACAAAAAAGCCTCTGTGTGATCTGGTCCAGTTTCTTATCGGTGCAACTCAGAGCTAATTGGATTGTGCAACAGCAATGGACAGCCTGCTTCCTTTCCCAGACTGAGCCCGGCTGTTCCCATGCTACCCAAAGACATTTTCCACACACAGCCCCCCGGAGACACTTGAACTGAGAGGCCTCAATGTCAGCAAGCCCGGATGGTTGAATCTCACATATATGGTCAATGCCAGTGTTTATGTCTCGTGGTAATTCTTACTCCTATTTAAGGTTGGAGATCAGGGGGGTGGACCGCGCTGCTAATCCACTGAGCAAAGGGTGGAGAAGTGCCACGGACAGCAGGCTGTTATTTGCAGGGCCGGCATGCACACAAACAGAAAGTCAAACATTCACAATCAGAGGTGATTCCCAGTTTCCAGTTCACCTGAGCCTTCTGTCTGTGGACTGAAACCTGCATGTTCCCTGTTCATGCTCTGGTCCTTCACTGCTGCTCCAGAGGTGCACAAAGTCAGATGTGAACACGTGTTTATATAAACACATGTAAGTTTTACTTACATCTCAGGAAACTGTATTTGATTACATCAGTGCGTAGAGGTCTGTCTTCACCTTGCCAATCCCTAATCCTGAACCACGATTCAATTAGAAAGGATTTAAAGATGTTGAACGCAACTGGAGGGAAATCAATCGTACCGTAATCGCATATAGTGTTGAAATAATGCCAGTTACAGATGAAGTTTCATATGAAGACAGAGCTTTTCTTTCTACATGCTTGTTGAGGTGACAACAGGATACTGGATCACATTCAGCGCTCGCTCTTTATGTACAGCCACTGTTTGATTAAAAAAAAAAAGGTGGATAGAGTTCTTGCTTCAGGGCTGTTTGGTGTTCTCTGGAGTAAATTACACGATCATCAGATCTGCTTCTGAACCTGCTCCCCCCCAGGACCCACTGGACAGAGCAGACACTTTCATTTATTGAAATAAACTGCGTGTTATCAAATCCATTAGAAAGAAACGTTCCCTTGGGTGGACAATATTTACCAATGCTGCTTTTGTGAAGAGAAGTAAGTCGTGTCTCCTGAAAACAATTTGCCCTGAAGTCAAATTAGACACATTCCTTAATATAATAATAATAAAATAAGGGCAACGTTTTATTAAAAAATCAGTCCAACTTAATCCTACAACCTCGTCAGTCTCTTGTTTAGCGCTGGATATCAGAATCCTCCCAAATACAGGCCTCCCCCCCTTCACTCCTCTCCTCTGAATTATTCCCATGACTGAGGAAAATGACTGACTGTGGAAAATGTGATCACCTTTCTGTGGCATTCCATTTGTCTCGACTAAATGACTCTCTGAAAGACGGATCTTTCAGGAGCCCGGTTAAAATATCTCTCAGCGCCGCACTATCAGGTCGTTCTGCTTAAGTGTAAAATTAAACGTTCCAACATTGTTCGGCTGTTGCCCATTCATTTGCCGTCGCTAGGCAACAGGTACACATAATACAGTCCTAATGCACTTATGCGAAGCGGAGAAATGCTGAGGAGCGGTCATAAGAAAACATTTCCATTTCTCTAAATTGAAGGCATAATGGTGCCGGAGACAGAGCAAACAGAGAGACCCGGCAGATAGACGCGGTCCTGTGGACGCACGTGCTGTTTGGACAGCGGCTCTCGTGTAAAGTCACGGAAAATAGTTTCTCAGGTGAAGAACAAAGGATGTGAAGTGCGAACGTGATGTTCGCAACACGTCCTCATACCAAAATGACAGAAGTGTTATTTGCCATCGACTCCCAAAACAACATGTGACTGTTCTGAGTGCTGTATCGTAGGAAACTGGACTTGTTTCGCTTGTGTAGCGGGTGGTGCTCCTTCAAAATGCGTCTCTGGATACAGATGATTTAGTTTGTTATACAAATACAGACACAGTTAAAGTGAAACTCTTGCCAAAATACAACCGAGGCTTTTTTTGTGAATGTAAAACACAAAGAAAGGCGGCGAGCGGAACAAACAACTGCTCACATGAGTTGTTCAGAAACCTTCTTTTTAGTAAACTCTGTGTACACAAACAACATTTTCAATGCTCGTGTTCATGTGTAGAGACCCTGGTGATACTACGAGCAAAGTTTCATGTTGTGTCGAGACTTCTTAGTGTTTTAAAAATAGTTATTTTGATGCTAGCATAAAAGTGCCCGTAGCACTCCCACTGAAAATGAGTTTGACCCGAAAACGCAAATATGGTCAATCTTAAAAGTGGCATTTTCGTCGTAATTATGCTTTTACACGAAGGTTTGACTCGTATACATTGCCGTTTTGTTTGATTTAGGAACAACTACTACCTGGTTGATTGAGTGAAAGATCATGGCTTCGGTTAAAATAAGTACATTTGTTAAAATTGAGTTACGTAACTATGCTACATTAGCTAACTTATGTACCATAAATCAGTGTTGTTTTGTGGTTTTGTCTCCTTGGTGAAAATGTTTGAACCAACCATCAACCCCAAGTGCCAGGCCTTGAAGCTTATTTGACATTGTGACCTATTTGTGTAATAATCGCATGATTATCTTAGCTTAGCATAAAAAACAGGTGGTAAACAGCTAGCCTGGCTCTGTCCAATGTGTCTGGATGATGCACTGTAGCTATAAAGCCATCTGAGGTCAGATATTAGGGTGGATTAGAAATCATTATCACGAAAAGTGTCCAAGGTCCAGTCAAGAGCGAAGCAGAGAGGCACTTAAGGCACTCAATGCAATCTCTGCCGTCTGCAAACCAGATGGATGTGCGACAATACCGACCGGCCTTAGTCACCGTTCTCACCCCTGTCAGTAAGAAGCGAGACGGCTAATTTCAACAGACGGTTATCCAATGAGTGCATCTAATGAGCACAATGCTTTACCAGCCTCTCGGGGCTGCAGACTGACCCGTCTTGTGATATGCCAGCTGTTGAGTGGAACAAGTGTCTCCCATCATCGTGCAGCTGCATACAGAACGTGGGTGGGAAGGAAACTGTTAGTGCCTTAAAATGTCAGTGGGTTGGAATTTTTGTTGAAAATTGGACTTTGCGCCAGAAAGATGGAAATTTCAACACCCATTGTAATGCATCAGCGTCCGCCACATTCTTTCATACATCTACCACTGGAGACCACCAAAGAAAGAATTCTCAAAATCCTCTATATAGTAGGTGTAACCAAAGCTACTTTGGAACCAAAGATCTTAAGTTTACTTATAGTATGTGTTTTTCAACAAAAATGTTCTTCGAATTTAGTTTTGTTTGTAGGCTATTTACTCCAAAGTACAACTAAACTTATGATTTCGTGCTTTTTTCCAGCTTTAGACCTGGAGCAAACTTTTTTTTCCCAAGTCCAGAAACATTATACAACTGTCAAACTCAGGCAAAGTGAGGTTGGAAGGACCTGACAGACGTTACTTCATACCCCAGACCGGCCACGCTGAAGCGTGTTATACACAGTGAGCAGCGCTGCAGGGCTGGAAAACCCTAACGTGCATCCTGGGGTCAGTCAGAGACGAGGAAATATCTTCCTCGTGTAATGGGTGAGAAGCTTCCTGTTAGCGCCGCGTCTCCCAAGAGGCGCAGCACGCGCTTCATCATATGACTAGTGTGTAAGTCCGTCATTACATCATCTGTCACTACGTAATCATCATTCACGCTCTTGTGCTCCCTCATTAGTCCCGACAGTCAAATCCCATAATCCTAACTTTTTCTGTTTCAATTCATGGAGCAAAGTAATATACGCTATATATTAATATCACTTGTAATTACGCTATACGTCCTCGCAAATGAACCGCGACACTCCTCGTATGTAAGAACAGAAAATAAAGTAGTCTGTTGGGGCGGTTGGATTTTTGTCTAAGTGTCTTAAATCTTAAACGAAGCACCAAGAATGAAATCACTGATTTAGTTATGTAACGGGAATCAATAAAATTATATTCATTATTAAAAAATGGTGCACCAGTTTGTGATTTGTCTTCCAGCAGAGTCCATTTGCACACACACCCACAAACAATGTCATATTCGCCATTATAGTTCAGGAACTTCAGGCGCAGTCCAAGAACACTGTGCTCTTTCTCCCACTTATTTACGGGGCAAACAGAAAATGTATTTTTCCATCGCTTCAGCCTCATTTCCACTTCCAGAATGGCCATAAAGTTGAATAAGCACCTCTCAAAAAAAAAAACTATATTTATAACCCTCTTAAAAACAGGCTTTATTGAATTTGCTGTTGTGTTGGAATGCATCAGCTCATAAACAGGCAACCAAACATTAAACTTAGTCCGATTTTGCTGTTAATCTTTGTCATAGCTGGTGTTTGGAAAAGACACATCAGATGCTGACAGATCCCGTCACCATGTTCGGAGTTTTAAATTGAACCGTCCCTGCCGCTGCCACTGTTGCGCCCGCTTCAGAGACGATGGATTAAACACAGGTGGAACTCACAGGTAGGTCTTTTTGAACAAAAAGTCAAATATTGCACAAGTTGCAGCACAACTCACTCATCAAACACGACACGAGTTGTGATGTTTCTTCAGAATTCATCATCATCAGATCTGATTCATTCATCCCTGCATGAGCTACTTCAGACACAGTCGGTTAAAGTCCTAGTACCATTTTTTGGATCTTATCAATGCAATACAGCACAACAGGTGTTTTGGTCCGTAGCACATCATAATGATTCAGTTTTGGCCCTCCAAGAGAAAAGGTTTGGTGCCTCAGAACTGTAGTTCCAAACATTTGGCCCTTGTTAAGAAAATGAAACCACTCTGGGATGTGAGATAAAGTTGAAATATGATCTATCTACTGGTTGTACTGACCTTTATGTCAATAAAATCCAATTTTGTTGTTCTTATCGTGAAAGGAATGACAAAATAAAGGAACACAGAGTTAAACTGAGAGTATAAAACCGAGACCACACTGAGGTCAGTCCTGTGTCACAACTGTCACAACACCGTTGCGCACAATTCAACAGCCACTTGAGGCCGAGGCAGTAATCACTTGGGTTTTTCCAGATGCAGTCGGTAACACGGCACTTTATGTTGACTGCCACCGCTCGGCAAAATAATTGGGCTGCGTAGGAACCGGGGGGGAATTTCTGGCCCCCCGGCCTCACCTTTAACTGAGTGCCAGGTGATGTTCAACAAATGAAGCGACCACATCACAGCCGCTCAGAACTAATATCAGGTTTTCTAAGGGGTTTGCTTCGAGCTGAGTGTGCCTTGTGTGGAGTCAGTTGTGTTTGTCATTGCAATGCACTTTTAAAAACAACTTAAATCATATAATTATCTGCACAAATAAACCAAACCAAAATGAATCATTCCAGGATGGAGGTACTTTGATGGCAGAGTAATGGGCTCCCTTGTTTGGTCAGGAGGTAATCTGAGAGCAGATAGGACCCTGTCAGCGGTATCACAGTGTTTACCCACACAGTTGACGGGCAGGATCGTTAGGTTCAAACTGTTATCGTCCAAGGGTCACTCAGACTGTCAGTAGTCACTAATAAACCTAGAAAGTGTAAGAATGCTCATATATTTTACCTACGGGCTGCTGCTGACATACGTTTCTTTACCTGGACACTCACTTGGGGATTTGGCTTTCCGATGTCCAAGTTGTACCGCGGAGCGTCTGGCTGCGTGTCCCAAAGTCACAGCGATGTGTCCGGAGATAGTGAGGGAACTGGGCTGCGGCTGCTGTCCGGTGTGTGCCAGGCAGGTGGGGGAGCTCTGCGGGGTCTACACGCCGAGGTGCTCCAGCGGCCTGAGGTGCTACCCGAGCATGGATGCCGAGTTACCTTTGCAGCAGCTCATCCAGGGTTTAGGACGATGTGGACAAAAAGTGGACGTGGATGTCCCGACAGGTCTGGACCACCAGGCTACGAATGGTAAGTTGGTCCTGCTATATTTTTGTTAAGTAGTGGATCAAATGACTGCATGTAACATATTCAATGTTGCCTTTTAATGGGAATTTTCAGGTCAACTGAGGTTTTAGCCTCTTTCAGCTCATTGTTTTGGTTTCAAAGCCGGCAAGTTCACAGTTTGGCTCAGCCTCACTGCTCTTATCAACACTGTTTTCTGAAGCAAGGCAGCTGTTTTTGGCAAAAAAGCTCAAACTTCCCAACAATATGCCAACGTCCTAGAACCTGAAGTTAGCACCTAGCTATAGCATATTGATATATAGCCGCTAACGAGCCAGGTATTGTGCAGTATAAGAATAGAAAGACGAGGAAATTAAACCAGCTAAAGCCCCGCAAAAGACAAGATACCTATCAGCTGCTAGCTTGTTTACGATTATATCATTATCTAACTGGTCAGGCTGAGGTTAACTTGTCATTTCTAGGTCAGAGGTTGTTCCCAAACATGCAGATAGAGAAGAAGAGAAAGGGGAGGAAATAGGTGCGTAATTGCTAGCTCACAACTACAGTCTACGTCCAGTGAGTTGGACGAGATAAATGTGAACGGATACGTTTGCTGGATCAGAGAAATGAAAAAAGAGCGAGTGAACTGTGGATTTAAAGGTCTTTGACTCACTCTCAAGCTTCACTGAACTGTTGCTGTTAGCATTTTAACATAATCATAAATGAATCATAAATAAAACGTCGTCTGTAACTAAAGATTTGATTTTTTTTAACGTTTAAATGTTCTTTCTTGATATCTGTTGATAATGGACATATCTGGACGTATCTTACAAACTGCACCTTTAAGAGGACTACTGCATATGTGTGGGTGTTTATTCAGTATTCACATACTGTTACCTAATTCAAACCGGTCCAGTATCCATCGGGGAGTGTCATATATTAATAAGTATTCTCTGAGCGTGCCAGCATCACTCAGCCAGCCAGTTTTGACCTGTCATCGTACCTGAGGGCACGACATCAAAACAACTAGCTCAAAGTGAAGAAGTTTTAATGGAGAAGCAGAAACAATATTCTCTCTGCAGGACTCGTTTTATATCAGAAAAACCACATCAACATCAAACGTATTCGGTCACAATAACACGAACCAAGATAAATAGCCCAGAAATCCTGCAGAGACAAAGAAATGTCAAGCCCGTTCTCTTCCACGTTACAGTCACAGGGGACAAAGGGGTCAACGTTGATTCCAGCAAATGAATTTTGACACAAGCAGTGTGTTTGGCAAGCAGTGGCAGGCCAACATCTGTGAGTGCAAACAAGCTCTATCCCTCGGGTGAACCCTTCACATGTCTGTAACCCACATATCCGCACAGCTCTCGTATTGGGAGTCTTATTTTGATGTACGCTGCTGTTTACGGGGCTTGAGGAAAAGTGATTAAATGCACATTTAAAGTTATAAAACATAGGAAGCAATTCTGGACATGTGGACGACGCACCCACGAGAAGCTCTTCAGAGTGGCGCTGGGAAATCAGTTTCTCAATCAAGCTCTTCTTTTGCATGCTCATGTATCGCTGGTGAACTCTCCGAGGAATGCATCTGACGATTCCTTGGACTGAAATGTTCTCAGACAATAAAAGACTCAACGGAGGTGATTTCTTCAGGACTCTTGGAGGTTTTGTTGGGAGAGGGTAGTAAAAACAAACCCCATTCCAGAGCCTGTAACTTTAGCTAGGCGTGATGGACTTTGTCTTCGCTCTCTGCTGTGATTTACCGTCTTTGGTGCTCAAACCATTTAGAGCACATAAAGGAGAAGCTGAAAATGAGCATCAGATCAGACTGCGGTTTGCCCTCGGTTCACTCTGTTATGGTTGGCTTTTCAAGCATGAGCGACTGCCGGCTATCAGATGTCAACATCTGTCTCCTTTGTACCCATTAAAATGCACATTTCGGGGTCGTTTCGTATAGACGGTTGAGATTGCGTTCTCACTTCTTAACAACCACACCGCTGCTCACTTCAAAGAGTCCGACATTTACATTTTGTTATGGTAACACGCTGCGATCCTGAGTTGAAATGGCATTATTCTCACCTGAGTTCAAATAAACCACGGCAGCTTTGTCTGACATTCAACTTTGACATGAAGTTGCCCTTTCAAACCGCTGATGTCATTAACGTGGCATTCCTCCGCTCCTCCTGCGCCTTCACGCTCGCAGCAACAGGAACTTCTTGCACAGAAAACAGCAACTCTGATGTGTTAAATCCATGGTTTGAATTCTTCCAATCCGACGGCGTGTAATATTGGAAGTGGCACCTCATCTTCACTGTTTCCACTTTAAGTATTTTTGCAATGGGAGTTGACTTGGAAATGTTCTCTCGGTCGTAGCCTACAAAGGCTTCAGTCAGTCTCCATGTGAATCAGTTTCTCTGCGTTTGAATCCAGGACAAAGAACATGACTTCACTGTCTCTCTGGGCAGGTGTGGAGCATCTGTCAGTGACTGTCAGTGGACGCATCATTACGCAACAATATTTGTGTTAGCCATCAGCATTTCAGCATTCATACAGGGAAGGTCTGTTGAGCAATGCGTGCTCTTTGTTCAGCACAGCTCTGTACTTGAAAAGCTGGTATCAAGTACTTATTCCGCAATATTCCAGCAACAGTTTGCGTATTTAATTACTCCAGTATATTTGTGTCAGGATGAGAGTTGCTCCGGAGGCCTTAATAACCACAGGGATTAAATAAAACCGCCGGCAGAGTGCTGTGAACTCCAGCATGGTTTGTTTCCTGTAGAAACAAGTGTTTACAGTCGGCAAAAGCACTGAGCGTTACCATGAGCCCCCACCCACAACCACCACCACCACCACCACTCACCATTGGTGCTAGCGGCCTGCTAACTTTGCCTGGGCTTGCAGCTCCCAGTGAACACCGGGTACGAAACCACACAGCCTCCTTGAAGACGGAGTACCGAGGTGTTTTGTTTTTTTTCCTTGCCAGATTTGGCTCCCGGCACCCCGGAGCTGAGTCTGAGAATAGAACCACCGACTTAGCTGCAGGGCTGACTGAGCTAACCACGTAACGCTCCGTTTGTGAAGATTATTATCAACAAAGCAACCTGTATCTCTGTCAGAGCTCTGCATAAATCGCCTCGGTACTGGCCTGCATTGTTCTCGCAACCTACTCACGGCCCCAGTCTGGAGGTGTCCATTGGGAGGCTGCTGGTGAGCAGTTACGTTAGCAACAAGAAAAGCTAATTGTCCAGATTAATGGCTGAGCAGACGTAACACATACATGTTCTCCACAGCATATGATCCAGTTTCACCCAAATCAGTGAATAAAGTTATAAAGTCCCCAGAAACACGTGAACAAAACAAAACAATAAACTCATGTGCAGGATGAGTCATTGTTTTTCTGGAAGCTCACCTGCTAATTTGCCAGCATATAGGTGAGATATGGAGCAAAGCATGCAATTAAAACACTTAGAAATCTTTACCAGCAGTGACCCTTTAGTGGGCAGAATCGAATACAGCCACCACTTGAAACAAGCAAAACAGTGACCATGATGTCCTAGATGCATTTTGAATAAATGACCAAATTCATAATTTCCTTTTACACATCGGGGCAGGTCCCCTGTTTGTAAGGGAGGGAAACTATAAGTGTACTTGCAGCCGTCTGAATGATGGCCTGTCACACAGGAGCTGCAGACAGAATCTCCCCAAAATAGAAATGCAGATTTTCCCACACAGATATCCTGTTTGTTTGTTTGTTTGCTTTTTAATATTATATCAAGAACAAGATCAGTAATAAGTCTTTTTTCACAGCAACATTCAGACTCGTCACAGTCGGAAAAGCACATTAGTAACATGAATGATTGCTTCGTTGTCGTGGAGTTGCCCCAGTAAGTCGAGGCAGTGAGCCAGCGTGCACGACGCCAGGGCCGTGAAAGTGAAGCAGCTGAATAAAAAAATCATCCATTAACTGTATTATTTACCTGTGACTTTTCCTACTGTGCCGTGTCAGAATGTCTGCAGTGAAAAAAAAAGGCCTCCTGCTGCTGTAAAAGTGTAAAAGCAACAAGGGAAATATGAAAAATCAGGAGCCAGAATTACGTTGAAAATACCTCTGTAACAAGCTCAGTGAGTCTGGCCTTATTGGAATTGTGTTTTATTATGTTGATCATGTGCTGTTGCCATGGAATCGAGGAATGGGAGCCGTGTTAAAGCAACTTTAAAAAGTTCAAATGTGAGACGTGCACAGCCCAAAGTCTCCGAGCCACTTCACCTAAACGCGTCTCTCTTTGCACGTAGCTTATTTACACTACAGCCCAGTTATATCTAGGAAGTACAAACACATTGGACTGATCAGAACGTCACGATTTAAAGTCCAACTCGCTACCGTGATAATAGAAGGGCATGTGTGTGCTCTGTGCCAAATATGCAGACCACCAGTCCTCAGCTGACAAACCCCCTCCTCCAGCCAATAGGAAGCCACTGTCCTATATTCTTTTCTTTTTTTTCTATTAGTTGCACTTTCCTTGTTTCGCCCTCCTTTCGTTTCTTGTGTTGTCGGTGGTCCATGACTGCCCTCCTTGCCCCCGCAGGTGATCCTCTGCTGAGACATGCTCCCTATTCCAGGTCTTTAATTACTCTATGTAGATGTGTGTGTGTGTGTGCGTGTGTGTGTGTGTGTGTGTGTGTGTGTGTGTGTGTGTGTGCGGCACACATCCACAGGAAAAGGTGAAGCCAGAAGAGATCACTCTGGGTGGGAGCTGCATGTCGGTGCCTGCAGTTCTGAGAAAACTCCCCCTGAGGTGTAAATAGGAATCCCTCCCTCCTTTGTGCTAATCCTAGATAAGTTCATGCTGAAAAGTTACATCACAAACAGATACGAGCTTTTACTTACTACAGTTCTAATTCACTTCACACATTTAAACTACTATTTCTACACTATTTTAGAGACACTAGAAAGAACATACAACTTTTCAACTCCACTTTTTTTTATTTCACAGTGATTATTCGTTACTTTCTATTGTGATTCTATTGTGATTTACCAATATTTTTATCAATCATACTGCACTGTTATAGATTAAACTTTCCAATTTAGTTAAAATTACTCATGGTAAAGAAATCTATAGCTTCACTAAAGTATAAAACACTATTTTCCCACATCATTATTTGAATTTTGTGGGCATCACAACAAGCTGTTAACACAATACTGACATATTATGACCTTAGAAAGTTGATATGGTGAATGTGCTAGCAGATGCTTTCTAGCAGACATGCAGAGCAATAACAATGTTGTTAGTTACCATATAGATGGAGTAGTATTCTTGGCCACTGAATCTGGTAACAGTCCAGTATCCACTCTCCGTTTAGCTCTGTTTTGGTCTCCACCATCTCCCCCATCAGTCTCTATATCTGCCAAATGCTCCATTATGTTCACAAGCTAGTTGCTAAAATTGTATGGTAGCGTAATCTTGGTTTATCAGGGTTTTAGCTGAAATAGCTTCCTGGAAACAGTGTCGTTGAAAGTGGTGACAATCAACCAGAGCAGTAAAGTTGCAGGCCGTGAAACCAAAACAATGAGCTGAGAGACGCTAAAACGAGTTTGTCTCTACGGAGCGACTTGCTTTACATTACATGTAACATGTGGCCAGATTCAACAGTGTTGACGTTATATCAAAGACGTCTTTGTGCTCAAGATTTAACTTTGTGTGTGAACTATTTTAAAGACAATGACCTTCTATAGGACAGGAATTATTTCTATTGGTTGCAAGTTACCAATAGTGAGACTCCGAAATGAAAGAAATCCTTGAGAACACATGCGGCGACATACAAAGAACAGAAATACATTGTGGCAATTTAATGCCTCCACTGTGAGAACCTGATGGAAGAAAGCATATGTTTTTCTAAGTTTTAAGAGAAAAATGACCTTGACCTTAGACTGCACTTATTGTCTTTTAAGTCTGACAAAGACTGTAGGAGCGCCAATTGGCCACAGCTTTCCCTTTAAACTACAAAGGCGACTTCATTTGGTTAGGATGACACACATACGGCCACATGGAAGCATAGCACAGCGTCGAGAGTTGAAAGCTCTAGCTAACCGTAAAAGGTTTGAAGGGGAGACCTCTGGCGAAGCAAAGCCTTCTTCATTATTCAATTTCTTTCTGTCCTTTTTCCAGCTGGAAGGCGTTTGAAGTGGCCGAGCCTCGAGAGGAACCAATTTACACTGACAATGGTTTGAAGTACTGTAAGGCCACTTTTCTTGGCGGCGGAGGCCACAGTGAAGTTTTCTGAGACACAGCTCCACTGTAAACGATAACACGGCTAATACATTAATGCTAAGCAACTCTGGAAAGACATTACTCATTCTGTGCTATGAGAGAATTGTGAAAGCATTGCTCAAAGGCAATACCTAAAGCCAACACTCCCAACAGCTCGAGACAGGTAGTTTCTATGGCGCTGAACGCAGAATCAACAACACAGTATTTAGATGACAGCTGCTGGCCAAAGACGTGTTGTTTTCTTTTTCTCCCTGGAACATGCTGTCATGGGTTCCTATACAGTAAGTGTCTATAGAAAATAAGCTCTTAAACGCTACTTCAGAAATAAGATGGAATTTTTACACCTTTTGCTGCCTGTAGCTGCACTTCAGGTTGCTTTTTAACATCCCTGAATGTCAACTTTTGAGACATGAATGTCGATGGTGTGTTAAAGCAAATACCAGGGTTAGTATATCACTTTCACCATGTTCTCATTGTTTTAGAGCAAAGGCTTCCAAAGATGGTAAATGTTACCACTTTGGTCCAACTCAAAGAATCAGTATTTCACTCAGTAATCAGCTATCTTTCTCTGGAATTGTCAGCTTCAGCTGTAACATAATTTGGACCAAAATTCAAAGCTTGTGTTCTCTTTTAGAGGTAGAAATGACTGTTGTGAATATGATTTGGATTCTTGAGATGTTAAGGTTTTGTTTGTGGCTGCTGAGTCTTTAAGTATTCGACTTTGCAGAGTGTTGCCTTTCTTTTTCTAAAGTCTGTACCCTAACTGATCCGTGGATCATGGACGGTGCAAAAAAGCATACTCATGTATGAAGGTGTGGTACCAGCAAGAGGCAACAATGTTGAGAAGACAGGACAAACGTAGTCGAAAGAAGCGTAAAGTCTAGAACTGGGTGAGATTGGCTGAGACAGTCGTGGTCCCAGAGTATAAACCCCACTGACTTTGTCGATACCTCAGCTTCTCCTCCAGCACCACCAGGAAGTTGAAGTTTGCTTTATTCGGTTGAAATAACTCAAAATCTGTCGAATTCATAAACATACAAACTAACTGATAGGAGAGTAAACTCAGTTTTGTTAGTAGTGTGAGTGAAAATATGGTGTGATGGGTATTGACTGGTGCAGCAAACCAAAACAAAGGTGAAACAAGCTGTGGTGGAGGCAGAAGGCCCACCTGAGAGGGAGTGACACTCCCGGAAAGGTAGTCCTTTATCCCTTCTTTCTGGAAGCCCGGCCCAGATGGGCAGGTATGAGCAGGCGCCCCTCCCAGCTCCACCTGGCAGCAACACCCAGTACCTGCAAAACAACCAACCTCACTGGGAAACCCCAAAATCAATGTAACCTTCAATACAACGACCTGTATAACCCCAACAATATCCACAACCTGCAGGCAGCGTCATATCCTGACCTCCGAGGCCGCAACCTTGTGAACCCTGGCAACTAGAAAGTATTTTAATAGAGAGGAAAGAGAGGCTGCACTTCATTTGACACAAGTGAACTATAATGTGTGTGCACGGACTCACGTGAACACGCACAGAAACATCTCAGACAGTGTGTCAGGAGCTCTTGAGGATTCACCGGGGGGGCCTTCCCCTCTCAGGCATGATTTACAACTTCAGCGCCCTGCTCCTGTTTTTACAGCACTAATTACAGACGCGCACACACACACACACACACACAGCCTCTGGCAGGTAGGTTAGGTGCCCAAGAAAAAAAAAAAATCCTTACTCAGCATGAAAAGCCTTCATCAGCGTTGCCTCCTCACGAGTCTGGACTCACCACCAGTGACTCGAAGTCGGGCTCAGCTCTTTAATTCAGTCGCCACTTTCGTCTGAGTTTTTCCTGTTGAAATGTGTCAGACGATGTTAGATCATTATGTCTGTGATGACTGCGGCTGTGTTGATAAATGTCTAAAGCGCTAACCCCGCCGTGTTTTCGTGTTCTACAACCGCAGGTACCAGCGGCACAGACAGATTTCATTTCGCAGGACGTGCTGGTCTGCATTCATTTGCCGCGTGTCTGCTCTGAATTAACTTGTTAACTTGTCATTTGTGTTTTGTCTTGACTGTCTCCAACAAATTATGAACATACTTTGGTAAAAAAAGCAGCAGGAAACACACTCCGAGTGACCCAAGAGCTCAGAAGAGACCTGTTCAAACTGCGTCGTGACCCTCAGAAAGCCTCGGAGCGCTGGATGTTGCACTTTCTGCTGTTTCACAGAAAAAAATCTTGGCGAGTCTGTTCGCACTGTCGCCGCAGTAATTACAGCCATTGCGACGCCTGACTGTCCAGCATAGAATTAGTAACATGAGGTATGAGGGACACAGGATGCCTCGAGGACACAGAATGACTTTGTCTTCTAATTCCAGGATTAAGATGACTTGTAAAAGGGCCTGTCATTAGGAGAAATGCTGGCTTTTAATAGCAGCGTGTGATTAAAGAAAAGATAAATGTAGATGAATGTGTTTGTTGGAAAGCAGCGGAGATGTTGAGGTGGTTTTGAGTGTGTGTGTGTTTAACATCTGTCCATTAAGTGCATACCTAACAGACAGGACACAGATGAGATGAAGCATTTCTGAGAAGTGACACTGGGATCAAAACCAGGAAGTACACACAGAAAAAGGGCTGAATTAGCTTTGAGGAATCGTATTACTCAGACTGTTTACTATTTACTGGAACATGTGACTTGTTTATAGACAATTTATTGATGTTATATGTCACTTGTGCTCAAAAACTATTTTAACTGTCCTGAAGTGATAAACTGTCCCAGTCAGCTGAACATCTTACAAGTATTAGCATTCAAAGCACTTTTATCTCCTCGCTATACTCAGCCGTCAGTCCTTTAGTGCATTTATCAATGTAAGCTGCAGTTCACCAACTAATGTGTGCAGCTGTTAAGTCTGTTAGCATTAGCTCCGTTAGCTGTAAGCTATAAACTCTGTGGCTGTTAGTTGTGTTAGCAACACCCTGAGGAAGCTGCTTCCCCTCCAGTCGCTAACAGCTAGCAAGCTAACAAGCTAACAAGCTCCCCTTCAGCTGATTTCAACCCAGATTTGGTGTTCCCAATTTCGAGAATCATTATTATTATATCAGAGAAAGTTTAAAATGTCTCCCATCAATAGAGAGTTCACTGCATCCTTTCATCCCTGATACTGATTCTGGACGGATTGTATGCACAGATGCTGCAGATTAACTTGATTGGTTTATGTGTTTGCTTGGCTGTAGAGGTGCACGGGACTGAAAATCCACCCACCAGAAGACCTCTCATCAACACTTGGTTCTGGCAGGAGACCGCCATCAACAATCACGCGAAAGACCGCCAAGGAAGGATGAAGTCAACTAACAATCAACTAGAGGACAGTCGGACCCAGAAGGGGACTCAGGTCAGAACTTACCCAAGTCTCTTTCCACTGACAGGTTCTGAATAAACTTGTTTCTGTCTGCGCTCAGGTGCTGAAACAATGTAATCCACGTTTCCAACGTTTCCCTCCACAGTATACGGCCCAAGAAAACACGCCTCAAGGGGGGACACAGCAACAGGTAATACAATTAAAACCTGATCCTCTACATCAAACGAACGAGAACGGGCCTTTTGATCGTACCAGACCTTCCTTCTGGTCTGAGTCCTCGTCAGGTTCTCACCGGCAGCTTCACAGGCTCGTCGCAACCTGCAGTGAAATGCAGCCACATGCTCTGGCAGATTTGTTTGAGACTCTTCTGATATAGATATATACAAGCAACACGCGTACAGAGTCAACCCGGAAGTGTTTTGCTCAGATTTGAAGTAGATTACACGGTACAGCACGGAGCTCACCCTGCATTGTGGTTCCAAAAGCAAGTACCACAAGTCCGCGGTTCTGTTTGGACTTTTGTAGGCTCAAAACTGTATCGCTACCCACTGCCAAGGTTGGATGACTGTGTGGACTGTGGATTTCTGTTCAGGTGAAAATCTGAGTCGAGTGTGTTTGAGATTTATTTCTTTTGACCAGTTTCAACACATTTTGTTTCCCCACTGATCAGTGACCCCCAGCTCACCTTTGGTTTGTGCGTCCAATGTTTTTTTGTCCATCTATCATTTGGCCGCCACCGTTTAGACACCGAGGAACCAGCAGGCTTTGACCCTTTTTGTGATTGAAGGACGGGGTCACAGGTTGGGAAACGAACAAAGCAGTAAGTTTGCGCCAACCTGCGACCCCGTGACCTTCAGGTTCTGTTTTCTGGGGAAACATAACAAATCAACGCGGAAAATGATTTCATTTTGGGTTTCCTTAAGGCCCCCCATCCCCCTCCTGAATACCCTGTCTGCTCTGATTGGTGACTGAACAACAACAGGGTAGTTGTGCTAAATCCATTCTAATGTGCCAAACTAGCCAATGGGCATAAAAATATGCAAATATGTGACATGGTGATGTAGTGTGATGTCACAAAATCACAGAATTAAAAGGCGGGTCTACTGACGAGACATTTCAGGAGCAGTGTTTTTGTGGGAGATTGGAGCTTCTGTTGGTGTGGACTTTGACCTTGTTAATCAAGATCTTGAAAAATGAAAAATAATAACAGATTTCCTCTAAAAATGTGGGGTTTTTTACTATGAAGTGAAATGTTTTGCGGCACTTCACAAAAAGAGATCCAATTTTTTAGATCCAAAATTTTTAATTTTGAAAACTGCAGTTTCTCATGCAGCAATACTGATCGAATGCAGCACAGGTAGTTTGTCCTTATTATTAAAATGACTAAAACTAATTGTTAGTGCGGTGCAGTTTCTTGCATGAACGTATTATGTCATGTGTGGCCTCACAGAGGTGCCGTGGCGTGTCTGCCTATCAGAAGCGAGCAGTGACAGAACGCTGCCGTGTGCTGTGGTACAGTAGTGCCCTCCTCTGGGCGCTCCGTCACCTAAAACACACGCACGTGCACACACACACACACACACACATACACTGACATCACATGGACTGAACATTCGCTCCCTCAACCACCACACAGCTTAATCCCAACTTCAACAGTAACCGAGTTTAAACCAGAAACTGCGAGGATTTATCTGGTGTGGACGAGATTTTTCCCCCCACAACGTGACTGTGTTAGCAGCTCTATATCCCCACAACACGAGTAATACAAACACACATTTATGTGCTTTCACAGAGCTGTTGTGTGAAAATATATTTGTTGATACTCTCCAAGAATGTGAGAATCTTTCCAACAGCGTGCAACAAAAGGCCGATATCAGATAATGCGGTTTTATATTCAGAGATGCTATTCAAGAAATGCTGTAGCCGTTAGCTTACACATATCTTTGTTTGTTTGTTTTGAAACTCTTAATTTCTGACTGACATGTTGATGTATTTTCCAATTTTCTAAGAAATACTTCAATGGGCTTATTTATGCATTCCCATGTATGAGCGCGACGCACCGTGAGCTTCATTTAGCTTCAATAATGAGCGTCATCATGATGAAAAGTATTGTTTTTCTCTCCACGCTGGAATGTGTGTTGGCAGTTTAGTGCGTTCTATAGATTTCACCCCTCCGCTGCGCCATTCTTCACCACTCACTCAACACCGCTCCAGAAAAGAAAAAAACATAAAAACAGTTCCTAGAAAACCCTTAATGGGGCGGCGTACAAACACGTGTATTCTTTATGTTTCATGTAAATGAGCTTGGGCCCTGGGGGGGATTAAGCATGTGGAGGCCCGTATATGTCACAACACGGCAAACAATTATGCACATTTGCTCATTTTCTCCCTCACTTAACTCGCTCGTCGCAGCAAAACAAAACAAAATAAAACAAAATATTCATAAGCGGGGAGGGTACAAAACAATTGTGGAGATCATTAGAAGGAACAAAAGGGAATGCAGGAAAAAAGGAGTCGTGCAGCTGGTCAGGGGGAGGAACTTCAGACAGCTGGTGTCAAGCATGGATGCACTTCTTGTGGGTGGTCATACGAGGTGAAATACTGTACACAAGATGCCGTCAGAGCCCGGGGTCGAGCCGGACTTCTTACCCTCATACCTCAAATATATAAACAATTTGCGCCACATTGATATTAACACTCAGATCCTGTGATTCCTTTTCTTTCGCAAGTTTAGTCCACTAAAAGAGCACACAAATCATGTTTTATCTATCAAAGTGGGCATTTTCAGGGTGTTTTTTACTAACATGAGCGCTATCGTCATTGAAACAGAAAACCTCATGGGTCAAGCTTAGGTTTTCGCTTTTGTGGCACCAAAGGGAACCATGAGACATCTGACGAATCGCCTTGCTTGAGTCAGCATCGATTGGTGCTGCAGAAGTTTGAAAGAAAGAAGTGATCAAAGTTGCTGCTTGGCCTCTCGTTAAAGAATTATTTACATCGTTGTTTATGCATTTCAAAATAAAACAATATAACCTGCATATGAGCAGCGGAGAATAAAATGGGAATGTGATGACTGCGATGAGCTCAAGGTTATTGATACTGGTAAATATCAGTGCTGTGTTGAGCTTTGTAGAATGCTTATGTTAGTCCGCAAGCTGTGCTAGCTCTAGCAGTTTATGTTCATAACCCGCCTCGTGCTAATTCT
Source organism: Diplodus sargus (assembly GCA_903131615.1). Lineage (NCBI taxonomy): Eukaryota > Metazoa > Chordata > Actinopteri > Spariformes > Sparidae > Diplodus > Diplodus sargus. Next base: position 2,079,752 of record CAEMYA010000455.1, read on the forward strand.
GGTTCTGACCCAGCAAAATCTGGTCTGACCTGTGCCGGACCTGGTTTCTACAGACAAGCTGAAAAAACCTAGGCATTTTGGACATAAACCGCGAGGAGCGAACAAGATTAGCGGGCCAACAACAGCAGCCTGTAGTTCTCTGTCGCTGTCCTCGCACTTTATCCGGCCCAGCAGCATCCCTGCTTCTCTGCTGCTACAATTATTTCACCTTGAATTTTATAAAACAAGAATATGAGCAAACAATATTCCCTGAACCAGATGTAACATGCTGTACAGAAACACTGTGTGGAAACACAAAGACAGAAGTTCTTAGAGGATTGTGGATCAAAAGATCCCAACTTGATTTGGCTTACAGCTAACAGCTAGCAGCTAACAGCTGACACGTCATATCAGCTTCAGCTCCACTTTTACTCTTGGACTGTTTTACTGTCGTTTGATCATCAAAGGATCTCTCTGGGCCAAATAGGTTGATTACAGCAACCGATAATATACACTTACATGTGTATTGTATTGTGTAAAATGGCATGAACATATTGATA
>CAEMYA010000455.1:2080337-2093741 GCA_903131615.1 Diplodus sargus
CCTCCTCCTGCCCTCCTCTCTCATCCTCAGCCAACTAATCATAAGACCTGCACACTTTGATCCCACTGCAGCTTCATACACTCACCGTGAATACGTGGTAGATGTGTGTGTGTGCGTGTGTGTGCAACGGGAAGAAAAGTGTGCACAGCAGTTCTGTAGGTGTGTGTGTGTGTGTGTGTGTGTGTGTGTGGTCACGGCCCACCTGCCGAGTAAAGCCGCCTCGACACTCATGTTCCACTCCAGCAGACTCGCATCAATAATATTGGCTGAACCCTCCGCTTGCCTAACTGCACCTCGTAAAAGAGTTCGCTGTAAATGTGCGTATTTGTGACATTTTTACAAGACACACAGAGGGATTTTATTTCGCCATTCTTTTTCTTGGACAGAGCACATTTCTCTGCCTCACACTCAAGTCAAACCTGTCCTCTATTTCATGTTTATATGAATGACTCTGTTTCTTTTTTTTTTTGTGAATGTATCTGTACGTCTGCTCCCTTAAGTGCTAAATAGTTATTGCTTAAAGTGAGTGTTTTTTTATGAATAATGTTCTCCGTGCTCGTCCTTTCAGAGCGCCTGTGAGCAGGAGCTGGACAAGGTCTTGGAGGAGATTTCCAGAATGACCTCTGAGGATAACAGGGGCCCGCTGGAGAACCTTTACGAGCTCAAATTCCCAAATTGTGACAAACATGGACTGTACAACCTCAAACAGGTGAGCCGCGAACAGAACGCCGGTCCTACGTCACTGATTCTTATTTGAACGCACACAGCAAGAAACACTGTAGCTGGTTGAGGTCATAGTGTTCAATTAATCTCCATATTTGAATAAACTTTATCAGACTGAACATGGCAAAAACATGGTAAACAAGGAACTCAATCACCATAATAATAAATGCCGGCAGTGTATGTTTCTGTAAACCAAAGGAACCATGACGACATTTCTTTATGTTGGTTTTATCGGTTGAATCTTCGTTTATATCTCGACAGCGCTGGTTAGGTTTAGGCCCAAAAAACTGTTTCACAAAGTTCATGTTTTGGCCATTTTTAAGTTGCTGCAAACACGGCTGGAAATTGTTCAGAAGTGTCGTTTAAAAACCCGATTTTATCACCACAACACGGCTGGAGATGTCTCGTTTTGTTCCCCTTTAAACACAGCTCGAGATGTCCTAAAGTCTCGTTAACAACACCCGGTTTTATCGCCACAAACAAGGCTGGAAACTGTCCTGCGGTCTCAATGAGAACACCCTGACTTCCCATCAAAAATGGCGCTTTTAGGAACGCCATCGCCAAAAACATCCACAGTCACGCTCCCAAATGTTGAAACAATGGTCCCTTGTCTTCAGCTGTGGTCAGCGGGTTGTCAAACCTGGTCGCCTGTAACTCCACCACCATCGTGATATCACACTGTCAATACGGTACGTAGCCTGTGACACGTGCACGTGACTGAATCAGTGTTTTTTAGAAACGTTACCTGCCAACATTTTATCCTTGTGATCCGGCTGAAACACGACAAAATGTCTTTACAGGGGCATGAACGTAATGAGATCCTGGCAACATCACGGCCAAAGACATTGAGCAACACGCTTTTGATTGGGGATTGTTATAGATGTCATGTTGTAAGTACAGGAGGCTGTAAAGGAAACCAATAGACCACACTGACTGATCAGCGGGATCATAAAGGGACGAACATTCGCCTCAAAATGGAAGAAATGTAACCAGAGCAGCCAGACGAGGACTGGGAAGCATTTCAACAAATAAAGAAACATCCAAGATATAGTAAAAAAGCTTTTAATACTTGTAAGGAAGTGACTTATAAGAGGAGAGGTTTACAAGAATGGCATGATATCAGAACCAATGTTAAGAATATCTGGAGAACATTGCACTCCTGAGGACATAAATCCAAACAGTTTCACGTTGAGGAGGCCAGTTTACACCCTCCTCACATCAGTTAACCCCGTTACCTTCTCAGCACCAGTGTAATCTCAACGCACGTAGCCAAGCACTTTAACAATGAGCAGCTGTAGGGTTATGTCATCAATTTTGTGCTGATACATGTCTCGACTTTTAGTCCATCTGATAAAATCTTGCGTGCATAGCGACCAGTTTCCCCCGCGGCGTCGGAGCGCTTCACGCTGAGACGGACCTGAGTGTCGAGCTTTTATTGCCACATCTCGAGGCGCCCTCGACCTAAAGAGGGCGACTGAATCCAGTTTTAAAAGGGGGGAACAGGGGCCATCTTCTGCCCACAGGGCCTTCTAGTTGGTTAATCAGCTATGCCCATTTGGGTCAAAATGTTGCCTGTTCGTTTATCTAATACAGTTCAAGACTGCGCGGATCAAAACATGAACTGTATATTAGGTTAATTCTCAGGTCAGTGCCCTCGACCGAGGCGCTGGCTCAGATCTGGAGCTGTTGGCTTCCCGCGATAAATAGAGATGATTCTTCTTCTTCTTCTTCTTCTCTCTGTTTCCTTAACTTCCGTTCTCTAACGTCTAAAAAATAAAAGTATGAATCCATATTTTATGTTATTTATTTATTATTATTATTTTATATGCAAAAGTGTACAATATGGACTGTCCTTTATATTTTCCAAATTAGTTCAGATATTATAACTTCTTAAGGGTCACGTTTTAGGGGAATCAAATATATTTGTAATGATTGTAAAAAAAAAATATTGAACCTGAACTTGACCAGAAATGTTTCCGATTATCCAAAGTTTTATGTGAACTCGTCCTTTGTACCTGGTATCTTTGGAAACTTAAAGAGATTTGACACTATATGTCGGTTTCATAGTCAGACTGTCTGGCAGACTTTGAGGAAAAAGTCCATACAATAAGAAAAAGACAGTAGTTTGGCTGAATTTGCCTCCTGATATTCTATTTTTGTGCTTCTCAAACCTCATTACTCATCTTCACTTGTTATTTCCATATCAACAATTCACACTGAGATGCAAAACAGAAAAACTCTGTGGGTGGAATCTTTCGCAACGCTGGCCACTCCCCAACCAGTGATGTCACAGCAGGTGTTTTCCACTCCCTGTCAAAGGCAAGACACCTGCTGTGACATCACTGGTCGAGGCTCTGGGGCACGGTTGTTACATGTTCGAGAGACTCAGAGCGAAAGGGTTTTATGTTGATGTAGCACAAAGAACTCAGACATAGTTTAGTTTATTAAACCCTCCTGTTTTTAGAGCATGATGATTTATTTACCTTGTAACCTTTATGTTGAATTTCGTGACCATTCGCCTCGATGAACGAAAAACAGTCGACATGATTAAATGTTGGCACTTAAAAGGACAAAACATGTCAGATCATGTTCACATTACACTTATGACCTGACTTTCATATGGTGGTGGAGTTACAGGTTAAAAGGCAGGCAAGCTAGTGACCGAAGCTGAAGGGACCGCGGAAGCTTTAAGAGCAAGAAAAGCCCCCAAAAAGTGATATTTTCACAGGAAGCCTCGACATCCCCAGCTGTGTTTGTGGGGATAAAACTGGGGGTTTTTCATGAGACTTCGGGACAATTTCCAGCCACGTTTATGGCAACAAAAAGTGAATACTTCTGACGGGAAGTCGGGACATCCCCGGCTTTGTTTGTGGGAACCAAAACAACTATCATAAGCCGAAACTTGATCTTTTCTGAAGCAGTTCAAGACTGTGTTTCAGAATTTGTTAACCTCACACCAGGGGAACTCGCTCGCCAAGGGACCACAGTTTTAACAATTGTAAGCATGACACAAAGGATATTTTGGGCAATTTGGGTTGATAAAAGCTAATTTTGTGATCAGCATCAATGACTACGTTACGGGTCATGTTAACAGCACATTCTGTTTGGGATCCAAATGGGGCCTCGATCCAAATGAAGCATTTTCCGATGTGCAACATGTAGCTATTCAAGTCTTAGGAGCATTCTCTGGACGTATATATATATACAGAACATACGTCTCAAGTGGGCTTCTTACATTACCGACCACGCTACACAAACCGACCAGCCAACAGCCACAAAGCTGACCTTTATCCTGCAGGTGAGCTGAACATATGAATATTCGTTTTCATCTTCTTTGGGATAAAAGTGAAAAAACAGAATATTCCGTGCCTTGTAAATGTCAGTGGACATTATTGTGCCTGAATGTGTGATGCGCTTTCGTTCGGTCCAACCTGATGACAACTTTTCCATCCTTCTCCGTCTGTTCCTCTTGAAAATCACTCTGCATCTCTGACACACACTCATGCACACTGTATCACTGTGTTCACTTCTCCCTTGAATTTCCTCTCTTCCAACAAACACACACACACACACACACGTCTTCTTTAACACTCTGCCCTCACACGCACACTCACACACACACACGTGCGCGTGGAGATGTTGTCATCATGAATGAGGCAACAGCTTCTGAGCTCAAGGTTACAAGGCAATAAAAACTGCTTGGCGTACTTCATGGGAAGACTTTTGTTAAGCCGAGGAACGAACTGTGCTTCCGACCGGGGGCTTGAATTTGAATTCTGCTCATCCATAGAAATCAGACAGAGGAGGACAAACAAGGTCACATATCCAGTGTTTTCTTACGAGGATAGTAGAGCAGAAAAGAAGATTTGAATAGGCGCCACAGTTTCCTAAAGCAGGGCTCTCAACCACTCAGCCAATTTTCATCACTGGTCACAAACAACAGCATTGTTTCGGACTGGAGTCCTTGGTTCCCAGGGAGGAACACTGTACCTCCTCAACACTCGGCTTCCTTTTGGAGTTGTCCCTCCTTGTCGCGGGGTAATTACTGTAACTGTCACTTTTTTTGTTCTTTCTCATCCAAGGAAGAAAATGGAAAGTCTTTTCTTTCCCCCCAGCTCTTCATTCTTTTTTGCCGTCCCCTCCGCGGCCGCCCCGCGTGCGCGGCGTAAACTGTGTCCACTTCAATTACGACCTCATTTCTGAGTAGAGGGGGGCTCTGCGGGAAGAGGGGGGGGGGTCTACTGGCATGCCTCTGTGTGTGTGTGTGTGTGTGTGTGTGTGTGTGTGTGTGTGTGTGTGTGTGTGTGTGTGTGATGGCATGTGTGGCTGCGGATGGGTTGTGGGGTTGTGAGTAGGGGGCATGACCTGAGGATGGATTGTTATTGGGCGAGTGTTGTCCCACCCGAAACCATGGCCCTCACTCTCATCCAATGGCCCCCCGCCACCAGGAGATCCACCAACACACACACACACACACACACACACACACACACACACACATCTCAAGCCACCGTACGCCATGCTTCATTAACCCACCCCCTACTTCCCACTGTGCATCTTCACCCCTCCCTCTTTTTTCCAGTGTTTTCCAACTTGTCTAGTTTGTGTTTTTCCTCCCTCTCTCCAGTGCAACATGTCCACCCACGGCCAGCGGGGCGAGTGCTGGTGTGTTAACCCCTTAACCGGGATCCAGATTCCAGCTTCGCCCAAAGTCAGAGGGGACCCCAACTGTAACCAGTTCCAGGAGGAGCTCCGAGCGATGCCCACGGCAGTATCCCACTAACACTGCGCAGCACTTTGTACGACCGCTTGGGGTTTTTCTTCACATTTAACAACAAGGGAGGATTTTTCCATTATAATGTTTTTGTTTAGATTTGCATGTAGTATGTCACATTCTGTAATCCGTGTCTTCATGTCCAATTAAAAATATGTATAATATTGGCAGCCTTTTCCTTTACAGCTGCATCAGTGATTTGTTTTACCACTTGGGGGCAGCAGAACAAGCTGTAAACATTTGGTATGTTGCTTTATGGTGAATGTGTCAGCAAACAACCGCCCGTCCCATCAGCCACGGAACAAAATGAGCATTTAGTGGGAGTTCATAACAGCCATGTAGCTCATCATGAACATATTCATGCTTATTGTTGGATGGCGACCTCTAGTGGCCATTGTGATTATGATGGGAGCAAAAGAGGAAGTTGGGTGAAGTAGCATAAAGAGCGACATGAAGTCTTTCATACTGACGACCACTGTTCATGTCCCATGTGAACTCAAAAGATGTTTGGTTTGTCCATTCCTGGCTACCGTAGCAAACATGACAGACTTCATGGAACAAGACTCTGTAGATATAAACTGCGCAATTTAAGGTAACAAATCATATCGATACTTAGTTTTGGAGGATTATACGCAAATGAAAATATGATCCCCTAAATTCTACCAACACTGGACCTTTGTAGAAATTGGCATTTTGTAGGACTTGGCGTCCCCCACAGTTTCTGAGTGCAACACCACATAATGTAGCGCGCTAACGTCAAATAAAACTCATTATATCACAACAAGTTATGTGTTAAAAACTTGTACCTTGAGGTGAACATGCATGTTACACTGAAACTACACTGAAGTTCGGTGGAGTGGCTGCAACACTGCATCATCAACATGATTGTGAAGCTGTTATTTTAAGTTTAAAAAGTTACAAAGTTGCTTTGAGTTAGTTACATCACTAGCATACTTATTTGACCCCGAAACAGATCATTTCCTGAACCCAACCAAGCATTGTCACATTAACCATGTGACACTGACGGTCAGGTAGAGCAAAGATCTGGTCCTGCCACTGATACTCTCCAAAGAAACATATCTGTGTCTTCTAGCTGCTAAAAGCTCCACGATGTTCATCAGCAAGTCGTTAACTCTCTGCAGCTAGCGTACAGTACAAACGAAGCGAGGCTGATGCGAGTACAGTTGTTGGCTGCCACTGTTACATCAACGTACTTTATATGTTATATTCACACATGAATGAGTCCACATCAATTTCAGACACGATTTGATAGAATGATGAACTGCGTCCGTAACTGGATCCCCATCGTACTCCTTCACAGACGAGCCTCAAGAGTTGAGTGAAAGAACTACAGGTGCTTCTTCCTACATATACATATCAAAGACGTGTTCGCACAATCTGTATCCTGTTGTAGTGCCGACAGGCTGTATCAACCTTTTCACTAGGAAAATACTTGGAAATCAGTTCATTAAAAAGTTTGACTGATTCTATCTGCTGTTGCTCCGACTTTTTGCTTCTTGCACTGTTAGCTGGAGATTAATTAAATCTTTTTTGTCACTGTGACATTTCATCGAAAAAAAAAACCGTCTCTGATGTTGTTTGTTCCCTTTTATTGCCATTTTTATGACATTCCACAGAAAATACAAATGTCACGCCACTTTAACTTTCAAGAGTGAAATCTGTCAGCGTCCAAAGTGTTTTCTATGAATCCACACCCATCCAGAGCTGTTGTTGTTTGCTTTCTCAGCAGTTTCTCTATTAACACTCGACAACTCCAAATAAGTGTCACCAAAAGAAAAATTGCCCTTACGGTAATAAAGCTGGGGAAAAAAACTGCTGTGTGGCATCACTGCTGTGCATGCATGAGTGTGCATGAGCGTGTGTGTGTGTGTGTGTGTGTGTGTGTGTGTGTGTGTGTGTGTGTGTTGCTGTGGTTACTAATGAAGTGCTGACATGAGGAGGGATTAGGATGGAGGGCTGACATTGACAAATGGGATACTAAGTGGGTAAAGGTGTCTATGAATAAACCGACCCAAGCATGCAAACTCACGCAGGGACGCTCACGCACACACATTTGTGCTGCATGCCACGATTCCAAAGGGAGGCAACCAACATGGAGTCTGAACGGAGGGATGTATGGGCGCTATTAATGTCGGTGAATGTTTAGGGACACATCATGTCTCACTTTCACAGGCTGCGCTGGAACAATTCTGCCAGCGATCCGCTGTTATCGTCCCCGAGACAGCCGAGCACGTCGCCAACATGACTGATGGATGATATGGAATGTTTTCATCTGTAATCCATTGCAGCCTATGTAAGAAAAACACACAGTAAGTTGATTATCGAGCAGATGCAGCATCTTCGCAAAGTCGTGTGTTATATATTTTAATTCCTGCTGCAATTACTGGAGCATTTGGAAACGCTCACACGTGACTGAGAACATCAGTTTCATAACCTGCTGGCAGGTCAACAGGTCCTCGCTCAGTTAAAGTGATGGTGACATTCTCATAAATCCCGCTGAGATTTTTAGAGTTGTGAATTATAATGATTAACGAAACCTGCGGAGAGATTTTAACATGTGAATCGCTTCAAATATGAGTTTACTCGGATATTATTTTACAATGTATCTGTTCATCGTGCGTGTAAATCTCTAATAATATCCTAAACGGGCTCGAACAGCGTACCAGGAGCTGCACGTGGAACAAACCTGCACGTGGTCAACCTCTCAGACCCACATCAGTCACATTTAATGCCATATGTAAAAAGAGTTATTGGTCCCTCAAGTTCTCCCTCCGCTCTGTACTGAAGGGAACTTCCTAGCAGGACTGCACTGGTTGGTTTCTTGCGAAAAAGTTACCAAAATCACGTGGATATTTTCCAGATTTAATGTCTTCATTGTGCCAAATTCCCTCCATGTTTCCACAGATAGTATCTCCTCGCTGTGCTGTGGCAGAGAGACACATCTGAGCCATCTTGTGTGGGTTCATAGCAAAGAGACAACACCAGCCATAAACCTGACAGACACACTGGCAGAGCAACCAACTCGATTTGGCGACCGAAATGCAGCCTTGAAGAAGCTTCAGCTGAGGTTTTTTGAGAACATGAGCTGTGGACTGTGTCCAGCTTTGACAGCATCAGCTGGTGATGCTTTCATCTCGGGAGTCTGTGTATTGTGGGTGTCATCACGGCAAAGTTACGACAGGTGTTTTATATATTTTTGGCATCGTAAAAGTGTCACAACCATGTGAGAGGCAGTCACAGAACTTTATAGATGTGTAGTACAGATGACACTGGAGTAAAAGATGGGTGTCATCTGAGCAAGAGTACTAGAACTAGGGAGGCAGGAAGTAGGAAATTTAGAGCAATTCGGAGCCCAGGAACACTTTCACTTTAACCCAGTTCTGATGATTTCTGCCCACTCTAATGCAGCTGGCACTGTTTTTACCTTGTCTGTCTGTCTAACTGTGCAGGATAGAGCCATGAATCAATACAGATGATAGTTAGGATCAGAATGAAAGTCTTGTTTCGAAGAGTTTGTCCTGGAGACACCGATTGTTGCAGGAACTTCCACAGAATCAGTTGAGTCTTTTACGATTGAGATACAAACGAAGGCTGAGTAACATGGGTGTGTTCTCATGTAATAATGTAGTAATGATGTTGACGGGTGATGCAACAGGTGTGATCCCAACGCAAGACGGCGTGTAGTTTATGGTATAGTTGCATTAGGACGAGATGACGCGTGCAGAGGGGGAATTATTACGACCCGTGACTCTTTAAATGAACACACGACATGTGAGTATTGTAGTAAAAGAGACTGTTGCACAGACTGACAGATATAAAGGCAACAGTTTGAACATACGTTAAGTTTTACACCTTAAAATCATCTGTGGCTGATTTTTGCAAAGAAAAGTTCCCAAACAAAAGTCGCCATTGATCCTCCATCAGGATGATTCAGGACCAGGGTGTAAAGAAAGACCTCTTTGAAGTTCCGGCCAAAAGTGTATCATATGAGAGCACTCCTGACCGGGTCTGGCCTTGTAACCTTATACATGTGCCAGTGTGCCAGTTAGCCGAGCACCGGGCCCAGAACCGCTCTTTCAGCTGCAGCTTTACAGCTTTGTTCAGTTTGTGTGACACGCTGTCCTCTTTTTTTTTTTTTTTCCTCTCTTCTAATTTCTTTTTATTTTGTCTTATTAATGCTGGGTTTTTTGGCAGGGAGCGCGCTGTTAAAAATTTGACAGCTTGGCTTGGTGTCACACATGGATTTCGGGGCGTCCTCGGGTCGTTCAGCACATTTAATGGTAGTTTGAAGCTGGCCTTTTCTGAAAACAAATCAAAACAAGTGTCTTTTGTTTTGCGTTTGATACATCGGGGCACAATAGGCCGAGGAGGGTAGTTTAGCAGTGGGAATAAGAGTGGGGGGGGTGTATGTGTGTGCTAGCGTGATTGTCTGCTGTGTGTGTGTGAGTGTGTGTATGTGCAAAAGCACATGTGCGTGTATTGGCCTAGAGAGGCGAAGATCTGCCCTACTTTCAGCCTACTATTTCTTTTGTTAGCATTCAACAACTTCCCTTGATATGTTGATGGTGGGTCTGTGTCTAAGACTCACGGAAGCTGTACTTGTTGAATGTTAACAAAATAATTGTTGTTTTATCTTCGTTAAAATGACAAGGTGCTCCAATGTAAGCAGGAAGTACAACAGTGGAGACATTTATCTTTGAACATGGACAAAGGAGACAAGTGTTACGCTTCAGAAACAAAAAAAAAAAAAAAAACTTTTACAGAAATACAGAACGTTGTGTAACTTACCCAGAGGAAGATTTCACTTCTCTATAATCAGAGTGAAACATTGCTGGGAATCTGCACAGATGTGGTTATGCACGTTCATATTTGCACCGTGCCGAAAGGGGGCGAGAACAAAAGAATATATTGAATGTGGTAATGTGTCTTAAAGCTGATAGGCGTTTCAAGGCCAGAACTAAATATTTCTGCAAAGCAACAGGTGATTCATGCATGTCGTATTAATATTTACTTATGTGAGCTGGTGACAAGACGTTACGTGAGGAGGTTCTGGTGAGGGGAACCAGGTAAGCAGCGACAAACTCTGGAAAAATTAAAAAGGGCTGAAGAAGTTGTGTCATGTCAATGTTTTGTCCATTGGAACGGCACTTTATAATATTTTATTTATCATACAAGCATCCCAAGAGGCCACCAGTCCCAGTAAACCAACACATGACGACCTGAACCAAGTGTTTTTTGGGCCTGAACCAATCTGACCACGAGCACAGTGTTGTCACAACACAACATGGAAAATAGTCCAGAAATAAATCTAAACCTCCAACATATTTGTGACTTGTGGAAACGTACATAACCAACATTTGATCTGGTGATTCGAAAGAAAAGAAAACCGAAAAGAAAATCCTCAACTTCAAAGACAAACTTCTGTTCCAGGGCCTCAGTTTTATATTCACCAAATGAGTCGCTGAGATCTTTGAGCAACAAAGAGAAATTGCTGTAATTAATAACAAAGATCGCTCTTTCCCAGGAGAAACATCAGGAATGACTCTGATGAAGAAACATTCTTCAGTCAGTGAAGGTTGTTGCCTAAACCTCAGTGCTCCAGTAAACTTGCAACTATATTCTTTGCCTTTCTCTGTAAGAGCACCAGACAACGACCCGCCTGACCTTCTGTGTTTCTACCTCAGTCAGACCTATTACAGTTATTAAGTTATTCTTTCTACCAGACCGTGGTGAAGTACGGGACTCCACGCTGCGTCCCAGCCTGAGAGACTGCAGTGTATCCAGCCAGAACAGGAGCTTTATAACTGCCTTTTATGGTTTGTAGGATGTCAAATCTTAATCTCAAAGTTGGTTTACTTAACATGCAGTTGTGGTTCTCACAGTCACATCCGATCCTTGCATGAGGAACCCTCCATTTGGGATTCCGGGTCTAAGTCCATCTTTGATGAAAGGGCTTGGATGAGAACTAGCAGACACTTGTCTGCCGTCGTCTACCGCCAGCATTGGAGGATTCCACCGCTAAGTCATGTGATTTACTCCCAACCGCTGTACATTCTTCCAAATCTCCTTTCATCTCCGTCCCGGTGATGAAAAGAACCACCATTACCTCTTTAAGAGATAGCATTAAAACAAGAGCACAAGCGGTGATTTTGCAAAGATCCCAATTATGCAGTGTAAACATCTGCATGCCATTTGTACGTTTATGTCTTTAAATGCCCCCCCATCATCGTTTTTTTTCTAAAAGTCACATTTAATGATATGAGCCACGGGCAAATCGATGCACGGAGCAAGTGAAAGCGCCTCCGAAGCTGTTATATGTGATTTCACAGCGCAGATCATTTGTGCAATGACATCGAAGCACGCGCAGGGGAGGAGGAGTGTGCAACCTTTGTGCACGGCGCAGGAGTGTTGCCACAGCGGTCCGACTGGGGTTTGGGATGGAGCGAGGTGCGTGAGTTGATGTTAGACGCAGCCATCCGACGTTGTTGGCCTAATTATGTAATAAAAGGGGCATAAATGCTTTGAAGTCCTAAGTGCAGTTGTCAGTTTCTTTGAAGGCAAATAGTAATTGTCATGTTCACTGCCTCACAAATCAAATCTTCTACACATGTTTCCTCCTCCCCGAAGTCAAAGTCTATGCCCTCCCTGCTATACGCACACACACACACACACACACACACACACACACACACACACACACACACACACACACGCCACAACAACCTTTACGGCTGCCTTGATCTGCTCGCAATACAGGAACTGCTGGGCCCTCCACCCTTTCATGCCCCGCTTCAGTCACCCACATCTGGAGCTGGTCAAAGTCTTAAGGTCCCCAGGGAGAGATTTTTTGGTGGCCCCCCAAAAAAGAAACGTCCCAGTCTGTCACTTCCTGGAGTCCAGGAGGGGATCAAAAATGACCGGCCCCGCCGTGAGGAGATGCACAGATCCTTAGATCTCGTCCTCACTGTATCCTTGTGAGTGTCAATCACGTTCATAGTATATATTCATTACCTGACTAAGTATTAAAAGGTGCAAAATGTACGAATTTTGGTTATAAGAATGGAAAAAAAAAACCCTGACGTCAGGTACTGTTTTGCAGATATCTCTACCAAAGTTAGCATGCTAACCAACTAGCCCCTTCCTTGTAATACCACTCCAGGCTCCCAGGCTGGGCTGTTAGCTGCATGGCTAGTTATGCTAGTTGACTAGCTAACGGCAGCTATAGTTTACAGCAGTTAGCAGTTGTTATGGTGATATGATGCCCTCTCTTTGTATGGAGTGACCTTTGACATTAGCGTGACACCATCTGATATTCTTAAAGGAGACCTCGGGAAGATTAAAAGTTGTGTTTGTGGCGTCAAAAACTTCTATTTTTTACAGGAAGTCGGAACATCTGCAGCCATTTTTGTGGCATCAAAAGACCCCGGGACACATTCAGCTGTTTGCTGTGACCAAAACCGCTATTTCAAGCCAAAATGTGATGTTTTCCAAACCCGACCTGAGGGGTTCTTGTGCCTAAACCTAACCAGAGTGTAAGCACAGTGTTGTGATGAGAGAAAAAATCTAAATTTAACAGAAATTTTGCAGAAACTTAAGAACACAAACATTTATTCTGATGCTTAACTGAGAGCTAATTTCACTGTGATACAATTAACATGTGAATTAAATCTTTATTCAACTAGCGTATTCCATAATGCTGGTTAAACAAACATTGCGAAAAATATAAAAAATGACTTTCTGTATCTGTCCCTCACATTCATCCAAACCTTGTGTATCAATATTCACATTTTAGCTGTGTGTGTGTGTGTGTGTGTGTGTGTGTGTGTGTGTGTGTGTGTGTGTGTGTGTGTGTGTGTGTGTGTGTGTGTGTGTGTGTGTGTGTGTGT
>CAEMYA010000455.1:2096839-2108335 GCA_903131615.1 Diplodus sargus
CACATGAAAAAAAAAAAAAAAGAGCATGAATCTTAGCTTATTGGTTGTCAAAGAAAAGAGAAGAGCGAGGCGTAGCAGGCCGCACTTTCTGCACAGCCGGTCCTCACACATCAGTCTTGTCCAGAATCGCCCCGAGGTTCAGATTACAAACGGACCTTTTCTGACACCATTCACAGGAGCGACCATTCACCGTGTCTTCTCTTGGTAAGAACTAAACCTCTTGATGTTTTTTTTACTTTCTTTTTATCAAGTATCGGCTCCTGCTTTGCGGAGGCCGCTTGACAAAAAAAAAAAAAAAAAAAGGAAAACTGCCCCCGTGTGATATCCATGTCACTTTCACGTCACTATTTTAAATGTATCTGCATGTAGGAAGGCACTGTGACTTGCACACCGAGAGAGAAAAAACGACCCTGTTATAACCTGTAACCTTTTTTTTTTGTTGTTTTCTGTTTTTTATCATGCTCCTCTTAAAGTGTAGGCGTTGAACCTATGTCTCGAAGGCATGTGAGCAGAAGGGTTCCAGAGGGTTAGCTTCTCTGACTGCCCTGTCGTCATCGTGACTCTGGGTCATCTTTTGTTTTTTGTTTTTTTTCCTGACAGGCTAACGAGGATTCCTATTCAAATTCTTTTACAGGCTAGAAATCTTTTTTTTTTTCTTTTTTTACTTTTTTTTTTTTTCCCAAAAGCACAATAACATTGTTGTCATACTAATGTTTCTACAGGAAAAAAAACAACATTCAGTAACTATATTTAAAAAGTAATACACCATGGTTACACTGTAGTAGCAGTACTGAGGGGGGGAAACCACTTGATAAAAAGGAACATGGCTCAAAAAAAGTGGGCGGTCTTTACTTCACTGAAGGCAAAGAAAACAGCACAAACAAAACCATACAAAACTACACTTCACACAACTGAATCAGAGAAGCAACTGGCCTGACTGGCAAGTTTTTTTGTTTGTTTTTTTTGATTATGCACTCAGCTCCAAAAAGATCGAAGTCAAAACTCGAGTCCCATCGCTTAAGCTGGAAACACTCGTCTTTTATTTCGCCGGTAGAGCCAGCGCTCTCTCTTAGCTCTGTGTCGCCCTGCATGGCAGTGTCTGTTTTTTTTTTTGTTTTTTTTTATAATAGGCACAGTTGGCATATCAGGCTAGCTTCATTGTCGAAGAGCCACTTAACGTAGGTTCATCTGTGACGATCTGCTTACTCTTGTTTCCAAAACGCGTCCCGAGATCGGTTATATAGAGAGAAAAAAAAAGAAGGCCAGCCCCAAGACCACTTCAAGCGCTAGCAAATACTTTGTTGTGACAAAAAAATAAATCAAAAGAGAAAGAGAAAATAAAAAGGACATTCTTTTTTTTTGTAATAGGCTCACTCCGTCATACACCAACACACACTCGCACTGTACACACACACACATTCACACACGCATCATTTTGTGAAGCTACACGTATCTAAGCAGGTTCCCCTATTCATAAGTGCTCTGACAGAACCACATACCCAGATAGAGTCAACTGTTACAGCATATCCCCATCTATTGTTTCTTTTTTTTTTTTTCTTTTGGAAAACAGACAAGAAAAAAAACAAATTAACTCGTCAGCCAATCGTCAGCTCTCCACGGCGGCTTCGTGTTTCCACGGCCTTAAAAAAAAACTCATCTGTTGTGCCTGATACATTTCTTTTTTTCTTCTTCTTCACAATGATTTCGTGTTAATTTTTTTTTTTTTACATCATACAAAGTGTTTTGTATTGAAACCCCCAGCTTCTATAAAAATATATCCATTGGGTGCATATATTTTCATGGACCTGCAGCCAGCGGACCTGCCTCGTACAAGTGGGGGGGGAGTTCCCCGAGAGAGCAACAGTCACGGGACCGATGGTGAAATCTTCTGGGACTTTTTTTTTCCCCTCATTCGGAGATGAGTGCTTGGTCGACGACAGGAAAAGTAAAGAAAAAAAAATAAAATAAAATACAGGTGTCTTTTGTTCAGCCTGTTCTTTCGTTTTGGGTTTTTTTTTTTCTTCCTCTTTTTTTTTTCGATTTGAAAAAAAAAACAAACAAAACTTCTTGAAGTGAACGGAGGGCGGAGCATACAGGTGTGATTCAGAGAGGAGGCGCGGGCCCTGGGTCACGTGGTGGTTAGGGGCGGGGGGGGGACGGGGCGTCGAGTCGTGGTCCGCCCACTTTTTTCACTCGTTGTTGTTGCTGCTCTCCAGGTCTTTACATTGAATGTCCCCGCCGCTGTAGTCCGTGCCGGGGAGCTGAACGCCGTACTTGTCCACACACCAGCAGATGCCTCGTTTGCGTCCGCGAGACGGCTTACACTGCGGGACGAGGAATAAAATGGTTAGAGGACCGCAACGAAAAGCTTTTAAAAACATTTCTATGTTGCCATTTCCACTTCTTGCAGCCAGGAACATGCTAACGCTAGTCAGTAAAATATATGACCCCCAAAAGGTCTTCAAACTACTTCTGCGTCATGAATCTCTTCTAAATACAAGATATCGATGGAAATTCAAAAGGCATCTCACCTGCTTGCGCTTGAAGAACCCTTTTCTGTCACAGTTGGGAAGGTACAAAGACAGAGCCATTACACGAGAAGTGTCCTTCATTCCCTGAATGATCCCATCCAGTTTTCTCCGGCATGGACCCTGTTGGGGAACGACAGCATGGGGTTATGATGACGCCACACAGTCATTACAGGTCATTCTGTAGCTTCTATTGTTGTTTTTAGATGCCACCACTCGGGGGTCATCCCCGTCAGAAAAGTTCAAACTTACAAATTCAGGCTCATGCTTGTTGATGGGCAGAGGGGAGTAATCCATGGAGGGGCCCATGTTGCGCTGCTTGCCGAGCTTCCTCTTCTCCTCTTTGCGTACCGCGTGGACTTTTTTACTGTTCACAATGTCTTTGGGAAGCAGTGGCACTTTAGCTGGCTGCAGCTCCTCTGTAATCTCTGTGGTTATGGCGTCCTCATGAGACTCGCGATCTGCACCAGAGACAACAACACATGGTCGATTAATATCACTCTGCTTCTGAACACAACCAACAGACATTAGCCTTCATTTAAAGCTCAATTTTGGTCTCCACCAACTCCTGAGGCAAATATCTGACTCTTCAGCTGCTGAACGCTCCGCTAAGTTCACCAGCTAGTTGCTAACATTGTTTGACTGCTGTTTCTTGCTGGTTAAGGAAGAGTGCCAAGCATGTTGACCCACATGTAGAGATTGAAAACCAAAACAATGAGCTGAAAGTAGGTAAATGCTTCATAGAGTTGAGGGGAAGTGCAGGGTTAGGTAATTGTTTGACCCTTTTATTCACAACATATATTTACAAAAATACTGGTTTGTGCAGCTTTGAGAGAAATATGGCAGATTGAGGTCATAAAATAATAATTTACACCAAATTCGAGTCACCAAATCTCCGAAAAAATCGCTGTTTTTTCTTTGGAACATCTGTTTATTTGATCTGCAGAGTTTTTTTGTTTTTTTTTTCTCAATGAAACTAAATTATTTTCCTTGAACCACAATGTAAAATTCAGGAATGTTAAGTGTCTCTGTAAAAGCTCACGTCTGATCTAATAACAGTCATCTCGGACCTGTAATCGAGTGTTACGACCAGAAAAAAGCACAACAATGAAGTATTCTTCATCGTAACGCTGCTTGTTAATTCATTTGCTCTCTGCATAAATCATAAACGCTCGGCGGCTTGTCGGTTCCTCTCACGTGAGCTCAGCGCCAGGTGCTCCTCCCGGGGTTTACGCCACCAACTGTTGCGTCCCATTTGTTTATAGAGGAGGGGAGAGGCTGGAGCTGATCGACAGCTGATGAACTCTCACCAGCCAACACGTGAGTTTAAACTCGGCTTTTCTCACCCAACACCCTTCTCCTCCACTCAGTTTAATAGTTAAAGGATAAATGCTGGAGCTGATAAATACTGCCGCCGTAAAAGCAAAGCAAATCCTGTCTTTTAATGTCCTACCCTGGAGACATGTTGGTCTTAAAGTCAGTTGAAGTCACACATAAATACATATGCACAGACACCAGGCAGCAGCGTGTTTTGCCAGCGAGCAGACCCGTCTACGCGTCGGGAGAACTGCATCACATGCTGCACGGCTGCCTGCGCCGGTGCCTGGAAAATGTGCTAACACGTTATCTGGACCGCTCGACTTCGACAGCGACCGAGGCCTCTGAGAGTCGTAACTTTACGGCGACGTGTCCCACATTAAACTGATTCATATGTCAGGCTCAGGAAAATCCAGTTGCTCTGCGGACTCGTATAAATGCTTGTACATTTCTGTCACATTTTTTATGGACTTCTTTCGACTCGTTTCAGCTCCCCCAGGGGGCACTGCAGTCTCAGGCATCCGAAGGTCCGCTCCCGATAGGATGTCCACAGGTTGGAGTCCTTTATCCTTAACCTATCCTCCCTCCTCCCCACCCCCCACAACCTCCTATCTTTGGGGCTCAGCCTCTTAAGCCTGGACCCCTAGCCAGAGGTTCTTTGAGGCCACAGAAAGAAGCTCTCAGCTCCCCCCCCCCTTGGCTTAGCAGTACCATAAGTACAGAGTTATTGTGGGGACTTTGCCAGGCCCCAACTGGCCGAGGCGATGGTGCCAGTGGATGACCCTGGTTATATTTATCTGACAAGGAAACCCGCCGTGGTGCACAGGGCCAGACGCACTGAACCAGAGAGGAATGTTGGCTCACTGACGGCCGGCCAACTGCTGCTGAAAGTCAAACCTACTTCCATACTTGTAGAGAATTAAGCTGGAAATAAAAAAATATATATGATTTAGCAAAGTTGCCGCAACTTGGCTGAGCGGCCTGTTAATGCACAGCCGACGTAGCGAAAGGCGCCGAGACGTAACAAGGACACGAGCTCCGAGAAACTGATGTTCAAAGAGCCTGACACAGCATGAGCGTCTGGAGTCTCTGGGAGGGGAGGGAGGGGGCAGGGTGATTACCAGAATTGGGTCTTTGGCTTCTGCGCTGCACTGCCGTCTCTTTGAAATTAATCTCACAACTCATGACTTGGCAGGCCTTGGTTTGTGTTTAGATATGTCCTTGTGTCTCCCCGCTCAGACTACGAGGCTATTACTCGCTATAAATAAATACGTCAAACAAGCATTCCTGTGTACACCATGCATGTGACCGCTGTGGAAAAACTCTTCGTTTCTGCCGTGCAGTCCAATAATTTCTCAGGGCGTTTGATTAAAATGCCACATATTTGGCGATGGAATGAGCTGTCGAAAATACGGGGCTGCTGTTTTTTTGTGTGTGTGTGTTTTTTTTTTAATTTCTTTCTCAACGTGCATTCTTGTTTCATGTGTAATCTCGTTCGAGCATAGAAATGGCCAGACTGAGAGAGGTCTGAGCCATGGCACATCAATTATATTCACCTTACGAGTCAGTCGCTTTGAGAGAAAAAATGCCTTTTTAGAGAGCGACACGGGGTAGAAAACAAAAATAGAAGAGGGTTTTTTCATCTGCTGCTATTCTGAAGACAAAAAGGTGTCTGGCTCATTTTCTCCTCCTGCTCACGAAAATCACCAGATTCATCTTTTCTGAAGTGGGCTCTTCATCGCAGCCACAAAACTCAGTTTTTCCATGCTCAGGGTACCCAGCTTGTAAAGGAGGCTTAGAGGGTCTGTGTTTAACTCCTGAAACTCAGCCAAGAAGCTGGACGGGCGCCAAGTGAGCCAAGTCATGTGCAGCTCTTCCATTCAGCCGAGCCCAAAGCTGTGCTGCTATCTCCCTCTCTCTCTCTCTCTCTCTCTCTGCTCCAGCTAAAGATTTCATTAGGACAAGAGGAGGCCGAGTAGCCAAAGGAGGTGCACCTGATACTTCTCTGTTTAAAAATTAACATCTGCACACAATTATGCTTCATGAATATCCCAAGTTTCTTACGGGCGACAGTCCAAGCGTGAAAGGTAAGCTACCCCGTCTTTGGATTTCTCTCTCCACTGGATCTTTAAGACTATAATAATACCATTTGGATGGCGAAAAAAAAAAGAGAGAGAGAGAGAGAGAGAGAGGCAGGACAATGGATTCTCTCACCTTTCATTGGATTTCCCGGCATTACACCACATTTATTATGTCCTGCCTTTGATTAAGTCAGTCTCTGCGCTGCGTCTGAAATTACATCTTTACAAGATGTAAGAGAGTCGGGAATAAAAGGTGCTGTTTAATCTCAACAGGGGGTAGGACAAGATAATGTGGGGATAAATGAGCCCGAGGGCCCGTGTCATATAAAGCAGCAGGCCAGTAAACCATCCTCCAGCCTCAGACCGCCTCCGCTGCTTAATATTTGAAAAGCGAGGCCACGGCCTGATAACCCTGCAGTTTTCTAGAGCAGAAAGAGAGGTGTGAACCGGCCTCTCGCTGAGGGATGACGTCAAGGAAGGAACACTGGTCACAGAGGGTTTTCAAACTTGTGGCAAAGTTGTGTGCAGGTAGAATTTAGAGAAAAGGTGAGTATCACTGGTGTAAAACATGTCAAGGATGATCCGTCAAACCCAGCTGGAAGAAAAAAAGGCCTTCACACAGGACTTGACAGCAGCACACAAAGCCCAGTTACATCAGAAGATTAAGAGATTGGTGACCGGAAAAGGTTCCATTCCAAACATGTCGGTCAGGAAAGAAAATGTGGTGTTTCTCTCAGTGATTTTCTCTGTGAAGGAATCCTTTTTTTCTGACCCTTATGTCCTGTTGCTTCCATGGAATTTTCTTTCTTGCGGCCTCGAATCGGCTCTCTGAAAGATGCAGGAAGCAACTCTTCCCCGTGGTATTGTGCGCGCAGAATATGTTCATTGCAATCAAAAAGTTTCCTGCTTTTCTGAATGCACGGTATAAATAGCAGCAAGAACAATTCAAGGATTGCAAAAATCGCATAACAGGACTTACGAGAGGATGCACAAACTCTCCAAGAGGGAAACACTGCTGACGGTAAGCAAACTCTCCGGCCTGTTTACAGCTTCCGCAGTGCAAATAAAACGCTCGAGCACCAGCCTCTTTGAAAAATGCATTATCAGAGCGAGGCACACGGCTGCTCTACTGTACATTCCTAATTCTGGTCTGAGGTCTCATCCTACATCTGGGTTTGGGTTTGCTACAAGCCGCACGGACGGAAGCAACCTCTTTTTGGGTCACCATCACCACAACACAATTGCTGGGTGTGACGATGTTCTAACTCCCCAGAGGCAGAAGCAGCTATTTTGGCGAGCGCTCCCTGGATGTTACTGTACAAAGCTGATCCCCGGGCAGCACAAAAAGAAACATCACAGTGGGCGAAAGAGAGTCAACTTCAACGTTGATTTGGGGTCGACACTTTTCTTTGCGGGGTTTCGGCGTGAATCACAGCGCGACTGAGGACGAGCGAGCCGCCTGACGACACCGTCTGAAGAAGTTGTTTTGATCTAAATCTAAGAATCAGCAGTGACACAGTTTCCATGATTATGTAACTTTTCAATGCCAAAGATTAGCTCAACAATGAAAAGGTTGACTTCTCCTGAGCAGCTCCAGGATTTCGAAGAACTCAGCGGAGCTTCTATTGTTTTCCAGGAAGAGACCTTTTTTTTTTTCTCCCTGCTTGTGACTGTGAAGTAGGACAGAACGCTCCTCTGCAGACACAATGAGATGATTCTGATCTTTTCCTCACACCACGCTACACGTAACCAGGTGTTGGAGGTGCGATTACAGCACACAGGTCGGGTGTAAACACATGTGACATCATTTGAAAGCCCAGCATGCGTCCATCACTGCCTTTTTTCTGAATCACATGCTGCCGGCGCAGAAAGACTACAGCGAGCGCTGATTTGTTTCACAGCTGTTGCCACCAGCAGGCTAGGTGTCAGTGACCAATAAGCTGTACAAATACCACTGTAAAGTTTTATAGGGAGAAATCAGGCAAGCATGCCAATGAGGTTATGTGCTCGCCAGCGACAGCTCCACTGCTGCAGACTGATCCCACTGTACCTCAAAAACTCTGAGCGCAGACAAACCCGGCTCCACATCAGCGGTGTCGATGTCACATCTGAAGACGGCGTCTCTCTCGGCGTCAACGTTTTCTATGAATCGCACGCTTTTTCTTCAAGTCCTCATGTGATATCTTGACAAAATGACCTTTGGAATAATTCGCCCGAGCACCTGCAACAGATCAGTTGCAGCATGCTAAGCTTTCACTGCACTGTCTCAGATGTTCAAGGTGAGACGGATGGAAAGCCAAATACAGTCTTTCCTTTCGCATGAGCCCATCATGAAGCCGTCAGGCAGCTGGGACCACACGTGGCCCGAGCTATATCTAACGTGGCATGTCTGTACGGGGCACGCAACGTCCGAGGTACGGTGGCTGGTTGCCATTAGTCGAAGTGTACGTTTGCTTTAGTTTCTCCGCTTGCGACCCGAGAACCAGCTGTGTCGGGAGATGCAGCGAAAGCAGATGGCGGTTCTTGAAGTTGTACGGCTTTTTAAAAAGTGTGTGATGACAAGCGATTCTGCACGCCGCTTAGAGAAGAGACGGCAGCAGCACTGTGACTGTACATATGCGAGGCTCTCTGGCAAGCATCAGAAGTCTGCAGCCGCTCGACTCACTCATGACTGTAAATACCAATGACAAGGACATGTGACAAGAGGAAAAACCACTAACTATTCAAACTGTCTCTGTGGCTGAAATAAATCTACATCTACACACATGCAAAGTGCCAAGACAAATGTAAAGTATTAAAGTTGTCAGTAAAGGCACCAGGTTTCCTGTTGCTATGCTAATAAGGGGCGTAGTATTTCTGTCCGTGTGTGTGTGTGTGTGTGTGTGTGTGTGGAGTATTCTGGATTTGGAACCACTCCCTAATCATCTTTTGTTTCTTGGCAAAGAGCAATCTGTTAAAACATAAGGCCCTTTCAGAAGCCTGAAGGACGAGGGGCCTGCTGCTATGAAGTCATATCTGTTGGCAAGCGTTCCGGGCTCTGATTCACTCGCAGGGGGGGCTAACAAAGTCTGAGTGCCCCCCCAGAGCACATGCCACCTCCTGCGCCTTACAATCCAAACAACTCCTGGGATCGCAGCGCAGGAGCAAAATGTGAATTAATGCACCGCTGGGACGTAAACTCAGACGAGGAGTGATGGCCAGGATTCTTTTTCCTACATGAGCAGCAGAGGGAGGGGGCAGTGTCGAGATTCCTCCTCCACCTCCTCCTCCTCCTCCTCCTCCACCCCCCCATTGTTTGGCCGCCCCAGTCAATATTTAGTAGGCTGCGGCTCTCATGGCCTCCCGAGTGTCGCGGACACTTGAGCTCCTCCTCCCTGTGTTTGCCTTGCTCAGCTGGTGCAGGCAGCACACAAGACAGCTGCAACCCCACACCGCAGGAAACCAGAAGCTCACCTCACCAGCGCCCATGAAGAGCAGCGGAGCCGTTTGACAGAAGGCCCTTCAGAGGAAAGAGGGAGCCAGAGGCATTCTGCTGAATCACTGCCTTGTGACTGAGCGCTCATGCAATGAATGCACCGCCAGAGGCAGGAAAAGATGCTCTGATTACCTCTGTGGGCCAACAAAGAAGTCAGGTTCTGTGTGTGTGTGTGTGTGTGTGTGTGTGTGTGTGTGTGTGTGTGTGTTCACTGCCAGAGTGAGACAAAAACTGCCTGAGGTGCCATCACTCACAACAATCACACACAATGCACACCCAGACACCCACACGCCCCGCCCAAGTGTACATGTGAGCAAACGCGCTCACACAGTTGAAACACACACACACACTTCCTTTTCTTGACTTTCTGTCAGCGGTCAACACTTTTTGGAACCTGTGGACGAACCTCACCGCGCTGTAATGTCATGAGGAGCAGAGGTGAGGGTGCAAACAGCCCCAGGACTCTGTCAGCGGCCCGGGAGCCCAGTGGTGGCCCATTTTATAGAATGAGGCGTGCGGCCAAAACCTTTGTGGTTCCCACCTACTTATCTAGTTGTTGACAAGCTGCTAAAACTCCTGAGTGACAGCCGAACCTCTCTGCTACACCTCGAAATGTCTTAAATCATTCAGGGCTGAGGACTCTGCCTCTCTCTCTCTGTCTTTCTCTCTCTCTCTCTCTCACGCACACTGCAGCTTTTAGCGGTAATCCGACTCCTGAGGGGCAGCCTGGAGACCTCCATCCATCTGAAATCTGCGCTTTAAGAGGACAAGAAGTTTGTGGAGTGGCACCTCGTTCCTTTTCCATATGAGATGATCTATAAGCTG
Organism: Diplodus sargus; assembly: GCA_903131615.1. Classification (NCBI taxonomy): domain Eukaryota; kingdom Metazoa; phylum Chordata; class Actinopteri; order Spariformes; family Sparidae; genus Diplodus; species Diplodus sargus. The sequence goes on from CAEMYA010000455.1 coordinate 2,107,066, forward strand.
TGCGTTTCCTTCTCTCACGCGTACATTTCACCTCTCTAACAGTTCTGATATTGGAAAGGAGCATAAAAAAAGGATGGAAACAGAAGCGTTTGACAGACACTTGTTACAGCAGGGGGATATTAAAGGCGGCAATCTGCAGAATAAGCTCCACTTAGAGGGTTCCCACATTTCCCTTCTCAGTATCCCTGACCGGGGGGCGCACAGAGCGCTTTTCAGGAAGTTTGACACCGTGAAATATCTGAAAATAAGTGCGTTTTATAGCCAGCACAGCTCTGTAGAGAGGGAAATGTTTTATATTAAGAGCTGTCTGGATGCTTGTCAGCGTCTCTTCGAGCCGCAGTTTGACAGCCACGCTGTCCCGCACCGGAGGGGATCAGCCGGGACGCAGCATGTGCGTAACGGAGCGTCGAGCCGCCCGCAACAGATGAGCCAGCCACCCGGCAAACACACAACCACAACATGTAAAAAATCACATCGCACAGCACCATCAGCGTCAGCGGACACAAACCCGGAGGCGCATTTTCTCGCACACAGACCCGAGAGAGCGCAGCGGTGAGGAGGGGAGGAATAAGCTCCTGCAGCCAGTTTAATCAAGGCGGGTGGAAAGAAGCTAATCAGACGGCTCATCAAACCATCTGTCAGAGAGCAGCGGCACCGGCTCCCCGAGCTCTGCAGGAGCGCGTCTGCAGCCCAGGTGAGGAGGGAACCACCCGGGGGTCCCCGGAGCAGGAGGCGCGCTCACATCTACAGAAACTGACCGAGAAGGACCCGGTGGATCCCCACACGGGACAAGACACCAACAGACCCTGCTGTCACGCGTTTTTTTTCTGCATGAAACCCTGCAGCCACATTACGAAGTTTGCTCCATGAAGCATGCATTCAGCCAGCCAGCCGGCCGGTGCGCGTCTTACCTATGGGCGGGTGAGCAGGTTTGTATCCTTTCTCGTTGGTGCACACTCCCCTGCCGTGGAGAAGGGCGTGCAGGGGTTTCTCCTCCCCGCTCCTCGGCAGGCAGCGGAGGCCCTGGGTGCACGTCCCGGTGTAAACGCCGCACGCCTGCCCCTCGGACAGGGCGCATGTGAGGCAGCAGCCGCAGCCCGGCTCCTTGACCAGCTGGCAGCCGACCGGGACCGGAGGGCACATGGACAGCGCCTTCTGGTCACAAGGCTCGCACGGCACGTATGAGCCCAAGCACCCGGACAGCCCCAAGATAAATGTCACCAGGAGGCAAAAACTCAGAAACATCGTTGGTGCTCTCTTCAGTTACAGC
>CAEMYA010000455.1:2108403-2124743 GCA_903131615.1 Diplodus sargus
TATTTAAAAAAAAAAAAAAACACACACACGCTCACACACTCACACATTCATTACAGGCTCTGCACCGCGCAGAAATACACACAAAAACACTCTTTCAAAATAAAACAGATATTTGTTTCTATGATTCTCTCCCGAGATATTATTGTCCTCCTTCTTCTCCCGCTGCAGTTCTTCTTCTTCTTCCTGCTGCTTCACACAATCTCCAAACTTCTCTTCTCCCCCTGCAGTTTGGACTCCCGGTACTTTCTCCGCCACAAAGTTTTCAGAGCAGACTGATCAACTTGAGAGCTGCCTTGCCTTTTTAAAAACAGCCGAGCCCAAACCCCTAACTATGAATACGCTAAACAGCAGGGAAGGGAGGCGCACTTGTTCCACGGCTTGGCAGGCGGCCAAACATTTTTTTTTTCCTCCTCCTCCTCTCCAGCAGCAGGAGGATCGCTCTTTCACCCTGAAGGCTGAACTGATGCCGAGGTGCAAGAGGCAAAGAGAGAGAGAGAGAGAGAACCGTCATCCAGACGCTTTCAGGCTCTCTGCCTTATAGAAAAACCTCCTCACAGAGATGTTGGAGCTGCAACAAATGTCACTCACACTCAAACCTTCTCTTACAGTGGCTGAGGTGCATATCTCTCCCTGTCTGACACCGCCTGAAGTTTCTGAATCTGTGGAGTTTTTTGAAAACTTGACATCACAATTTCTTCTCCCGGCCACAGAGGATAACTCACCGGTAGCCTAAAACCCCCCCAGGCTGGAGTCATAAGTGCCATATCCTCAGTAAGGAGAAGCAGGACTGTGTGAAAGCTTTGGCTGCTTTGCATTCATGGTTGGAACAGGAAGAACAAGGGGAAAAAAAGGGGGATTCTGCCGCTTTACATATTCCCGGAAAACAACCCAGTGTGCGCTCAATCGTTCAGCAAAAAGGAAAAATTGGATTTGTAATTCTTATATGTTTTTCCCGCTGAGCTGATTGTCTTGTGTTTGTTTGCTGGGGGATACCTGCTCCTCCTGCACCTGTTGCTTCCATTGGACACCATTTGTGTTACAAATGGAGCCAAAGGGGAAATCCACCGACATGCCCACCCACCTCCCCCCTTCTTTCCTCTCCCTCTCTCCTGCTTCCTCTTCTCAGAGCAGAGGAACAGAGAGGATGTCACGAACTCTCAGAGTTTGAAGCCTGACAACTTAAGTGCAACCGTGCTCTATTATTTTATAGCCTGTATGCAGAATAACCTGATGGCTTCAGCGTGTGTTGCGCTCTGCCTCGCACCACATATGCGCTCTAAATCAGCTCCCCTCCTCCCTCCCTCCCTCCCTCCCTCCGGCTGTTCTTTCCATCTCTGCAGCGTTCATGGCAGATTTTTCTTCTTTAGTAATAGCGTGGTGTCAGGAAGCTATATCGCTTGTCCTTCCCAGATCCACTCACTGCCTGATAAATGGCCACAGCCATTTCCTAAACGTGGCTATCGTTTTACCTAACCCTGCATGTTGCAGTGCTGAGGATCCATAGAGGAGTGATTTACTCGCATCGGTCGACCACTAGAAGGCACTGTTAGCAATGATAAGCCCCGGCGGAGGCGCTTGCTCACATGTCCTCTGCAGAGGAATCAGAGAGATGACCACATCAAGCCATAGATTAATGTCATCAGAGCTTTAGACGCACAGCGCAGCGCCGGAGCTCCGTGTTTCTCCGCCACGTCCGAGCACACAAAGCTAAAAATACACATTCTCCATGGAATTAGTGAGTGGATAATTACATAATCTCGCTTGTATGAAATTGAATTCACATGGGTATTTTCTTTGGCACGAGCCTCGTAAATGTGATTTGTTTTCACCACAACATTAGCGTGGCACATGTTTAGTGTTTCCTTCACTTCAGCTCAGCCGTGATTCTATAAAACTGGCTTTACGGAGGACGTCGAAGGGTTCCACAACCACCACTGTTTACATATCTGGACTGTTTCTTTTCTTTCTTTTTTTCCATGGCTTCTCCTCTCCTTTGCATGCCTCCATCCCTGCTATCACTTCCCCATCTTTTTTTTAAAAAACACATTCAGCAGTAAACATCTGAGAGTTTTTTTTTTTTCCCCAGAAGTTTTCGACACAAAAAAGGGGGGCGAGGTGGTCGCGAGTGAAACGAGCAGCGCCGAGAGAAGAAGCAGCGATGGTGAAACTTCTCACCAGCCGGCTCCCGAAGCAAAGCGCTGCGGTGAGTCAGTGTTCCCTCCAAAACCAACAGGAGCGGCAGAAAAACCCAGCGAGAGCAAACTAAGACATAAATCTGAACTCCTGTGGCCAAAAACCCCGAGCAGCGATAATGAACGGGATTAAGACAGTAAAGCACCGTGGATTAATGATGCATCCGCCAAATCTCAGCTGGGCACGGGGTGATGGATGAAGAGAGAGCATGACAAATTACAAGGAAAATCTTCTCCCAGTACGAGGATGTACGCCACGATACACGTTATCATCACCGAAGGCACAAAATGTTCTCGCTCCCCCTCCATCCTTCGCTCAATCCAAATCTCAATTCCCCAAAGATCAGTTCATGCATCAATCTGTCTGCTCCTCCCTCCGCCCCACCCTCCGTCTATCTGAAACAAAAACTAAGTTTGTTTAAATGTTGCTTTTGGGTGGTGGTAAGAAAAACACGGAAAAACCACATCTAAAATGCCACAAGACTCATCACCTGGCACTGCAACTCCCCAGACCGCTTCCCCCTCAAATACTGGCATTTTCAACACTCGCACAGCAGCCAGCATCACAACACATCCCAGCAACGGAGGCTTAGAGCTCTGCTTTCACGTCGAAAACAGGACAGAGCCCAGCAGCAGTGGTTACGTAATTCTGTTGGTAGACTTTCTGTTGGATATCTGCTTTGATGGGGGAGTAAGAGCCACCCCAGAGTCAATGTCCATCACTGTTGATGCAGTTACACCTTGATTCCACCGGTCATCTCCATCATCTCATGTGCAAAGCGGCCTGAGAAGAGCTCTTTTTTTCGTTTTTAATTGTGTTTATTGCCGGTTTTTCAGACTTTGTTGTGCTTTTACATCACAAGTCTGCTAAGAGTGTTTTAGTTTGAAAACTTGGCGGATGCCGTCTTCCGTTCCTGTGTCTGACTCCCTTCCTCGCTCAATCTGCTCTGTGCAGCTCGATGTGGCTTCTGTCCGCTTCCATCAAAAAGTAAAGTTGGCACGTATTCTCCTAGAAGCAGAACAAAAATGGCCCCCAGTGGCACTATGAGCACTGTCCAGAACAGCACTGATAAGCCCAGTGGCATCAACAGCAAAGTGACAACACTGGTCACTTTTCACGATGGTTGAAACCACCCGATGTTTATGTCAATGGCGACTTCGAGTGACCGCGTTAATTACGTCTAGAGCAAAGGAGGAAGTTTGGTGACCAAGTATAAAGTCTTAGTACACATAGAGGAGGTTGGGGTGGATGAATGGGTCAAACACAGTAGACCGCTGTTTGTGTCCCACTGGAAAACCGAAAAAGTCAGTGTTGGTTTTTACTTACGAAACGTATCGTTCAACATCTTTAGTATGTAATACGTCATATATATAACATATCTATGTATCTTGTGTCATGAATGAATAGAACCTGTTTTAATCTGAACCATGATCTATTCCAAAACCACATTTATTTTTGGCACCTAAACATAACCGAATACTATTTTTTTGCCTAAACCTACGTAAACGTATACACACCTTTATGGGAATAGTTTTATGAGTTTTTGTTGTTTTTGGAGTCAACGTTAAGTAACTTATTCTGTCATTTAGGAGTGAGGTTTTTGTTGAGGCCAATCCTGCGATCGCTGCCATACCACAAATGTTAAACAATGCGACAATGTGACATTACCGATGGGCGTCGTCTCAAGTGCAGCCATCTTGAACGTATCTCAGGAAACAGGTGGTAAGTTTAGCAAAGAAGGGTTGGACCTGTTGCTGCCAGACTGCAAGAAATTGAATTTGCAGCGCTTAGAGTCACTTTTACATACATACATACATTTTAATAGTCTGACTATTACAAAAAAGTACAGCAGCCTCAGAGCAGCAGGTTTCGATCCACTTGCAGAGGACTGGAGACGGCACGTTAGGTATCTCATCATTTCATTCTTGCAGTTCTGAAAGTTTTTAGTCTCCCACTTGAACTAGTCCTCTGGCACGAATGCTGCTGAATGGAAAGCTATCCACACATGCAAAGACTGACGTGCGAGTGGATCTCTGTGCGGTTCAGCCACAACAGCCGCGTCAGGTGACTTCTGTGTTCACTCAGAGACGAGCATTTGAGATTATACATGTAAAGAGTTATTTGTAAAACTAGCCTGATATGTTGAGTCCCCGTGTCTCAGAATCTCAACAATGGAGCCACAATAGTCACATTTATGGAAAAAAAAGGTCAGTGTGTGTGTGTATGTGTGTGTGTGCGTGCAGGTGTATTTGTGTTTAACGTCCTTGCACTCCCCATACATGGAAAATAACCAACACCAGAGAACGCAGCTTGCAGTAATTTTTCTTCTTGTTCCACTCTGTCAGGTCGTCTCTGTACATATACACAAGAGGAGTGCGTGATACACAAACACTCTCGGGCACACAAACAGTCCCATTTCCAAGGACATACAGAAAGGTGTTGTTGTGTATATATCTGTTGAGACCAGACAGCGCGGCTCCAGGAGTGAACCAGTTAGCCGTCTGCAATCTGTCCTTTAAACTGTGGAATGAAACTGTCTGCTGTGAAGTCAATATCGTGCACGACAGTGCGAGAAAGATGCAAGGACGTGAGCAGGATAGAGATAGAGAAATAATGCAAAAGGTTGGTTTCCGTCTCACAGTTTTCTGCTGCAAAAATGATTTAATTTGTCTGGTGTCACTGGAGCTTTAATATCTTATTATGGTCGAAATGCTGTTTCACAGTCCTTTATTTGCTGTCAAAATATTGGCTTTTTGGGAAAATGACTATGGTCAAATTTTAATGAACCGATTGAATATCAGCGTAAAATATGAGCTATCGACAGCTCTGATATAATAACATTGACATCAGTGTCAGCCTTGAAAAACTGAAAATCCACATTCCCGGATAAAAACTCGAATGGGAAGAAAAGTCGGTGGTTTCGGCTGTATATGTGCGTTGGCTCGATGGACGCAAAAATCTCACAAATGCGGTTTGTTTTCCTTAAACAGCAGATCTCTCCTGGTCATTTGGAAGTGTGCACAAAGCTTTTAATTCACCAAATAGTGAGAAATTTTCAACTTGCTCCTGCTTGGATCGCACCTTGCTACAGTTGACAGTGTTGCTATAGAGGCATTGTCAACAGCACGGTGAACTTTGCGGCGCTGAGCGCCCTGCGGGTTTCCATTAACATTGATTCGCCGCGATGTGACCATGAGAAGACCTGCATGATCTGGTAACGTGAGACGGTGCGAAGGCTTATCTGAGCGCTGTGATGGAAACTCTGCAGGTCGAGATAAGCTGGCTGTTAAGTGTAAAACCTTACACGAGTGGGAGTCTTTTTATAGTATATAAATGTATGGTTGGCCTAAAGCATTTCCAAAACAAAGCCCATTCAAACATGTGCATGAGGCCAAAGGAGTGTGTGAGCACCACGGGATGGTTCTGCTTTGCGGCCTGGTCCACGGCCAAGTCTTTTAGCTCGTGATGGCTAACGCTGAGTTTTGTTAAAAGGTGATGTATTTGTGGTTTCACCTCCCTGCTGCTTCACTCCTTCAACCCCCGAAGATGATTTACTTAACGCCACATTTTTCTTTGCCTCCTGCATATTTCCCTATCGCTTGTAATTGACAGGCCACTTTACGCAATCAACCCGACAAAAGACGTTTCTTTTTGCTAATGTGTGTATATGCACAATGTGTGTGTGTGTGTGCCTGGAGGCGGCAGACCGGGTCAAAAGTGACTAATCATACTTACAAATATTTGAATTTTTACATCAAGTACTCCTCAAGGATTCTTTAAACACTTCCAAACAATGTCTTCAATTTGTCAGTTTAGGTATTTAGCTAATGCTCTTATCCATAATGTCTTACACTAAGATCAACATTAAAATTCCTCTGCTATAAATTAAACTGAATTCCTCCGCTGGCAACGTTTCAAGACAGCACGCCACATACACAGTGAGACAAAAGGTCCTCATCAATCATCAGTACGTGAGAAGTGCTTTGCTGAATCTAAGAGCCAAACAAAAAAATATCAAAAGTGACCGGACATGACTTGGAGTTCATTCTAGGCTACTCTTTAACAGAGCGGTTTTATTAGAAGAGCTAACAGCAAAAGGTCAGTGCGGACATTCACAACAGGCAGTCAAATGCATTTATGCTCTTATATAAAAATGAACCGTCTGGGGAGAAAGAAAACATTCCCAGGCAAACTAGGTTCCTGTCATTCCTTTTTTGGGGCCAGCTACTTTTGTCCAGGCCGGGCCAACAGTGCCAGCTGCCGCCTGGTACGGTAACAGCTCGGGGCTAAAGACTCTGATAGTGGGCAGCTCAGGTATGTGCCAACCTCTGGGTATGAATGGCGTTTTGGACAGTATTAGACAAGCTGGCCAAAAGTCAGTACCAGGACTCTGCTGGAGAGCAGATCAAACACATTAACATACTGCATGATCTGCCAGGCTGTGTGTGTGTGTGTGTGTGTGTGTGTGTGTGTGAAGGTGAGTTATAGCCAGGCACAGAAAGACCGTGCGACAGATGGACGGTGAATGATAATATCGTTATGGAATATCACTTCAGACGAAACTCTATAATCACTATAAATATATCTGCATGTGAAAGTAGAATCAGGAGACGTGGGATGAGATTTCAGTCAATCTGCAGTCCAAGTAGTATCGACCAATCACGTTGTAGTGGAATTCAGCGGTGAACAGTCGGCGTGGAGAGCAGAAGTGGCGAAGGACATCGACCCAAATACGATCTCAAAGCTATCGACTATCACCTGACAAGAGTCTCATTCTGAACTCATCAAATACGGATGATTTCGGATGGCGCCTAACCCAACCGGCCATCCCTAAGCCCCACATTCCATGGCCGTGTTACAGCGGCCATACGGCCACCATCTAAACAATGCTCCTGTTTCCACTGGCTGTGCTATGGCATGTCAGAATCGGCTCTCTGCTCTCCTCCACAGAGAATATGCACAAAGTCTATTTCTGACGTCCGACAGGCCAGGTAACAAAGACGTGCCCAGTCGAATCAAGGGGTAAGTTCCAGTTAGGAAACCCAAAGCGTCAGTAATACGCTTAGTATCTCACCTGTATTCACAAGCAGATAACAATTTATGGAGATAATCTTTTATCAACTCCAACTCCATTCACGAGTCTGTAAAACGGTGACTGGCTCATGGCAGAGTAAGTCTTGGCTCAGCTATCCGTTATCCGGATATCAGCTAGCTACACCGGTAGCTCTGAATCATTAGCCATTTCCCCTGCCGGGTAGTTTAGCCCCTGGCAGCAGCCGATGCATTTCGAGATTGGACAAACTTGATTAAAAGTTGCTTCGCAAGCAGATCTGTGATGTTTTGCTTCATTACGATGGGACATTTTTCCGAGCTAGCGTTAACATTTAGCTCAATCAAGTATGATGTTCATCATGTTCACCATCTCAAATTATAACATTTACGAGAAAGCTGATGTTTTCATTTCAACCTGTATTGCGTGTTCTCTTCAAGATAGCCTCCAAAATGACAACGCGGTCAAGGCTCTGTGATTTCTCGAAACCTGCAATTAACCACAGATTAAAATATGTAAACTTCTCTCACTGCTGCAAACATTTCTCCATATCTCTGTTCAATCTGTTTTACCAAGCATCATTACTTTTTCTTTTATTTGAAGGCCCGGGTGTTATTTTTGTAGTGTCTGACATCATTCATAGTCATTACCTCAACTTCTTACTCGCCAGTTTAAATATTGAGATATGAGTGTACAATGACATCACTTGAGAGTTAATGGGTCAATCACATGACCACTCACACATGTTTTGACCTCTTAAAATCCTGTTTTAGTTCATCTATTCTCTGGATCAGCGTGTTCCAGGTCTTAATTGAACGTATATTGAAGCTAAGTTATATGAACTGATGACTTAATGTTTATATATTCTGTTCAGCAGCTTATTCATACAGTCAGCAGATACATTTTGCATGTTGTATCTTTGCAAACTTCTCTACCAGAGCTTCAGATAAAGTTCTGTGGGCTCGAACAAAGTTTGGCTGCTCAGCATGAGCTTGTAATGATTGACCCACCAGCTGGTAGATGGTTTAAGATATAACTGCAGATTTTTATCTAAACCATCTATCTGCAGACCAAAATTGAGGTGAATGTATAACTGTATTGCTGTAATGTCCTGTAGCCCTTGTAACTGTGTGTGCTCACAAACCATGCCAAGTGTTATAGGTCAAAGTGGAATCAGTGAACAGCTGTGTAAAATTCAACAGTTTGGTTAATGATTTTAACATCACCTATGCCTGTCTTGTAGGAGGAGAGGGTAGACTTGGGAGCTGCAACTCCACTGAAGCAGCACATAGAAGAAGCAGTAGCTCAGTGCTTTACTTAGCAGACAAGGAGGAGGGGGGTCAGGAGGTTAATTACCGCTAAATGGTAAACATGTTGTGTGTCTGACCCGTAGGAAACAGAACAGTAGGACTGTTTATTCATATCCAGTTGGGAAATCTTATTATGTAATTCATATCCATTATCATCTTTCCACTAAATTGTTAGAAATAAATGATTTGTTACAAATATTGCAGTATACAAGGGAAAAAAGGTGTGTTGAGGATGAACTCAGGAGTTTGAAAGCCTGGGGGAGTGAAGCTGCTGTGTAGTCTGGTGGTATGGCAGCGGATACCTCTGTATCTTTTGCCAGATGGCAGCGGGGTTAACAGCCACCTGCCGCCTGGTAGATTAGAGGTCCAGGCTAATGACTCTGATAGTGGGCAGCTCAGATATGTGCCAACCTCTGGGTATGAATGCCGTTTTGGACAGTATTAGACAATCTGACTGAAAGTCAGCACCAGGACTCTGCTGGAGAGCAGATCAAACACATTAACATACTAGCAAAATCTTGTTATTATATAATACATGTCTATTATTATCTTTCCCCAACATTGTTAGAAATAAATGGTTTGTCATAAATATTGCAGTACACAAGAAAAAAAAAAAAAAAAGGCGTGTTGAGGATGAGTTCAGGAGTTTGCAAGCCTCGGGAGTGAAGCTGCTGTGTACTCTGGTGGTATGGCAGCGGATACTTCTGTATCTTTTGCCAGATGCCAGTGGGGTGAACAGACTGTGGCTGCGGTGGGTGTTGTCTTTTGCAGAAACCTCACCTCACTGAAGTCACTGATGGTCTGTCGATGGGTACAAGTGATGTTGAGGTTTTAACCACCCGCTGTGGAGCCTTTCCCGTCCTGGGCTGTGCATGAAGCGTGCAAGTTTGTGATGTTTCCAGTCATTGCTTTTTTGTAAAACTGGAATTTAACCTTCTTAGGTTTTTTTCAAGAAGTAGAATATAACCTTAAGTTTTGCAAAAATGCAACCCAAGGTACTTTCCTCTATTTTTTTTTCTTCTTTCTTCTTCCAGTTGCTTTGAATTGTAGGATGCCAAAGACATGCTAAGAGATTCGCAATCAGAATGAGAAATACATTATTGATCACAGAGGGGGAAGTTGGTAAGACTAGGATGAGTGAAAGAAGAACTTTCATGGAGAAATAACAGACCCTAGAAATTTGGCAAACATTAGGCCTTTCTTACTAATAATCACTTGATCACATACGCCCAGCCCGTCTGCACAAGCACTGTAGTTTGCAATGGATAACTTGGTCAGTTCACACGTTTACACAGTTGCCACAAATCAACTACAGATCCAGTTTTCAAATGGTGAGTGATTGAGTTAGTGGAGCTCACATCATCTAACAGCCGGTTAGACTTTAACGCTGGTGGTTGGGCTGCTGTTTTTTTCTTTTAATCAACAGCAGTAACTCGGCTGTGTTTGTGATTTTAACTGCATGTGAATCAGTAACGGTATGATTCAAACAAGCTGCGTTTTAATCACAGATCCCTAACTTTGGCATTCGCTCACCACATTCTCAACCCCTGACAAACTTAAGCTTCTGCCGTATTTGCAAAAAAACAAAAAAGTCTTTGCTGTCTCCTGACCAGTAATCCTTACTTTTGGTAGTCCTCAGTCTCAACAATCATAATGACAATGAGCACGTTGTTGAGAGCAGCTTTCCCTCGTTCTCTTAAATTAGCGGGTGCTTCCCGCCGGCCGCAGTGATAACTTTGCTGCAGTGTATTGTCATTTTTTTCAGCAGACCTCTGCCAACTGTAATGACGGGACATGTTCGGCAAATACACTTCGCAGACTGCAGCGTCTCAGCCGAGTGCTGTTGTGCAGTTGCTCGAATAATAATAAAAAAAGTAGGTTGGCGAAGCTGCAAATCAGAAATTACACCCCAATTGTTGGTGTAAGGGTATTTAGCAAACTGCAGACATAAAACTTTGCCTCTGGATGTGAGTTTTCCAGTTTTTTGATTAGAGAGTGGGTTTGAGTTTTGATTTGGTCAAGGCTCTGGTTGTGACTGCAATGCTACAGAGAATCCCAAATGGGCCCGAGTGGACACAGAGGCTTTTGCAGAGTATGTAATTACATAGTAAATTATTCAGTGGGTCCAAACCAAAACATAAAGGCATTCATTTTCAAAACCAGCTTACAAGGAAGCCTCTGGCAGCGCAGATCCACACTGTTTAGAAAAAATAAAAAAGAGGAGACCTTCGACATATGCTGGAACCATGTACCTGGAAGTGGTTTATTGTTTTGGATGAAGTTCTGCATTTCTTGTTTTTTTTTTCTCTTCACGTGGCCTCAGTGAAAAATTGTCGATAAATATGAAGTAAACATGTTACATCTGCAGGACGGAACAGTGGGCCTTCTCTTGGCTTCGAGCGTGTAAAATAGCAAGACGCACGCCATAAAAGTGACAGCAGAGAGTCATGATGACAGAAAGCAAAGGAGAGGAAGAGGGAGATATATTATGTGCGTCTGATGGAGTTGGCAACGACTCTGATTCTTTGCAAGCACATCCAACCGCTGTGTTTGTGCAGGCAGGAAGTATCCACTGGATCCTGTGTCTTAAGGACTTAATTCGAAGCACAATTGGCTTCTGGAGTGAGTTCAGCATTCCTCCTCATGTGGAACATCCTCCTCCTCCTCACACAATAATTAAGGCATGATGAATTTGCTGCAGAAATACAACACGTTTTTAGGATTTCGTTCAAAGCCAGCAAAATAAACTTCAATCATATCACGTTAGAGACTCCGGGGTCTGTGGTTGTACTTCTAATTACCGACAATCGAGATGACCTCTGCTGCTTTGTTCTGTTGGCCTTCCTGTCCAAATATTGCTTTCGTTTCATTGACCAAACATCTGACAAAATAAAGGACTAATGGTTTCAGATGAAGAGTTTGCTGTTCCACTCAATTCTGATTGAATATGTGGATATTTTGACGGACAATACATAGATGCTGTCGCAGATAGCTCTTCAGATTAATTTACCATCATTTTCTTTGGCTTTTTCTTTATGGGTGGTGGACGGTCAGAGCAAGTGGAAAGATAATAGTTCAGGTTAACCAAAGAGTGGAAGTGCATTATGTCTTTGGTTTGGGCTCAGGGATGGAAAGGTCATCAGGAAGTTGGAGCAGTACTGTCCCACTGGGACTTCTCTCAATCTCTGACCTAAACTCTTTAAATCTCTGTTTCTACCAAACACATTCAACAGAGTATCCTCAAAACTCGGACCCAGATACACAGAACCTAAACCCAGATCTGATTTGTGTTTCCCCGCAGACAGAACTCGTTAATGTAGGCAGGGTTGTTACCAGGACTAAACCTCTTGCTCTTCTTTTCCGAGCCTTAAACTCAAACTATGATGCTCTGCTTGACCTCTAGTGTCAGTTTTGCACTTGAAGAGCCTCGTGGTCAAGTTGAAAATGAAACATGATGTGCAACGTCTGGGTAAACCATTTAAATAAACCTTGCTGACTGTTTAGAAATTAGGAAATAATTACTTTTTGACTATTAATAGCATTGTGAAACAGTTTGAAACTTTAAGCACACAAACTACTTGGTTAGGCTAGTTCAGTCTTGTTACATCATTATGGCTTACTGGCATAAATAACTTAAAAAAACAATCGCTCTTGATTCTTGGTTACAGATGCGACACAAACCCCGGTCTCCAGAGGGAAAGTCCAGTGTATGACTCATCTAACCACCCCGACTCTGACTTTTTATTGCACTGAAGGGGAGCTTCAAGAAGTAACGCTAGAGGGATAGGCTACAGTGTCAAACTTTGAGGCATTTTGGCTGAATTTGAGTGAAAACAGGCTGCTTAAGAAGCTGCAGTATTCATCACTGACACTGCTACCTCTGCTCTACTACCAGATTGACAGTATGGAATGGAACCAGTTCAACTGGTACCATCCTCAACTTTGGTTGACAAACTGAATTGCCCTGACTTTATGGAACCAAGCCTTAAAGTCCAACTCTAAGATGACAGCAGTGGAGTAAAGAGTGGCCCTTTCCCAACAGTCCCACCTTGACCTGAAGGGGTCCTGACCAAGTTCAGGAATATTCCACACACCCATTACATTTCATTTCTTTGGGGATAAGTTGTTTTCCCTATTGTGCTGTGGTGACAAATGTACAGAGCGAAAGACTGACACCAGAGAGCAGGACTCCGAGCCAGCCTCCTCTCTGTGGTCACATTTAGGCAACAGAAGTACTTTGGTTAAGGTTTAGAAAATAATGTGGTTTCAGTTAAAAGTTCACATGTCGTCTCTCGGGTTTCTGTGGACTTTTTCTGTATCAAACCAAGACCATGATCTCTCCCTAACCTTGGTTCTTGCCACACGTACATACATAATCCCACTGTCCTGATTGTGTCAGATTTCCAAAACACACTTTTTTCACAAAAATGCCATTAGCTGCCCATTCAGCCATTGCACTGTATCAGATGACAGCAGCTTCACAGGCTACCTTAAAAATTCAGAGCGAGCAGTAAAGTTGTGGAGATACTGTGACCATGATTACTGTATTAATTCATGGTTTCTGTCTGTCATGATTGTCTTCAGGCTACAGACAGAGTGACTTCAGAGTCTCATTACAAGCTCAAATATTTATTTTGGAAACTTTTTTTTTTTGTTGTTTATTTTCAACTGTAAACTGGATATGTTTTTGTTGGTCTGGAGTGGCATCACATTCAGGGGCTGTGCTGTTTGTGGTTTCAGCGAAGCTGCCCAATTTTTTTTTCTCCAAGTTTCCACTGATTAAAAAACATACAGTTTTTAGGATAATGATAAAAAACATATAAATAAACAGAATTTTTTGTGCAGGGGCTCTGGTAGCAGTTGTCTTCCTGCTTATAAGACAGGTTGTCCCGGCCAATAGCAACCCTCTCCTGACCATCCGACATCGATGTGCCACGCTGCATTTCCTTCACGAGTCCCACTCTGCCTTTTAGTGAGGCATGATTTCACACTCTCACTGTCTTTACGACTGACTTGAGTATTTTTACAATCTTTATCTGGGTCAGCTTGAACTGAACCGATAGAAAATCGTGACAGATTGCCTCTCAGATCTGTCAAAATGTGTGAGAACCGCACACCTGGGTGGTTTTCTCTGTCTGTAATCGTCCAGCTTCAGTCTCACGGCCCTCGCTTTCTGTAGCTCAATGCTTAAATTGGCTGTCTTCACAGAGACTTGCATTTATGTTTAGGCTTATGTACTATTTTACTGTATGTTTGTAGTATATTTTTTATGTTTAGGATGCCAGGAAGACCAGCATGTGCTTCTAATGAGGTTCCATAAATAAACATAAACCTGCTTCAGGTGGAAGAAATATGTGAACCTTTTCTTAAACTGGCAGTAGACACTTAATGTTGATTGCACAACGTGATGGCTACAGAATGATGACACAGTTTGCGTTTAGATTGAAGCCTGATAAAACTCACATTCAATATGCAAATCTGTCCGTCACGACATTTCCAGGGAAAGTTGACTGACTGGCGATCTAGTCAGGCCGGCAGCCTGGCTTTATTTCTATAGACACAATGGGATTCAACTCATTCTTTGTCCTGTTTTATTGGCGGTTGTGACTCTGAGGAAAATGGAAAGCGATCCTGTCGTCAGTCCGGTGGTTTCCAATCTAGGCGTTAGACCTTTGAAAAGGTCACCAGATAAATTCTAGGGGTCGTGCGATGATTAATGGGAAGAGAGGAAACAGGAAATGTTCTTTGTGAAACCGCAGGTCTGAAATGTGATGTTGCGAGGGGGGTTATGTTTCATAAGCTTATATGTTTTTAAATGTGCGTTCTTACAGTGAAGTCACTAGTAAATACAGTTGTTCTAAAGAAAATGTAGTGAAGAGAGTCTGATGAAATGCACTTTAGATGTGGTTTGGACATACGCGTGCCTCAACATTTTCTTTCAGATCAATGCAGCACTTGACTAAATGTATTTAGTGATTTTCCACGACTGGTTTGACAAAAAAAAAAAAAAGGGTGAAATGATGACAATAAAATATATTGTACAATTTGCATTCTCAGTGAAGCAGGCCAGTCCCTCCCTGATACTTCTTTGAGTCATTCCTTCACATGTTTCCACTCAGAAAGACAGAGGGAGTGAAGTGGCCTCGTTTGTAAAAAAAATATATGCCGTGTTCTCTGATGTTGTTATCATGCATTGACGTGCTTTGTTAGACAGACCCGAGGTTGCCACGGTTTTAAACGCACTTCATAAATTACAGCATCGACCGGACCAGACATCTCTCCCCTGCTCCGCCATGCGAGTGGCTGGAGATAAACTTGAGTGGGTGCAATCAGTCCAACAAATAAAGTGGCTCCATCTGGTTTTGTGAGGGCTCTGGTGTTGACATTATTAAGTCAGAAAAGCCTCCAGTGTGGTGGGGCTATTTTGGACTCTCCGCAGTACATCTGCTCTTCTTCAGCTCTAAACCGACGCAATAGGTTTGTCACAAGACACCAAACATTTATCGTACGTCATCCCGGAGTCCCCAATTAGTGGTGAATATCATTCCACTTTAATGAATGCATGTGAGAGTAGAAGTCTTATACTCTCAACCAAACAACCATGGGAATTGCGATTGGCCAATACAGAAATTCATAATTCATACTGTAATTCACTCAATACAGCCAAATAAATGTCTGCAGAGAAAAATTATTAGGTACGGTCAGAAACCAGACCAGGTCCTGTATGAAATGATGCACAGATCCACATGTTTCTTTGTTTGCTAAACAGCGGTTGTAGGGCTCAAATGCTCCATGCACTCATTGGTTGTCAAATCACAGGAATGAAATGAGATATGGATTTGGTGTTCGGAGCTGGGAAAGTATTTATCCTCCGTCATTAACTTAAAAGTAAAACTAAAGCTCGTCTATTTCCATTGTAAATCACAATCAAGGGCAGACTAGAAGAAAACTAGTCTCCTCAAAGTCCTCATTTCGGGTCAGGCCCTGAGCGTGCATGATTGGGTCCCCTAATTACCCAGAAGCCTCAGGGGATTGTTATCCCAGCAGAGTCTCAGTCGCCACACGTCGCGGCCGGGGCTGCGTCAGGGCGGTGGGGGTCAGAGGGTCTCTGTCAACATGTGGGCCTGCTTTCAGCATGTGACTGCTGACCCATGCATTGTATCACATTGCACTCATTTAAAGAGGTCAAGACTTGTGGAAGCTGCTGCCTTTTGCCTAACCCGACCCTCGACCTGGTGTGGACACTTGCTCCGTTTTTTAATCCCCAACAATAGGTCCCATTCAGAGCCAGGCAACCTGTAGAACATCTGTTTCTGTGGTCGGGGAGCAGACCGTAGATCAGCAGAGAGGCGAGGAGGCGAACGTACGTGCCGCTTTATCAGAAACATTTACCTTCTGCTCGGAGGGCTGATGGAAAACAGACTTTGAGTTTGAGCTGTGAAATGTTCAGAGATCTGTCCGACAGCAATCGGTAGATAGAAGTAACTATACGTTTCTGCATTTGCACATATATTCTGATTCAATGAAGCATTCGGCTAAAAAACCCTGGAACCCTTTTCAAGGGTCGCTAAGACTGGAGAATGAATTGCATGCCTTTGGATATGTTGCATTCACACCAAGTTGTCCCTCGTGTTTCTCACGAAAATTTGATTGCAGAATCATTTGCATTTCTTTGAGTGTATATATGTGCAGTTAGCCCTATCTGGCATATACTCATTAGCTGTAAGGTAGCAAGCAATGCACACATTAACGAGCCTCCCATTTCTTCTCTTTTCTGACCGTTAACA
>CAEMYA010000455.1:2126202-2137306 GCA_903131615.1 Diplodus sargus
TTTTTTTTTTTTTTTTGCATTTCCATCTGTTCATAATTCAAACAGTAAATGGTTGGAGTTAGTCTTTGTCCACCACGATGCAGCCCATGAAGGCTGCTGTCACTTACTGACAATATGGAATATGTTCAGTGCTTTTTATATAGAATACCAGCTGATATTGTACTTACACAAGGCACGCTTTGTTTACATAGCACGTCACATTTCATACAAAGGTTGTGAAGATGAATACAGAGGATATCAGGTTTTGACACACAGATCAGATATGGTAGGGGATGATGGGCTAACACATTTTTCAACACAGGTTTTGTTCTTGTCATCTGTTGTCAATAACACAACACAGCACTGAACAATTCCTTCAAAATAAACTTGAGACAATACCATCTACTGTGTTTGGTTACAGCAGGATGCCACTCTGAATCCTCCCTGGCATGGAAAATCTGATCAAATCCTGAAACCACTGACTGTCAGTGTCTTCAATTTATTTCATTTGACTTTTGTTTGAGGACACACACAAACGTATATCATCGCAGGGAGAAACATTTGTCTTGGTAACGATATAAGTTGGTACACAACATGAAAAGAAAAACATGTATTGTTCACATGCAAGCACCTCGGTATAGTCAGAAAAATGTTTTCTTTTGCACAGATGATGAGATGAAAAGTATTCCTCGATAGTTTCACGTTATTCCATTGATCGACTGGTAAAGGAAAGTGCCGGAGTTTTGCAGCGGTGCACCAGCGATCTTTAATTTTAATTTTGCGGATTTAAAGCAACACCACATCAGCTAAAAGGAGGGTGATTCCAGAGTCCGCCTGAGCTCCGGACAGCTGGTAGAAGTATTTCATACCAGTGATAACGTGAGTCGTGTGACAGCTTGGTCTGACGGACAATCGTCGATGCTTCAGGTAAACGTCTGTAACATCTATTTGTTTAACAGCATATCCGGACTGCTGGTACGACTCCGTCCTGCATTATTTATCTCTGGCAGTGGCATTTTCATTGGTCCGGTTAATGTGATGTGTTTACCAGTGACCGATGACCACCTAGACGCGAGCACCTGCTAAACGTCGCCATGCGATGTTTTCCTAAGTTTATGAGTCGGCGAGGACTGCCGGAACACAATGTTTAACCACTGGTTTGGGAAAAACGGAGGGGCCGGAAGACATACAGCAGCTACCCTCCTGCAGAAGTCGCTGCATTTTTCAGTCAGCGTGGACAAAGCTGATGGAAAAAGTCAAAGTTTTATTGTCTTTGCTGCGCACTTGCGTAAGGATCGACATTCAATGCAATCTTTAAACCAGTCCTGAAAGTGAACGAATGAAGCTTGACTGTTTTTTTTGTGAAGATGTGAACCAGATGTTTCTACGTGCTATCTGTAAGTAGAAACAGAGCTGTAGTCTACAAATCTTAGGTGTTGTCATAATATTTTACCAGATATTGACGTATATTTGGTTGCTAATCCAAAGCAGTGGTATCTTTAAAAGAAGTCGAAAGTAGTATCCCGCACACACACACCGGTCGGTATTCTCTTGGTTTCACACACAGAGAAACTTTCATTGTCCATTCAAATTCCCTCAACGGAACCTCACCACATTATTCCTCATCACTGTGTAATTAACACCTATAAACACACGCTCAGGCTGAAACTAATCATACTAATCAACAGTAAAGAGTCTTTTTCCGTGGTAGTTCATGCTCTGAGTTGACCCGTTGAATCTGTTCAAACTTTCTTACATTTAACAAACATGCTGTTGCAGATTCATGTATTTACCCAGCAGCAGCAGCAGCAGCAGCAGCGGTAGCGGTGGTGCTTGCAGACTCGGCACCATGCAGATCCAGTTACCCATGCAAGCCACTATCTGCTCCTCTCGTGACAGGCTCACAGCACCTCCGGCGCTGCAACGTTGGCAAGCCACAACAAGATGTGATGAGCCACTCTCCACAGAAAGTGCTGACACGCTTACTTCTCTCTGCCTCCGTCAGTCAGGATAAAACAAGACTCAGAAGTTTCTTTGTTGTGTTTTTCGTATTCCTCGGTCAGATTTCTTATTTTTAAATTGATCCAGTTATGGTTGAGAAGTTGGCTGCTTCCAACACAAGTGCCAGAACAGATGTTGGCAACAGTACATTTCTGCAAAACCACAGAAATGTTGAAACTTAACTTTTTTTTTTCCTTTATTGTGAAACTTTTTTCTTTAGGTTTCAATTTTCAATTTCATCTTGTGTCAACACTGTGCGTGTGTTCTGCTTAGGGTTCAGGCACCAAAAACCACCTGGTTAGGGTGAGGAAAAGATCATTTCTGGCTTAAAATACCTGTTTCTGTTGCCACAAAAATGTCTGGAAATTGTCCCGACGTCTCCTTAAAAATATCCAGTGGTGTCACGCTTACAAATGTTAAAATGTCGCGGTCCCTCGTCAAAAATATCCAGTTGTTTCAAAACACACAAATGCCGAGCACAGTCCTTAACTGTGGTCACTGGCTTGGCAACCTTTTCACCTCCACCTCCCAACATAGAAATCAGGTCATAAACATGTGACCTGAACATGATGTGACAAGTTTTGTAGAAATGTCGATATGGGACGTAGCCTATGAGATTTTTTCAGAGGTTTTCAGAACTTTACGTGGCAACATCTTATCCGTCTTAAGCTGCTTCACTGATGCAAAGGGCACGTAGAAACAGGACTGGCACGCAATAAAGCGCAAACCTCCGTCAAGGCCTCAACAAAGCCATCAGGTGTAGGATCCACATCAGTCACAGATACCAGCCACCTCAATATACCAGTTAATTTTTTCAAAATTGATGCATTATTCCAAGATATAAAATGAAAATCACCAAAATTTTGCAATGTTAAAGAAACAGAAAAAGTTTTTGGATGCATCTCTTTATTCAGATTCATCCAACTTTTCCATTCGTGTTTCGTGAATATCCGCTCAGCAGTTTTTTTTTCTTTGTAAATCCTGCTGACAAACCAAACAACAACTGCACGCTGTTGAAAACATTTCACCTCTTGGCGGAGCAACAAGAAAATATCAAAACAAGAAAACCTGCAACCAGTTTTACTCTTTCCATGAATTCAGGACCGTGGCAGAGTCGAGCCACATGGAGCCTAATCAAATGTCACGAATGATTTTAAACATGACGTTTCTCGTCAAACTTCATAACCAACTTATGAGTGTGCTTCCATCCGTTTCTTTTTACAACAGGCCAATGACAAAAAGTGATTGCACAACTCAAACCGATGATAAAACAGTTTTCATAGAGTCTGTTTCATTGGCAACCTTGTTAAAATGTGTGTGTATGTACAGTATGAGCTTCTCTGTGAGAGACTGTGTAATGTGTGTTGTTCTTTGCCTGTGAGAAAGTCAGTATGAGGTACCATCAGTACTGCACGCCTGCTAAGTAGAAGCATATTCCGTCATCTTTGCTACGGGCGTCTGTGTGGTAAGATGTTCCATGTGTCCGGAGTTCCGTAGTGTATTTCGGGTGAAAATGATGCGCAGGTACTCTGAGGTAACGACACAATGATACTAATCTGATTAGCCCTAATGATACCACCTAGAAGGGAGACCCATCGCGATGACGTGCTAATGATACTTGGAAAGAAGATTGCCTCATGAATAACCTGATTGGTTTTCCCTCTGGCTGGGATCGAGTTTTGATCAACAATAACTCCAAACGTGTACGGAGGGAGGGGTGTGTAATTTATTTTAGTTTCCATTTTCACAGTAACCAAAACCGTCACGGTCTTCTGGCTGCGGTCCACGTTCAAACCGGGTCGTGTTTGGATGATGTGACGCATGCAGTAAACGTTTTACAAGGTTTGATCTCAACTCTCCTGATTCAATTAGAAGAAACATACACATGTATGGTGCTTTCCTAAAACATCCAGCTTTATTCACGCTGATACAATTACATGCGTTCACACTTGGGAGTCACGCTGTAAAACTAGTTCACGCTGAGGAGTTGCTGCATCTGGAGTTTTAATAGACCTAATCAGTGTTGTATCCATTTTATTAAAGTGATGATTTATAAGCTATTGTTATGTATAGATTGATGTGGAGAAACAACAGTACTGTTGTAATGTTAAAGATGTCCATGTATTGTGTTGCAGAGACATCTGGTGGTAGCATGCTAACCAGCTAGCCTTGGCCCTTCCTGTTTTCTGGCAACAGTTTTCTTCCTGACATCACTTTGTAACGCAACAGGTGAGTTTCAGCAGGGAGACGTTTGCTAGCGGCAGTCGCTTTTTAAACATAAAAATACAACTGTACAGCTTCTCTCTGTATTCGAACAAAGACGAGCATAGACGCTCGTTAACTCATTGTAAAACACATTTAATTCAAATTCCATAAATGAATTACAACTCACTTACTTTCAATCAATCTCCAATCAAAACCTCAACTACCTCTGGTTTGAAATTAATTCTCAATGTCTTGGGTAAGATGTGAAAATATTCAGATTCTACAAGCCGTTTTTGGATGTTACCTCTCGTGTCCCCACCTGATGTGTCTTCTCATCTCCAGAATCATAGTCCTGGTCAGAGCTCTTGTAGACGACCTCGGTTCTAGAGGTGTGATCTTGGTCCAGGTAAACTGAAGCAAAACTGGCTCCACGGTTAACCGAGTCCTGAGCTAAATTAGCTAGCTACAACCAACGGATAGCTATTTCTTTAAAGTTTAAACAACTCGCAGCCAGCAACACAGAAGTATGTAAGTATTATGATTGTAGCATTATTCAGCAGCACTTGAGGCATTGTGCCACGTTAAATTGTCGGTAAAATCCCTGTAATTGGGCGCCCTTTCCAGGCATCATTCCTGCCTTTCCTAATTGCATGTTTCCATTTCTTCAAAATCCCCATCACTAACCTCCAAGCTAGCGACCTACATGCTAAAATTGGCAAGTTACTCTAAACACTAACCTGGTCACTAACGGTACGAGCTAGTTGCTGTGACCTTGTCTTGTGGAGATTGTGGACACAAGTCAAGGTCACTGTTTTGCAGCGGCACCACAGCTGCATCCTGGGCTCAGCGCCAACCAAGATGACTGATTGTATTGTTTTTTTTTTAAAACCAATCAAGCCAAAGCGTTTTTTTTCTTTCCTTCCCTTAACCAGAATGGGAATTGGTGCACAAAGACTTTCCTCCAACGCTGAATCAGCACCAGGGAGATTTTTCAAGCTGTGTGGGAATACCCGGTCCGCCGTGTGAATCTGGTCTATAGAGATGCAGCAGCAGATAACGAGGGCAATGGACAAGAGAAACATAAATAAACCGCGGTGAGTCATACCTTCAGGCACATTTTCTATGAATCGAGGGACAGTTACTTGAACTCTCGTTTCTAGTAAAACGTAAAGAACAGGCTAAAACACGCTCTGGATACAATCTCCTCGCCGTGTTGTTAGGATGGAGCGATGGAGCCGTGACGATAACGCCAACACGTCGCTGAAGACATTGGCCCTTTCTGGATCTCTGCTTCTCAGTTAAGGGAAAGAAGAGAAAGGAATGGGATGGTTGATGGCAGCAAAGTTGATAGTAGGGGGGATGTGGGGGCCGGCGTGAAAGGGAACAGCTAGGGGTGGATAGTAATCTCGATCTGATAATGCTCATGCACCATTTTAGCATGGAAAAGGTAAAGCATGATGTCATCGACCCCCGCTCCCTTTTTTTTTTTTCCATAACTGGGTTTCACTGCATTCTCTTCACGCTGCACGCTTCACTGAGAACCCGGTTATACACCAACAAGGGAATCATGTTTATTGAGACATTTGTTGAAGACAGAACAGCCGGTGAGGTGAGGATTGTGCTGCAGGCTCGGAGAAAGAATCGTTTTTAATTAATAACAGAAGTTGAACACAACACTGTGGTACATTTAATGTCTCTTGTTTCTTTCAGAAAGACATTCGAGGATTGTGTTTCTGCATCGGAGGAGCAAAATGTGTCCGTGCAAAGCCATCTTTTCTTTGTTCGGAGCTAAATCACGCCACAGAGCAGAGAACACGATACACATTGTGTTCAGACAGTTGGAGCACGCCGTTGTAAAACATGTAAGACAAAAGGTTTTCTGTTTGCTTTTCCTGTTTTTTCCCCTCATTATAATTTGATTTATGATACGACTGTCAGGCTCACTGACAAGATTCATGAATGAAAATTGCTGATTCATGGATGATTTAAATAGAAAATATTGGTTATTCTAGCATAGCTATAAAATTCAGATTCCATCAGAAGCTATTCTATGGAAAGTCAACTGTTGCTTAAACGTACATTTCTTTGTGACAGACGACAATAGTGCGCTGAAACAAAGAATCGTCATTGGTCAAGAAAATGAGCTTCCTGGCAACCATTTTTATCAAATCCGGATGGTGAAACGGGTGAGAGCGCATAACGAACACTGAGTACGCACAACCGGTGGGAGTCCAAAATTAACATAACAAAATTGTCATCCCTCACTGGCTTCCCATTCACAAAAACAGCCAAACGCGCCCGATGAACCGAAGCCAAATGCACTGCAGCTGAACGCTCTTCCGATCCGACAGCCAAGTGTGCCAACGTACCTTCATGACCTCATTTCTTCTAATCTGATGGAGATACATTTAAACCCAGATTTTATCACACACATCACAAACATTTAGTTGGAAAACCTTTTTCCAATCAGGCCTCTTCCCCTTTAAACCTCACCTGATTCAGGTTAAGTAGAATATGATAGAAATAGCCAACATTCATATGAAGTTTAGTCACACATGCATTACTGAGGAGGTCCTTCCAGCTAAATGTAGAAAAGAATCAGTTGTTTTCTGGTTGTTCAAGTGACAAATGATTTGTAAAAACGCTTTCAAATAAACCAGCCATCTCTGAGCAGTCACCTCTGTTCTGTAGTGTCTCTTGCATTGTGGTCCACGGCCTTGCTGCCCTACTAACCTTAAACGTTAAGACCGCTGCTCTTCAACACATTCTCATCCCTAAACAACCGCAAAGTTCGACTGCCAGTAAATCCCAACACAAGAAGTCTGTCGCAGCGCAGCAGCCTCCCTTGTACCAGACCTCGATCTGACGATTGCAGTTTGTTTGGAGGATCCCTAAATATTATTTTTATAATCCAGAGCTCAGCAGGTGATGTCACTTTTTTGCAGGCCTGTCAGCTCCTGGGTATCCGAGCGCCATTTTGCATCTTAACGCAATGGAAAACAATACAATAGTTTCAGTTTCGGCCCTCTGAGGAATACGTTTCAACCTTTTTGCAGCAAGAAAATATCCAGACTTTATCTTTCAAGATAAAGATTCTGTGTAAAAGGTTTTCACCACCTGAAGCTCTCACTCCTGGAGCATTGTGTTCCCATTGGCCTGTGGACCAGGGCTGGAGGGTTATTAGTGAACAGAGCAGACGTGAACGATGAAGCTGTAACATCTCAGTGACAGATGGATGTTTTCCAAATCAAATAAAACTCTAAGGATGGCTACAGTTTCTGAGCTCTACGGGTCAAAGGAATGCAGAGAAAACGGTGCTGTCAACTAATTCTACCGTCATCTGCAGCCTCGCTCGCTTTACAACAACAGCTCCGCTAATGGCTCCTTTGTTTATGACTCTGACACGATTGTTTCCGACTGACGGAAGCAGGATCCTCTCGGTTCAGGGAGAAGTTACACCTCAATGAGGTTAGAAGCCCGATACTCCCTCTGGGTGTGATGACGAGCGCAGACTCTATACAGGAGATGAAGAAGAAGGGGAACGGACACGAAAACACGATGATAGAGTGAAAAACAAAAACGAAAGATGTCGGCCGACAGGAATGTTAAGATTTGGACACGACGGAGACAAAGCCGATGACAAAACTGACACCCTCGTACCAGCGTTAGTCATCGGCAGTGGTAATGGAAACACTGAGTGGAAATATGTACTACAACATTCTCTGCAGAGCGCTCACCCAGCAGAGCCGCCGAGACAGAGAGCTGTGTTTTTCCTCGTCACGGTAAATGAAGCTGGCTGCTCCTCGGTATTGTTTTAGGAGCGCATGCGTCTGCATCCCGTCGAAGCGGGCCGAGAAACCACGTTGTCCTTCCTCTGAAGTCAAGCTGGGCATCCTCCTCCTCCTCCTCCTCCTCCTCCTCCTCCTCCTCCGTGAATTACAGCCAAGTCCCATCATTTCCCTTGAGGGATTGATCAAATGTGTTTTAGCTCAGTCCGCAGCAATCACACAAAAAACTATTAGAGGGATAAATCCTGGCAATAAAGAAGAGAAGACCTGTCACACCATGTCATTTCAGCCATTACTCCTCGAGTGCTGGCAGCCACTTGAAACACTTATATTGTCTGCGTAGGTCTGTGTTTCAACTCATGCAGAGCGGACTGCGCCCAAGCATAAATATGAAAATGTGCGAGTCGACCCGGACTGAGAGAATCGCAGCGTGTTCACTTTGGATCGATACCGAAGAAATATATATACACATTTAAAAAAAAGAAAAAAAAAGGGAGTTGCACATAAAAAGAAGCTTCCATTGTGCGTATTGTGATTCCACTGCCAACATTTCTGCCACGGCCTCCTGCTGTAAGCTCTCCAGCTCTGGGTATTCTCTGCGGTAAACACTTGGTCACGAGCCTGTTCTGTAGATATTTAGGTTCACCACGAGTCCGTTCAGAGTGAAGGGCCGCTTCTGTGCAGTTATATCCGTGATGGTGTCTGTGTATTCTTAATGAGATGGAAACAGAGATGCATATTTTACATGACAGGCTCAGTCATTTTACTTAAATGATGTATTTAAATACCAGTTTGAGGTTTTTCTTAACTTAATATTCCCATTTTCTTTTTTTCTTTTTACAACTTTATACTTCCACTTCCAAAGTATGATTTTGGTGTTTTTCTTCTGATGTCCTCCATCTACTCATCAGCCTCATCCCTCATCTGTGATTTACAGTGTTTCCTGAATGCAACATGTAATTAAGATGGTGTTTTCTTGGCAGTGAGGGGAAATGTTAGGGGTTTGTTAATTAATTAATTGTTTTATTAAAGAGTACTGCTCCAGCTGGAAGGTCCAGGTAAATTAACTTAGCTACCAGGTAGCTTTGTTAGCTGACTCTGCTTGAAGCGCTGCTGCACAATGTGGTTCTGCACGCAACAGAACCGCGCTGACCGGCCTCCACAGAGTGGAAGAGACTGAAGAGGAAGCTCATGAAGTTACCAAGGAAGAGAACAGGAGAGACTGACCTGTAGCTTCAGAATAGTTAGCTGATATTAGCATGCTTGCCAAGTAATGTTTTGTGTTGATGCACTTGATGTTCGGCTGTCGAAATGTTTTTTTTTTTAAATGTTTGATAAAGTTTGAGAAGTTATTCATGGATATTTTGGACAGTAATGGCGCTCTGAGCTTATATCAGGCTTTGGACACGCAGGTAAGACTTGTTAGTTGGGTTTTCATGGCTTCTGTGCAGTCTGTGATGGTATCAATTGAAATGTCATTAGTTTGGATCGTGCATATGTATGGTGTGCACTTATAAATGTGTGTGTGACTAATTCGTTCCTTCGTGTCAGAGGGGACGGCGCCGACGAACTGCAAGTCCTTGAAAAAGAAGCCAAAACGGCATGAACGTGTGTCATTAGAATAACAAGCAGGCAAATAAGATTTAGAGCCGAAATCTCTGAGTCTGAATTAGTCTTGGCGTCGTCCTCGCCTGGCGCGCTTTATGCAAAACGGCTTACTGTGCATACCAGACTGAGAGCAGATCAAATGATGGAGCAAAGATAAACAGGTGGAGACAAGATTCCCATTATCAAGCAATGACGAGGGTTCGGGAGTGCGTTTGGGAGGGCAGCATTGTGATGAGCACGAATGGTAATGCAGACCTAATCTGAAGCGTCAGCTTTTGTTATAAAACAGAGCTGCCACGGCCTGAATTCCTTGAAGCCGAACAACGCCTCGAAGAACAAGAAAAAGCCACAGTGATTCATAGGTTTACAGTTCTCGGGATGTGACTCAAACAGCGCCATTGTCTGACGTTTATGGCCACCACAATGTGGCAACGGAGCCTGACAAAGCACCTGGCAAACGCCGTGGCTACACTGTGACCATCAAGCCAACGTCATCGCGTTGCATGTCTTTTAAACACAATAGACTAACGACACAATAGACTAACGAAGCCAGAGAGGTCTGCTTGTAAAAAAAAAAAGAAGTTGCTAATAATTTGCAAAATGTGAGGAAAGCGAGGGTAGCGGGCCGAGTTAGCGAACTAGCCCACACACACACACACACACACACACACAGACTCCCGTAATGTCCCTTAGATCGAACAATGCCTCAGTGTTTTTGTGTTGGACTGATGGTGTGGCAATGTGGAACCAGCCTGCAAGAATTAACAAGCTCTCACTGAGGGAGGACACAAAGCTTCGGGGCAGCAGGGGAGCAACAAAGTCAAATATTCTGCATGTCATCCACCACTGTTAACTGGAGACCATGTTCAGACTCACTGGACTCCTTTAGGGCTTTTCCACCATTAGACTTAAGTCACACATTGATGTGTTGTTACACATTAATGTGTCTGAATTGCTGTGTGGTGAGAGAATGGCTATGCAGGCCTTCTGATCCACCCTTCTGTGTTAATATAAAGCTTCCCACTCATTTGGAATGAGACTTAGACACACATGGGAAGCTTTTGAACATTACCAGCTCAAAAAGCAGGAGAAGTTCTTGAAATTCCTCCAGCGAAGCATTCCTGTCTGGCAAAACCCAACCAGGCCAACACCAGTACTTTTTAATGATTACCCTATTAACATGTATTTTCAAATTCATTTTACAGATGTATTACATTTTATTGACATTATATTACTTTTCTAACAAGTTTATTAAAGGCCAAACAGCTTTGTTGACCTGCGCTGACCAGAATTATGAAAAGAGAAGGAGGTGAGCAGCAGAAGGCCTGACTCCCTGTTCATATTTTCACTTGTCAATTGCATTCAAACAGAAGAATAAATAAATAAAACCTCATGATCATGTGCCAGTCGGCTGGAGGGAGAAGACCAGAGAGCTGCTGGTAAGAAAAGACAAAATCACTACGTGCTGTTGTGAGTCATAAAACAAACATAAATCTTACATCATCGGATTAAACTACCTGTAA
>CAEMYA010000455.1:2138190-2157399 GCA_903131615.1 Diplodus sargus
TTTTATTGGGCTTTTTTTTTTTTCTTCCTCTCAAAAAGAACCCGAATGATATTTCCCCCCTGATCAGTCATAAAATGTAATCTGCGCAGCATCAATCTCCACTGCGGCTTCTCCCGGGGCTTTTTTTCGTCTTATTTATCAGCCTGTCAGCGTTGGAGGCCCGGCCGCTTCCTTCCACAGGTGTCACATGATCGATTGTCGGTTTTCTGTGCGTTGAGTCACTTGACATCACATCAATGAGGGAGAGGACGTGCTCGTAAAGCTTTTTACCAGAAACAGACTGCAGTGTAAGCCGCTTTGCCCTCCGATCCATCATCGGATCCTTCAGAAAGACCTGCTGATGTGACAGGACACGCAACAGATTTTTGGCTCCAGATATTAAATGGTTTTTTTTCGGGGGTAAGGGGTTGTAGAAGCGATGTCCCGAGAAGATGAGAAATGAGAGTAAATCAAAGTAAGTAAGACAGTTCATCTATCTTTTCATATCCGTCTTCGACCAACGAAACAAGGTTTCTCTTCAGATCAACTGCAGCGGAAATGTTTTGCCTCATTGGAAATATGTCCCTCTCTGCTGGAGACTCAAATCAAATCAGTTGTATTCATACAGCCCAAAATCACAATCACATTGCCTCAGTGGGTTTTACAATCTGTCCTTAGGCCCTCGATTCAAGTGAGGAAAAACTTTCCAAGTCGAGGGGAAAAAAAGAAGATGGAAGAAACCTCAGGAGGAGCCGCAGAGGAGGGATCCCTCTCCCAGGACGGACAGACATGTTGCATGTTCAGAGCAGAACAACGAAGTCACAGCTTATTAGTTGCATTGACAGAATATCTGATACAAATGATAATATGGAGGACGACCGAGCAGGACAAGTCACACGACCTCCTTGTCCACCCTGGTGACCTGGAAGAGGGACAGCCACAGTAAAACAGAGAAGATCAGAGAGAGGAGGCATCAAACATTACAGAAATAAAGATATAAGGAGATAGTGAAGCAGAGGAGAGCAATCACCCAGCGAAGCTCAGTGTAAGATGATACATATGCATCAATATGTGGGGCAGCAGGAGCCAGGAGAGGTAGATCTATAGGACGACAGCTCAACTGTGTTTAGTGCAAAAAAAGTAATTGTTCCCAACGCCTGTACTAGCAGCTGCGAGCTAGATTAATTACCAGGAGATGTTTGTTGGAGTCATAGTACAGATTTAAACGAAGTTCCATCCATCTTGTCAAGTGCAGCAGGAGGACCGGGGCGCCAAAGATACAAAAGAAACAAATTGTGTAATCTGCTCGTCAGGCCAAGTGTATGACACGTCTCAGCCCACAGTTCCTAACCTCCTTAATGAGCCAAATTAGTTCATGCATCCTAATTGAATTTACTCTGATTGCTCTGTGACAGGGCTACCCAATAGCCAAAAGCTGCACAAGTAAGAACTGGTATCCGTCCTCCAGCTGTTGCTGTTATTGGCAAGAAGAGCAGAGTAGTTTTTGTGAGTATGAGTGTGGTTTTGTGTATTGTTCAGCATCAAGTCCAAGAAAAAAAAAAACAGTTGGGACGTTGTGTAAAACAGAAAGAAAACTGATACTTCGGTAACCCTGCATGTCCTCATCATGAAAACAACCATACAGGTAACATTTCCAGGATTTTCCGTGTTGTGGGGCCTAAAGAGTTCTCACTAGAGACTTCTGATGGCTAAACTGAACGAGAAGTAGTTTAAAATAAGATTTAATTGTGTCACAATCCTTTCCTAAACCTAACCAAAGTGCCATCATACGAAGGTTCAGGTTCACCTGTCACTGGAACACTACAACACCACTTTGGGAGTCACAAGCAGTCGACCCGTTCAGGTGATTCGCTATGAGGATGTGTTGTTTGACTTAAACTCAATTAAAAAATGTACGAAGACGACATATTAAATGTTTGACTCCTCAGACAGCCACAGCCTGAAGAAGACAGAGTGTTGGTCGAAACCAGTTAGCGGTTTCCTTCTGACGCAAAGTAAGAAGTATTATAAAGTTTTCTGACTTTGATGCCAGCAGTGACTTTCATGATGGCTACAAGCAAGCATGGCCGGAATAACCTGCTGGGTTTCCCGGGGCAACAATGAGCAGCTGGGTCCCTATAGAACATGCATGTTCATGCCATGGCTCCAGATTTTCTGCATGATAATCTAGTTAATTACATTAATTGGGGAACATGCACCATGTGAGCACAGTATCAGCTAAAATAAGAAAGACATTAAACCTATATTGTGGTTCGAGAAGGTAGTGTAATAAAACAGACACCTGAAGGCCATTCTCTCAGTGCTTTAGTAGTACATATTCCCAAGGAAGGTACAATTAATCCAATTACTACAAACCAATTGTTACACAGTGATATCGAAGCGTTCTACGGCGCAGGAGGTCCGGGGGAGCAGGGTTGCGGCCTGCTGTGCGTGGTTGATCTAGCCCTTGACATAAGAGTGTACATTTTTAATGAAACGCCTGGACATCAGCCCAAAAATAATCTGGCACGCAAAAACTGTAACGGCAATTTAATTGTGATGTGTTTTAATACATAGTTAGATTTTGGTGGGGGAAAGTATACACGGTAACACGGGATTGGTGCTCAACTTTAAATCTAAAAATGATGTATTTGTAATATAAAAAATCTGTTTTTTTGTTAATCTGTTTGCTGAATTGGTCTGTATTAGTATATCCACATGTTAACACAAGCCAGTTAAATATTTACACATGTGGAAAGTTTCATTTATATTGGGGCGGGAAAAAAAAAAGCCGATCACAGTTCTCGTGATATTGTTTTAGAACTATGGGCACCGCTGTGATAAATGCAGATGATTGGCTTTTCTGAGTGGTTGGATCAAACTTCAGAAACCTTCATCATCCTCTTATGTGTAATATTTGTTATACAAGTAGTTAATTGACCATTGGTCATTTGATTTATACTGAATTATGCTGGTGATCATTTACTAAAGGCTGTCTAATTTTGGTTTTAAAAAAAAAGATACAAACACTAATACACTGACTTGTGCACCGAGTGGGATTTTGCAGCCTTTGTGTGTCAAACACGATGCAACACGTCCATTTATTACCCTGACTCAGACCACCTGGTCGACGTATTAAAGTGCTGAAGACACAGATTTGACTTTTTTCATATTGTTCACATTAGGAAAGCTGAGTGTGCCAAGTCAGTTTAAGATGGATGCTGTTTTTATGATGTTATGTCTTTGGCAAAATCCGCAGCAATTACTTATCTGGACGAGTCACATTTTAACAGGCTCTTCAGCCCTCCCCGCCGCTGCCTTGTAAAACTGTGTCCCATCCATTTTCTGGATATCATGAGGTTTTTCCTGGGATTAATAAATTACTTCCGTTAGCTTGTTATGTAATGATGTCACCGTCATAAACAGTGTTGATTGTTGGATGTTTAAGATCACACAAACCTTTTATTTAAAGACCACCAACACAGTGCTTATATAATGTTTCTCTCCCATAGCAGATATTCTTGTTAGTTAATAAGTCATGAGCTCAGACTGAGGAAATGCAGCTTTTTCTCTCTTTAGCGTAGCAGCACCGTCAAGCTTGTATGTTAAACAATTAGCAACATGCATGCGTCGAGTCCAACAATCCGAGTAAGTATCCAGTTTGTCTCATATCAGTCGGACATCATGTTTATGTTCGCTGATTTTCTTTCCCTAAACAATCGGTACGGAAGCCAAGAACATTGCTGTAATCTCAAGATCGGGAATTATTTTGCCTTCGAGTTATCAAAATTTATTTCTTCTGATCCTGTTACGGAGGAAACTATATCACACTTCAAGATAACAAGACAGTGACTGTTGCTTTCTTGAGATAACTGGTTAATAAATCAAACAATTAAAGTTCATTGATCTTCTCTGAAACAGAATGGGACTGATCTGGCTATGTAGCAGATTTTGCATATGCAGTTTTTGCCTTTGTTTATATGACATCTTCAGCTTTTCCAGGAATGCCGGCGTGGCAGCAGACTCAGCAGCTGACCAGGCGATCTCGGGTCCATCCTCATCTGGTTGTGAGTTTTGGGTCTTGACCAAAAGAATGTGATTGCATGAACAAGTGACTAAAAAGTGTTTCCTCTGTAGGATGGATCCAGATGGGGGTGAGGAGCTTGGTTATCAGCTTAGGGTGCCTCCTTGGTGCCTCCCTTTGGAGGTTTTCTTGGCATGACCAGCTGGGAGGAGGACACCCCAGGGCAGATCTAGAAGTCGCTGGAGGGATTATCCTGTATGCCTCACCTGGACTGGGAAGCGTGTCTTGAATAACCTGATACACAAGTCGACACAAAAGCTGTGGTAGACGTTGCTGCAAGTATTTAGCCTTTTAATGATGAGAAAATAGATAACATCTTGACTTTCTTCAAGTTGCCTGCCAATCAACCCCCACAGCCTTAGATGTATAAAGGATAACTAAATACCCTGTTAGAACATGACGCCACATTCGCTGCAATGAAAGTAGTTCACTGAATGTTTACCGTACGCCCATAGAGCATGCTCAGTAGAGTCCTTTGCTAGCCGAGCTGATCGAGAGCCTGCGCATCCGAGACTCAGAGGTGTGGATGCTGGCTAACGTGAGTTCACCGTGTCTTTTGGTTCATCTGAAGACTTCCCGTTCACTCCCCGGACACACAAAAATTCCCCCACAGCCAAAAACTGTTCCCGTTTCGGTGTCTGCGACTCCTACACATACCGGTAAGAAATCTCCAAGCTCTCGTTCAACCTTAAAAACTCAAAAGCACTTTAATCTGTTATCTCGATTATGTTGGGGTTTTTTTGTTGTTTTTTTAATTCCCCATGATTAAAAAGGTGATGGAACAAATAACCTGTCAGTTTTATGTGTTATGTGTTCTTTGTGAATGCTAGAACTAACATCGAGGCTGTTGTTCCTTCAATGGCTGATTTGTGATGTTACAGTTGACCTCCCTTTGGCAGAACGTGCGCGGTGAGAAAGGTATTTGTTTTTAAAAAGGCTGGATTTTGCCAAGAACACTGCGCACCTTTTCTGTTATCCTCTTGTGAGCCCTCAGCTACATTGTATGCACATCATTATTCGACATGTCATGAAATACGACTAGATTGCTGAAATATTTTTCCCCCCCCAAAAAAGAAGGAGCCCAATGCGGCGCTTGAGAAGAACCTGTTGCTTCCACCTCTACTCCACCTGTTTTTCTAGGACGTAGCATTCACAGCAGTATAGATTTGGGTGTGGTTATGAGTCCCTCTTGCAGCAGGCAGCAATGAAAAATATGTCTTGGAGTTCACAAACATGCATTCCCGCGTGAACTTTTCATCGAGGATGTCAGAAGGTTGTCGGAAGATTACACGGGGGAGGCAAGGTCGTGAAATTTTAGTGCAAACACATGAGTTGAGGACTTATGCGCTCACTTATGCACTCAGAGACGCGCTGCTTTATTGCCAGGCTGGTGTTGCACAAGCAGACAATTAATTTGCCGTCTGGTTTGTTGAAGTTTAGGGAGTATCTGAATGTGTGGAATATTTATTGCGCTGACCTCCAGATATGAAAGTGGTCTGTCAGACAAAAAAAAAGGCCCTCGAGCGGTTCGTGTTGTCGGGGTCAGTTTATGTGCACGTTCGACTTGAAAAATGACCAGGCAAACCTCAACAATAATCCAGAGTGGTCAAATCAAGTTAAAGAAAGCAAACACGCAGAACCCCATCGCTCACGTCTTTTTGAGCACTCAGTCAAGAACACAATGCAGATGGTTGCTCGGGCTGTTGCTATGACCCTTTAGTGACTGTACTATACCAGGAATCAGACAGAGAGAGCTTGTTTTCCAAGAAGTTGTCAGTCGGAGGTTCAAATTGGTTTGAGAAAACAAATACACACAGAATTACACATTGTGCTACTTGAAGATTTTCTTTCAGCGGTTAGGAAAACAATAAATTGAGAGCCAGGATTAGTTATTTCAACACTGGTGTTGAAGGGGATTTCTACTGATGTTACGGAGCTAGAGATAAAGTTCACACTTCTTTTTGATTTATGTCAATCGGTAGCAAAGCTGTCCGTCATGTCGGGCTTCATGAGCTCTGGTCCTCGCTAGCAAAAGGAAAACATTCGGAATATTGGCCTTGTTCGACAAAGATGCACATCATTTATCACAGAATGAACTTTTGACCCATTGGAAAGCAGCTTTAGACACATATGGACATCACATCTGCTTATTTTTATCCTCTGTTCATTCGACTTTTCTAAAATACTGTTCATGTGCTTTTTATATTGCCTTGTGTTTTTGGAAATCTTTGAAAATGTATTCACCATTTACCAGCCACTCCTTTTGAAGATGTTAGACGGGGAGAAAAAAATGATTTTTGGGCCAGTGAACATTACGAATCCCCAAAAAACTCTCCACAGCCCAGCACTGTTCTTGAACACAAGGCTACCTGCCCATCACCAATTGACTGACTGAAGTCTGAAGTCTGCCGTGTTTTCCAGCTAGACTTTCAAAATAAGAAAAAAAGTAACAAAACTGCTTGAACTGTGTGAAAGTCCTATGAGTAAACCACCCAAACAACCCCGACCTCCTCCCAATGTGCTCTTTATGTCAGTTTCTACTACGTCCATCCTTTGCTCCTGATGCTGCCCTCCAGCTGATCGCGGTGGCCCCAAAATGGACAGAAACAAACCACTAATGAATGCTGCTAAAATCCGAGTGGGAATCTTGTTCTTACTCGTGTATTACGGGAATGTAACAGGTGGTTGGCCTTGCTCATCGTTAACCCAAACACAAACCCTGACAGACGCGCATTTCTTTTCTAAAAGTTCATGTGGCCTGTTATATATCAGATATTGACACAAAGCCCTTCCTCCCACATTCTTATCCGCAGGCTGGACACGTGAAAAAGCCCGACTGAAATGATGCTGTCCTTGAAGTTAATTACAATTCTCAAATCCTGACCACAGCCTAAGACTTTTTTTTCAAAGTAAGAGATGTGTTTACAGTTTTTACCCTGATTCCTGCTGCCGAACACTTTTCACTGAAGTAAAGACTGGAGAGAAACACGCAGACACAATGAAAATTGAACTGCTGATTATAGCCAAGAGTCTGAAAGAGATTAAAAATGAATAATGGACCTTATAAAGCAACTTTATCAGCGTTACCTCCCTCCCTGATGTGGAGACTTTTCTTTTTTTTAAGATACTGTTCTTAAAGGAGTTTCAGTCATCATCGCAGAAATGATATCGCTTGCACACTCCGCCATCGCCCCAAAGAACCCTTTTTTCTCCCTCCACATAACTTCAAGATGCCTCGATAAAAATCCTCGACCAAAAAGATCTGAGGAACATGGCCCACTTGCTTCAAACAGCCATGAAATTGTAGCAGAGCCAGATAAGACCTGATTAGACTTGTCAGGTTTGCTGCTAACCGGCACGTTCAGCAGCACCACCTGCATCTCCCCAACCCCTCCGACCGTCTCACCGCTCATCCCCCTCCCTGGGAAAAGCTGAATGTGCACTTTCTCCGCTCACATCTGTGACCTCTTGTGCCTCAGTTGAACGCCGTCTGCTCCCGCTATCTTCATCTCGAACACACACAAAAACATGTGCACACAGGCAGACACACACACTTCTGTGTCTCACACACAGAGCTACACATGCACACTTCAGATCCTGGTTCTTCCCTTCCCCCCCCCAGCTCCCTCCACCGCTCCGCGGTCTCAACTTGAACCTGTGGGTCCCGAGGGCTGTGTTCCAACCCCCGAGAGCCATTTTCCAAAAAAGAACGCAGCAGCCTGGAAGTCGAGTCGTCGCGTTCCTGCCTGGAATCAAACACGACGATCATTTGTTAATGAAGTTAGATTTGGAAGTGGGAGTTCATCATCTGCCATGTGTTAGGCCTCAATTTTGAAATTTATGTGAGTTCTTATGTGTTTGGTCAGGCACAGCACACATGCAATTACGATTCCAGAATTCCCCTCCCATGTTTGGACGAGGTTCAGAGCCACAATGTGTTTTCCAAAACACAGATTAATCCAGAATTGACCAAATATAAATCCTTAAATATACTGGCCCCTATCAAATAAATGGTTATAAATAGCAGCCGTAAGCAAACAAATACAGATGTTTTTAACCACAAGTGTTGAGGTTTGAATTGCCTCCTTTGAGTTTTTGCACTTTCTCAGCATGCAGGCTCCCACTTTAATTAGATATCCAACATTAAACCTTCATTTCCTTCTGTTTATTTTTGAATTATGACAGCAAATTGATTTTTGATTAACTTTGCTTCATGTCCTCATTCTTTTTAAACATGTGCAGTGCTCATGAATAATTGCAGCCACTGCTAGGAATTCTGTATTCATTGGGATCTATATAATAATGCAGTGATAGGACGAAGGGCTACATGGTCCTAAAACAGGTTTTTCAGAGGCACATTTCAAATGAGTTTGAGAGCTGCTTGTTTATTTTAAAGTGTTATGATCCTTTTTTTCTATAACAAACATGAAACACTCGCTACAGAGCTAAAGGTGGCTAACCAGACAGCTAATGTAACATTGTTCTTGCTGATTTGTGCATTTTATTTGTGCGTTTTGATGCATTTCAGTGTTGCAATCATGTCAGTTTACATACATGTGAACAACTGATGCCTGTTGTACCTCTGATCTGAAGGAGAGGGGGAACTTGAAACTGAGTGGTTGGGGTAATAATTGGTGAGAGTATCAGGCAGGCCTGAACTGAGACGATGATCCAAATCAGAGCCGAACCGGAGCCGGGGTTTATATAGCAGAGGAGGTGATTAGCTGATGGGAGGCAGGTGAGTGCACTGGGACAGATAACGATCTGATTGCAGGCAGGTGAGCAAAGCTGAGAGCCACACACACACACACACACACACACACACACACACACACACACAGCGTGAGAGACATATACCAATATATAAGAAATATACCTAAAAATCATATATATTTATGTATTAGAGAACAATACAAGCTGCTTACAAGGTAGAAGCAAATCTGAAGGCCCACTAGTTGCTTTCAGAACTTGTGTTTGTACCTATTTGTACATATTATGTATATATGACTCTATTTCTTACCTTTTTTGTTATATTGTTTATTGTAATATTATTGTCCTTTGGCTGCTGTGACACACACATTTCCCTGTTTGCGGTAATAATAAAGGAATTCTGATACTGATGTAAGAAAAGCTGATTTTTGAGTCTCGTTACCAACTTGTCAAAAAATGATGCTTTGGGGATTACAGGACGGGCCAGCCGCCACCCCAAAGCATCAGTTTTTGACGAGAAAATTAGGATTTGGACTGTAATTTTCACAATCATTTTACCATCAAGCCCTGAAAATGTCTCGGGCTTTCTGTGCTGTTTTATTTTCAAATGTCTGGACTGTCTCAGCGCAGAGCTGCAGATGGATTGAGGACTGAAAAATGCATTAGCTATGTTTAATCTATTTTCTGAGGGTATTTCAAATAATTATTATTAATTATTTGATTTGTTATTTTTGTTAAATCCCTTCCACAGACAGTTCTTGCAAATTGGCATGTGGTATAAACACTATGATACTTGCGTCAGACAGCTGTTTCAGTTTGTTTTTGTATTTACTCATTTTTGTACACGCAGTTAATGTTTGAGAAATGCTTTTTTTACTTGTGTTTTCCCGCTCACACAGGGTTTCTGCTGTGAAACTGAGTGAACTTTCCATTTAAAGTTTCTTCGTGGGCATTTTTCTGCTGTCATGTTGGTCAGTTAGAAAAAATTGGGTCACTAAACGTTACCAACAACATGTATGTTCTGATTATGCCTCTATTGGCGCCACCTGGGGTGAGATCCTCCCTGATTGGTTTTGGAAAACAACGAACCCGTTTGTCTTTTTCACTCTCCTGAGAAGTGGAGGACGGGTCGGTGTTTGGTGCTACTGTGAAGATGTCTTTCCGACTAATTGTATAAAGTAGACCCTGTGTGATAAACCCAGCGAAGTTGCTTTTTTCACTCCTTTTTGATCTGAATACTTCACAATCTGGAGTCATTGCGGTTGAGTTGCAGCTCTATCCTGTAATCCTGTGAAATAATTATTTCACTCATTAAATTATCTTCCAAGACACTCGATTCTCGTATCTCAAAATCTACACGCAACTCTTTGCGGGTGCAGCTTTATTACCCCTCAGCTAAATAAGATTTTACGCTTCATTACCGATTATCTTAATGAATTCTATTAGTGAGGTTATCTGGAGTGGCCGCAATGTCAACAATTACATCAGCTACTGTTCCCTGTGGTGTGTAACGCCCATAAAAAAACACTAAAGGGTCTGATTAGAAACAGTGAAACTCAATAAGAGATCCCACTGACGTAGTGCTGGAGTGTAACCTTTCACGTGTCTGAAGAGTGAAGTGGAGGCCTGGGTGCTGACGTTACCCTTCCATTCTGAACAACATGAGCAAAATGAATCTGTTAATGTAAAGAAATGAAGATTGCAGGATGGCTTTATTTCTGCTGACTTTCAGTCATCGACTTATCTGCCATCTTTTTAGGTCATTCTTGAAGGGTCGTGCATGAAAGTAATTAATTTAAGGAGGGATCGTTTGAACGATGCACAAACTCTCCCACAACAGTGTCAAAACACAAACAAATCCAGGAACAGTTGACATTTCTTGGGGTCACTGTAAAAGTACCAGCCCACAGCTCGGTAGCAGCACGGAGTCATGATGAAACTCTGAGATGATGTCATCTACCCACAGCTCAAACCTCGGCCAAACTCCTGACTCAGAACCACCTGCAGGTTGAAAGTTCATTTCACAAGGGAGCGTTATCTCATTAGCTGCTTCTTGCGACACGAACAGCGAAACGCACAAATCTTTGCACAACTCGATCTCAGTAACGGCTTAAAGCTAATCCTGCAGTTGCAGATAGCCTGACTGTGCTCTTTTTGTGGCAGAAACCCTGAGCTCCCCGAGGTGAGAGACCAGAAGACAGTAGATCTCTCTGCTTGTTGGCTGTTTGGTGTCCAACAGTGAAAAATGATGTATTTGCCGAGGGCAGGTGTGATACATTAGGACGCTGAACATGGAGCGACCTTTGTTCTTACATTGCTGTTTCCCCACAGGC
The DNA here is from genome assembly GCA_903131615.1 of Diplodus sargus. NCBI lineage: Eukaryota > Metazoa > Chordata > Actinopteri > Spariformes > Sparidae > Diplodus > Diplodus sargus. Next base: position 2,149,297 of record CAEMYA010000455.1, read on the forward strand.
ACAAGGAACCTTAAGAATGAAGTAGTTTGTTTCTTTCGCAGAAATCAGGGTCTAATTTAAGTTAAGGGGGCATCAAAAAGTCCCTGCTTGGGGGGTAATGCCTTCCAAAAGTACAGGAAATCTGGTACTTGCGGAGATGAAAATCAGTCATCATCGTTTCATGCGTCAGCAAAGTGATTTGCCAAATCATCAAGATCGTGGTTGAACTGCCCACGATGGGCTGAAGGAACCCAATACTGTCTGGGACTAAGAGTTCAGCCCGTTCTCACACCAACAATCAAAGACAGCGGCCTGGTCAGTGGCCTCTAGCCTCTTCTTGACACACCCCTCTAGTGTAGAAGTATAAAAAGTGAGGAAAGTCCAAGTTGGGGCTGGTTATACACTGGAATTTCCCTCTAAAGTCTCCATTATGTAGTCATGATCTTTACCTAAACCTAACAAAGTAGTTTTGTTGCCCAAACCTAATCAAGGCACGTGGTTCTGGGTCCTTTAAGTGGAAACGCAGCTCACACTGCGTCTCACATACCTGAATAGTTGTAATTTGTAACTCTTTATTATAGCAGTCGTTGTCCCATCAAAACTGAGTGGCTGTTTCATGAAAATCATCTCTAAATTCACTTTTGCAACACCAAAAAAGTCCTTCAATGGAACACTTATGTCATTAATCCTCTTGAAAACGAGAAATCCAGGTGCGTCCAAATTGTCGTTACAATGAATAATGATATTTATTAGGAAGACATCAGGAAACTCCCTTTGATTTTTAGAAGAAAAGTCATTTGGGGGAAATAAATCAAAAAGCTTTTACAACCTGTTGGCCGGTCGTCGTGTGCTGTGGGCCCAAAGGAAAATTTGAGAGGTGGCCCGCTCTGTTCCAGACTGATATTGTTTGTGGACTTTGTGCATCCTTGCCAGAGCTCCCCCTTATCCAAGGGCAGCACAATGCTGCATAGCAGGGCAAAGCCCCAGAAAATGATGTCATCCACTAAGAACCTAATCCATGACCAGGATGTTGAAGGATCTTCGCCTCCTTCTTCCTTTCGCAATAGATTATAATGAACAAGGGCCATCACCGAAACCAACTTGAAGAAAAGGAGAGATTAAGATTTTCTTCCCAACAGGATGAACTGAAATGAACTGCTTTTAAGAGTCCCTGACTCAAACAAGGGCACTTCCAAGGACAAGTGAGGAACTGCATTCCATGCATACAAACGGAGCCATACCACCGAGCAAACCTCACTCAGAGGTTGTTGAAACAATACGTCGTTATAGCACACGTAGCAGTTTCTTCATCTTCACTGCCGTAGGCAATATCCGGCAGCTGTATATCATGTGCTGATGTGGTAACGTAAAGTCAACCAACGTAAGTATTATGGATGAAAACATGAGGTCATAGCGTAAACTGTGCATAACGGAGAAGCTTATATGGAATTTGGCACATGAGATTGGCTTTTTATGGAAGAACGGGGGATTTTGTACACAAGTGATGTGGCCTTAAAATACCACCACCACCACGGTTCAACGAGACCAGAGTTAAGGACAAACATGAGTCTTGGAGTGAATTTTATTGGTTATTTTAACCCGATAGGTGGAGTATGTACACTATGGTATGGCTCTACAGACTGCAGTATGGTTTGACCATTCAGTCCACCATTTTTGTGCAGTGGGCCTACATATGTCCTGCAGCTCAAGTCACATGTCTCCGTAAAGTTCGACTCATCAGGTTAAAACTTTAATTACCAAATAGCTGCAGAACTTTTCACATAAGCTCCAGCTGTGTGAGTTCAAGGTGGTAAGAGTCCTTTTCAGAAAACCGAGCATATGTATTCTTCAACACTGCCCCCTCTCACACTTACACACTGTTGTGGTGCATATGGATATCTTGGAGTGGAGTCTTGGACCTCCATAAAGTGGCCAAAAGCCGGGATGACATCATCGTTACTGTCAAAATGGCGAACGCTTCTTTACATCTGATTTTCTTCACAGGCCATGAACAAGTTTTACCCTCTGTTTTTTTATGGTTTATTACAAAAACACTACAGAACAAAAAACAAACCATGCTAATCTGATTGGGAAAAACTAAACATGCTAACCAAATCAGTACAAGTTAGCATGATACTATGCTAAACTATAATGCGACAACCGTCAACATGATACCTGCTACATGTCAGTATGTTAGCATGCTGTGTGTAGCCACTGAGTGCGGCTGTAGTCTCTTTCTAAATTGTCACGTTCTCTAATACCCGTGCACGGCAAAACACAGGATGGTTATGGTTGGGGAAAGATTGTGGTTTTGGCAAAATAAACTATGGCAAAGATACACTTAGGCAACCAAGTGACTTGTTTGAGGCAGGGGGGGATGATTGAAAGACTGCGGTTACGGTTAAGAAATCGGAGACTGTTAATTTGCCAATCAATCACCCCAACCTCCACACTCGTACCTCCCAGCCCGCTGCATAAAGGACACACTACCTCCTGCATTAAATGGACATTGGTTGTAAATTGTGAGGTTTGGAATTCTCTAACTCCTGAAGATACTGGACTGTTTTTTTTCTCAGTTCAATCACGTGGTTTTATAACAGATTTTATTCTGGAGGAATCCCTTAACTCAGCTGAAGACGTGCCTTATAATTTATGTTGATGCTCATTTGTCAGTTTGTGCATATTATCGTTTACAATCTCTGTGATGTGAAAAACATGTTTTTTTAGGTTATGTGAGTACGGTGGCCCTGAGGGTCAAAACACAACATTTCACAAAACCCAACCACACTTTAGAAAAACACTGTAACATTACAGAAAACACTGCGGCATTAACGTGTTTTGGGTTATGTGAGTACGGTGGCCCTGAGGGTCAAAACACAACATTTCACAAAACCCAACCACACTTTAGGAAAACACTGCAGCATTAACGTGTTTTGGGTTATGTGAGTACGGTGGCCCCCGAGGATCAAAAGATATTCCAGAAAACATTTTCAGAAAACAACAGTTTACAAAACACAATTCAGAAACCAAAAATCTATGAAAAAATACAACAAGATTTCAGAATACACAACGTCCTACTAAGTGTTGTTGTTCTTTGACATGTGTTTTGTGAAGTGTTTTGACCTTCAGAGCCACCATACACGCCACAACACTACTATAACAACATCAGTATGAGATCAACTTGACGATTAAACCTTTGTTCCTCTGCGTGACTCATTAAATCAGCTTATCTTATTAACACCCAGTGCAGTTTTTTGACCCTGACCTGAACAGGAACCTCTCGCGTGTCCTCACAGTACACTTGACACATGCTAATGTTAATCGCAGATGCTGTGTGTGTGCAGAGATGGGGTGTTGTCCAACAGTTTCCTGCTCTCAGACCGAGAGGGCTAAAAGAATACAGGAAGGCGAGACAAAGATAACAAAGCCATTAGGAGTGATTAATGATGGGATGTGTTGGGAGTCACATGCTCACACTTTAAACAGGGGAGAGGATGCTTCTTCGGTCTGCACCTGATTTGTGAATCAGTGGCTGGAAGCGTCTTTCATAACAATTCGGAAGTACGTCTGCATGAAAGCAACAGCTCTCCTCCCTCGAGTTATTATTTTCCACATGACATATTCCGCATTTTTTTTTATTAGATGCCTCGGCCTGCTGACATCTACTTATAGAACATATGACATCTACTTATAGGACATGTTTACCCACAGTCTGCTTTTGGGAGTCCTGCCAGTCTGTGTCTACGTTCTGAGGCTTCAGTGTCTCAATCTGTGTGTGTGTGTGTGTGCGTGTGTGTGTTTGTGCATGCAGAGAGAGGAGGTACGTAAATTAGAGATTATGCACGAGTTTTGTGGGGCTGTGGGGTTAACCTCTGATTAATTGCACAGCTCCAGTCGGTTGCGGTGAGGGCACGCTACTGTAATTTTGCAGCTGCTTGATTTCGGCGTATGACACACGCAGTCCAATTGGCCTTCCGACCGCATACCAAAGCACTTAAAATAGTGTTCGTTTCTCAGGGCTCTTTCGCTGTCAACAAAACAATATGGGGAGTTATTATTAATGTGTTTTTGCTCTCCGATTGGTGGCATTCAACAATGTTTTTCCCTCCTGCATGTTACGACTTGTTTTTTATTCTTTTTATAGTGAAGATGTTTGCATTTTGTTTGTGTCTGGGAGCCGAGTGGAAAAGTGTCAATGACTCAGTGAGCGAGCAACAGGCCTGAATCCAGAGTTTAGCCTCATTCATTTTTTTCTTATTTTCATACCGACACACTCTCCTCCTGCGTCCAAACTGCACGAGAGGCATCTCTCTCTCTTCGTGGAATCAAACCCGACCCCAAGAATTCACATTATCACCACGATCGAAGCCAAAGACGCGTAAAAAGAAAAGATGTGAAGACGGCTCAGATTTGTTACTACGTAGCTCCATCTGCACAACTTTGCCCCCAAGTCACACTCGTTTGCCCCGATACAAGATGTTTTTAATCACCTACAGACTCTACATAGTTGGAACTTGCGCGGCACATAAAACACAACAGATGGAGTTGTCTGTTTGACGTAGTTTGATAGTAGACAGATATAGAGGAGTGTCGCAAGCCTCGACCGGCTGAAGTGAATTGGTTGCCTAATGACCATGGCGCCCTGACAGTAGTGCTGCGGTAAAAACGTCAAGTTACGTATCACATCGTAAATCAAAATAACTTTAACTCCAACATTCTTCTTTAAAAGCCACATAATGTCCATCCAACCTGACGGAGCTGAGACAGTCTGAAAAATGGAAACTTCAGCGCCGACGCACCTTTTTTTTAAAAAAATGTGATTTTAAACAGTCTTATAATCCTGAACCCTGAGCGGACCAGGATGTGATGAGGACAGCTTTGTGCGGCTCATTCAAGGTGGAGAAGAAGAGGTTTAAGGGATAAAAACCTCCAGAAGGTTTTGATACTGTGCTCCTGGACTTCCTCAGAGCGGGTTTGACTTGAGAGATAATTAAAAGTGAACCGGTGGGCAGGGAGCCACTGCAGGCAGGGAGACAGGCTGTCAGGAGGCCGGAGACCAGCCAAGGATCCCGACCCGCCACACGGCAGCGGCTCCAATGACGTGGCGAGGCCGCTCGGCGCTGAGAGGTTCACGGTAATGGAAACCTCAGGACGCTCTCTGTCCTCGCTCCATCTCTCAAATCTAATTCTTTACCACATATGGAGTCTCACAAAGTTACACCGAGACAAATGGAGATGTCCACACCTGGATTAAATCACACATCTTCTCTCATGTGTGACTGCAGAGGCTTGAAGCACGCGGGCTGGATACTGAGGAGGGATTAAGTGTTGACAAGTTACAAAAATAAAAAATAGAAAGCTTTTTGGAAATATTAAGTTTCGGATGCCGCTTATTAGCTTGGACGCGTTTTGATATTGATGTTTTGGATATTTTGGCTTTTTAAGGAAACCAAAAGCAGAATATAACTTTATTTTTAGCAGGCTTTTTTTTTGGCAGCCAAAGATTCAAAGTATATCGTGTTACTTTTGTGTCTATTCTTGAAAACTTCTCCTTGATCTACTTTGGCTTTGATTGCAGTCAATGTGTGTGTAGCTTCGGATTACAAAAGTGATTTTTTTTTCACTTGTGAAGGACAATTAAAAAAAGCGTCCTTCTTTACGAATCAGGGTCATTTAACGTGACGTGCATCTGTATTTTACATACACGTCAAAGTCAATTACCAGCCGCAGATATCCTCTATTGCTAAAAGTAACTCAGGACGTTCTCTTCTCTTCACTGTCCTTCATCGCTTCATCCAATTGTCTCCCAAATACAGCTGCACTTAGACGAATGTAGATGTTCACACACCTGGACAGACTCACACGTCCTCCCTCGTGTGTAACCGCAGTGACTTGAAGGATTAAGTGTTGAAAAGATACGAGTTTTACATAAATGTTGAAGTCAATTTACTGGACACGGATAGAGCAAGGAAGCCAATGAAAACAGTTGCATGATGGGTATGTGTGTCTACTGTGAGCTCACCTGTTTCAACATAACTTGATTGACATAACTTGAGTAATTTGAGTTCAGGACTAAACATGTGTATCAGTCAGGGAGACTAAAGAGCTGAGTTGCATCATTTACATCTATCTGTAAGACGCTTTTGTCCAAAGCGACTTACAGTTATTCATACACTGATGGCGGTGGCTGCCATGCAAGATGCTGACCAGCACGTCAGGAGCAGTTTGGGGTTCAGTATCTTGCTCAAGGGCACTTTGTCATGCAGTCTTCCGATAACAAGACGCTGCATCTATGCTTGAGCCACAGCCGCCCCATTGATCATGGGAAATGTAGGATCACATCTTCTTTCATTTACAGCGATTCAATCTTGGCCTCTCCTGCAAATATATATAAATCTGTCAGCCGTGCTAAAAGAGCATTTACCAATTCAAACCTTGTGGCCGGCCATCTTTGGTCCCGCGGGCCCCTTCTGATCCTGCTCGGACAGACTGTTCTGAGAAAAGTACATCTGATTTTATTTTCCTGTTGTGACACTTAAATATCCCGTCGCATCGACAGATCGCAGGTCAAAGAATTGATTTCACGGTATCTCCTGTGATGATAACAACCATTCAGGGATTAGCGCATCTGAAAAGGGGGCCACGCCACAACTTGTCTCCAGTGAGACGTCGAGGATCTGTTGTACAAATTCATCAAGGAGGACGAGGAAGGGGAAGGCTCTCTTTCGCAGCAGCCCCCCCAGCGCCCCCCCTATCCTCCTATTCCCGTTTTGGTATTCCACTGTGGAGATTGTTGCCACCCAGAGCTTGATATAGAGCCGTAAATGAGGTTCCCCCTGACATTTCCAAAGTCTCAGAGTGTGCCGAATGGTAGTGGCATGCAAAGTGAGTCTAAAGCAGTGGCTGAACTTTTGAACCTGTCACCTCGTCTTTCTTCCCTGCAACTGCATGTGGACTCTGCCTGTCTTTGTGCTACAAGCTGAAGATGGAATCAGGGAGGTTGGACTTTGTGTGAACTTTTCTCATTAACCCAAATCCCCTCTTCAAACACATACATTCACACACACACACACACACATGGATTTTACTACCTGATTTATCCAACACATGACACGCAACTAACTCCAGATGGAATGTATCATATATTAATTAGTTATTCATGCTCTGGAATTAATTAGCCTGCATGAATTAATGTATTGGTTTGCATTAATCAGTCAGGCCAGGGTACAGTGTTAGCTTTTGGCTAGTAGCTGTGTTTTAGTTTACACATTTGTCCAAATAAATGACTTAATTTCACAGTGGATATTGTTAAAGGACAACTCTGGTATTTTTAGACCTAGGGACTATAAGTGCAAGTGTTAAGTGTGTAAATGATGATATATGGAAACAATTCCTACGGATGGAGAGCTTTTTGTTTTAAGATCCTTGTTGTAACCAGAAACTGAAAGTCTGACTCCTGGACAAGTCTTGCTTTAAACCCTTACAAGGTGAGTAGTTACAGTTCAGATTGTCAAACTGTTAAATTGTCAGTCATGACAATGGGAATAAATTCTTCCTGGCAGTTTCCTCCAAACTCCTCTCAGCCATGACTCCATTACCAGTACGACTTCCTGCAACTCATCTCCCTTAAGAATTCAGATCGGACTTTCTGGTTGTAAAAAAGGATCTTATTATCTAACAAAAAGGTCTCTCTGTAGGAATAGTTTCAGCAATTTTATCAAAACATAACTTTGACAGTCGCAGTTGCCAGAAATTACTACCTTGCTGCCGATGCAGCTGTATGAAGGCACCAGTTCCAGAACTTTTGGTAAGTATGAATGCTTTACACACCAAAACATGTAAATATGTTTACAATGCTCACTCTGATTTAGGTTTTGGCCCAACATATATTTAGGTAATTCTTAAAGGAAGGCATAGTAAAGAGAACATACACACTGGACAAATGAAGTCAGTATCCTACATGATGGACGGAAAATTATAAAGTGGCAGAGGTATAATGACAATACATTAAAGATGTAAAGTCAAAGGGTTGATACGCAGCAGTAATGATATATAATTCAGTTTAACGGATGAAGGGTCGCGCAAAGTAGTTAAAGGTTGAAACTGGTGCATATTGTGTCCAAC
>CAEMYA010000455.1:2158155-2182786 GCA_903131615.1 Diplodus sargus
AAAAAAAGACAGATATGGGCTAATGAGCGTTATGGAGGGGTAAACTCAGCGCAGATATGGGATTGGGGGGGTTGTGGAACAGTTAAACTGCTGGGCTTGGGTTTCAAATCTTGCCTGAACACCTGGGTCTGCATATTGCCTGGTAGAAGCAGCTGGGGAAATCTTTGGCCTGGAGTCCAAAACCGGGCTTTTAGTTGGCTGAGCTCTCCAGCCAGCTCCTATCTCGCTGGAAAGTCCTTTTTCAGCTGGTGGAAACTGAGAGGGCTCCTAGAGCCCCGCAAGCCTCAATAAATAGTCTCAAATGTCCTCGCACGCAGAGAGGGGGACGTCTCAATTAAGCATTTTTGACACACTGGTTGCCTTATGTAGCTCGTCACATAAACAGTTACTGCTTGTGTCAGGACCCGCGATCACAAACGAGAGTAATTTGGTGTTGTGCACATTGTCGAGTTCAGTCTTCAGTGATGTTTGTAATCAGCTCACAGCGTTTACGACTTTAGAACTTTTTGTGTTTATCTACTCAAACCGTATATAAAAATCAGAAAATTGATAGTGCGTTTTGATCTCACAGGTGTCTTCCTTCTGTTTGAGAAGACGGATTTAATGGTCGACATGGCGAACTGCGTATCTTTTCAGGCTTCGGTCGGCTCGCGCAGCAGCATTAATAGAAGTTTCACTCCGTGGAAAAGCTTTGATTTCATCCCAGGTAACCATTTCAGCAAAGCAGATTTCATCAAATGCACATTTGCTCTGTTACTGAACCAAAGAAGAGCAGCAAAAGGTGCTTCTGCCTCCCATCTGAGAGCAGTAAACGCTCATTCACATGAATCATTGAACTCGGTGTTTAACTCACTATGATGTGAGCGAATTTGGAGAAAATATTTGGAGTCACAAACTGCAAATGTCTGTTCTTTTTGCCCTTTCTTGGTTTGAGACATCAACCACAGGTCGGACTCGAAACTCGATATAATGTCAGTGATGGAGCCCCGTTCACCAAAGAGTCTTTGTATAAAATCACCTGTTTCTTCTGCATATCTTCTGCGCTGCCACCTGAGACTCCCACCTGTCAAGCTGGCTAACTCCTCCAGCTAACTTGAAATGTTACAATCATGTGGTTCATCTCGACTTTCTAAACGTTATCAGACTGAATTGATCTAATGATGATAGTCAAACGAGTCATTTTGTGGGGGTTTGATGAACATTTAATGTAACATTTTGCAGCTTCTTCTTTCACAATGTAAGCTTATGGAAAGTGTTTTTGTGCTTGCCAATTACTTACTTACCGAGCCCGAGCATGTGTTCACATTGGCTCCACTTTTGCCTTTAAGTCGATATATTTTTTCCTGTAAAATGTACACAGTGTGCAGTCATGAGCGCTGTGTCCGTCTGCCAGAAGTGAATGTGTCAGAATTGAAGCCTACACAAAGATTTTTCTATCAGCTGTATGTAAGTTTACTTTTACTGCAACGAGAGCGGATCTGTGACATGGTCTGTTCTTTGTATCTACGCTCAGGCCAGCAGAGAAGTGAGAAAATGAAAGCCCCCTCGTCTCCCTCCTTGGTTAACCATAAATCAATTAGGATATTTGCTGGGTACCGGAGAACCTGGGCCAGAGATCGGGGTGAGGGATTTCCATCAGACCACCACGCAAATTGGTCTCGAGCGAGGGACCAGGATTAAGTTCCCGGTCCCAAACAGTTGCAGCCAGTAGTGACTGGGTTGCTTGGGTTGGACAGATGGGATAACTGGGCGGGTCAACGGAAGCAGGACCAGCTCAGTCTGCTGCTGCTGCTGGAGCCATCTGGAAAAGTGGAACGGGATTCCAAGGCCTGACGATGAGGTGAAGAAAAGTGCTTTCCCCTCTGGGCCTGCCGGGCCGAGCAGTGATTTGTACCAGAGCAAATAGGCGCTCGGTGAGAGGAGCTGCTCTTTCTCTCCAAGCAGCCGTCCTGAGACTTCTTCGGCGTTCGCTGTTCCTCCTCACTCTGCACCATCTCTCCCCTTCTTTCCTTTCTCTCTGGCTGTGCCTGGCTTCCTCTCTGAGGTGCCTTTACTCTGCCTGTCTTGACTGCTTCTTCCTCTTTGTTTGTCTCCAAGAGGTTTTTTTTTTCCTTTCGACTGCCAAACTAAATGTACTGACAGTTGATGAAATTCCACTTCTCTCCAAAAAAAAGGCTCATCAACTTTTCTCTTGTGCTCCGAATTGCAAGTCAAATGTCATTCAGAAGAGGCTTTTCAGCTGCACTTAACGCACAGAGCTTCCATCTTCTATCCCACTTGTGCTTCCTTGCTCCCATGGCCCAGAAAGTGCTCTTCCAATCCCTTAAATGCACCTTGAGGAGGTGAGGAGTGAGAAGAGAAGACTTCTCTTGGAGCTTATAGCGAGAAAGTACAGGTGCATCTCAGCTTCCCTCTGCCAGGACTTTAGAGAAAGACTGAAGGAAGAGACGTGAATGCTGGAAGCAGAGTTTAGGGAGTTAACCAGAGGTATATTTGCCAAACCAACAAGTGAATCTACATTGAAGGGTTTTCTTTCTCTTTTCTAACCCTTGATATTCTGTCAATGCAACTTGTAAACTGTGATTTTGCTGGTCTGTCCCCGCAGAGGAATCCCTCCTCTTTGGCTCTTCCATCTTTTTTTCCCCTCCCTGTTTTTTTTTTTTTTTGCTCAACATTGCAAGTTTTCCCTCACTGGGATCGAGGGTCTAAAGACAGAGGATGTCGCTCACTGTACAGATTGTAAAGCCCACTGAGGCGGTGTGATTGTGATTTCATGGGCTCATCTCTGTCGCCTGGGTTTGCTGGAAAACACTTGCACTTGGCAGGTTGGAGAGAATCACAGTTGAAATGCTGAAAGGAGCAACAATGAACCCCATGAGCCCAATTTAACTCTTGAAAACAAATGAAAAGTGATACGAAGTGTGATTTTTTTAGTTTTATCTGAAGTGTTTCAAAAGTATTTTGGGGTTTTACAAGAAAAAGACGTAGACACGGAAGCTAACTGGTCGGTTTGTATTGACGGGCCATCCTCCCCTCAACACTTGTATATAGCATTTTTTACAAAATGAGAGGCTGGAGCTCCTAAACTGTTGCTTTAAAACAGTCTGTAGAGATATAGGAGAATATTTTTTTTGCTGCAGCAGACTAAAAATGCTGCATTTTGTCTCTCACCAGTAGTTAATGTACCCTAATTCCCAAGAATTGGTTGATGCTTTGGCTTTAACATGACGAAAGAATTCAATTCATATGATTCTGAACGAGACTACGACTCTTTGGAACACAGTGAACCATTGGAGATGTGACAGCTGTTATCTGGTGTGTTGTGACAGAAAATCACTCACAGGCTCATCAGTGCTGATCCACGTCACGTAGTTTGACACCTTAATGTGCTGAGAAGAGTTTTGGACTCGTGTTCCTGCCCCCCTGCCGTGACAGGAAAGCTAACGTTAAAGATTAAGTACACCTACTCGTCTTTGGTGAATATCGGGTATCAGATGAGTCACGGAATAAGGTCGTATGTTTTATCACGGCGATGAAGACTGTAAGATGAGCGCGGATTGACACATAACTGTACACCCTGACCTTTTTGAACTATTGACGGCTTAAATGAGTTATATACCAAGGGGGAGTAACCGAGGGACGCCTTGTCAGAGGTAGGATCCACCTTCCAGCAGCTCAGCTGGTATAGCGTGCACCGCATGTTCAAAAAGGTTGAGTCCTCAGCGATGGCAGGGGTTCAGTTCCAACCTGTTGCCCCCTCTCTCTCTCTGTTCTGCCACAGTCTAGAGCCGTCCTTTCAGAAGTATTCTGTTGTAATTGTTGTAAATTAACTATTTTATTTTAAGCTGTGTTGCAAGAAGCAAATAGCAGCTTTAGACAGAGTTATCTGTATTATAGATGTCAAGTTTTGCACTCGAACTGTGGAGCGCCCTGAAGAGACGAGACGCACTGAATCGTTGCTCCACTTTAAAACACTAAAGCTGCTTTGAACCGCTGATTTAAAGGCTTTTGTCTTTGTCTGATTATTCAGGTTTTACTTATTATGTCTACCTGTTCTACTTTTTGTTGTCTCCATTCAGTTGCTAGAAAAACCTTTGCAATGCATGTGTCTGCAAACCCTGGATATATTACAACGTCACCTTTTCTCTCTGTATAAGGTACAAAAACAGTCATGTTTTGGCTTGAATGCCTGTTTTCTTCTCCTCAAAGACAGCAGGAGATGTCGCAAGGTATCTTCAAAAACATCCAGTTTTGTTGCCACAAACATGGATGGAACATTGTGTCTTAATTTTCCTCTCACGAATGTTAAAACAGCATCTCGAACAGCTCTGCCTCAATTTTAACATATCTATAGTTTACAGAAAATATAATGCCAATATTGTATTCTTACCACAGAATACAAGACTCTTTTCTGTTCGATTGGGGGGTTTAATTATCTTTTTTAATTAAAAAAACTCCAGCCAGAAAAGCCTGGAACTGTTTTTGCATTAAAAAAACTGTTGCACGTTCTATTTATAATACTGGACAATTTGTAAAAGCCGCACACAGCTGACTATACATAATTAAACGAGTGACCTCAGTCGGACGCAGACGTGATACCAGTTTACTTCACGTCCAATGACACGAGCAGGAGGAGGATGGTGCGTGGATGTTGTCAGGGTGCGAGGGGCGGGGAGGATAGGAGGGAGGAAAGGAGGGAGGGGGGTTAATTTTTGGGAACAAAATGTACTGTACTTGTGTTTTGGCCTGATGCTGAGCATTTAAAGGCTTTTTCATGGTTAGAAGCGCTTTAAGAGTCCAACATCCCCATTCAAACGCTATAGTCCAGCAGAGCTTCAGCCTGTTGCGGTTGTCTTCAGCTGTTTGGGGGCCATAATGTGAGAGCTCTGGGCTCCTATCAGCCTCCTTTTGTCTCGTCCCACAGAGAGGCTCCTGTTGATGACTTATTTTGGAAACCAGAAGCACGGGCCTCTCAGCACTCAGGACAAGATGGCGAGTGACGGGGCCTGGCTGGCTGGAGCTTAAGTGTGTGAAAACTGGGAGCCTGATAACAGTTTTTGGGAACACGTCCAAAAAATGACTGTTTTTGTGAGAGTTTTTTTTTTTCTTGTGAGTTCGTTTTTTTTTGTCTTCTTTTATTTTGATTTGTTTTGTTTGTCTTGGTGGGACATGTTGTCACCAGGCTCAGCGGGGGGACTTCCGATGATAAAATAAAAAAGGGGGAGGGGAGGCGGGGGACACAGTTTACTATTTACTGCGGCCAATCACGGCACTTCCTTTTATAAAGTTGTTACTGTTGATGGTGCTATTGTGTTCCTGTATTAGTCGCACTTGGCCGCATTCGGATTGAGGCATTTCTTGTTGTCATTGTTGCTGAAAGGATGCTTGTGTGTGTGTGTGTGTGTGTGTGTGTGTGTGTGGGTAGCATGATGGGGCATGCTAATAGTGGTGCCAGCTGTTTATAAAAATGTACAAATGCCACTAAAATATGCAAAAACAGTATGCAAATTAAATGTATTCTGTGTGTTTCTGTATTTCAATTTGTTTAAATGACAATAAAAATGTCCTTCTGGACTATAAGTAGCTTAATAAGGAAGAATAGATCTTCATGTTCACCGTTGTCTGTAACGTCAGATAGAGAAATACATCCTAATTATCTGCGTCTTGCCGACGATGTGAAACAGACTTGAGATTTCATACTTTTTAAATCCATCCGAATCCCTTCCAAAGACTCCTCCGCTGCATAATTCTTTCATGATGTAACAGCAGCGATCCTGGCGCGGGGCTTTGTTTTAATCAGAAAAACTCTGACTGCCTCTAATTAAGTTGGAGCAGGAACAGAGGTTTGTGTAACTCCACTTGCCAGTTGCGTTAACGCAGCCGTGGAGTCTTACAGGAGATCTTTATCATTTTACGAAGAGAAAGTTCCTAATTGGGTCTGTTGGTGAAACTTTGACACTCGTTCAGATTGAAGCACACCTTCAGTCCCGACTTCGGCTTCAACTCACTCCAAAAAGGCCAGATCAGGATATTTATCGTGACCTTTTCTCCTTTTACCTTTTACCTCTCACCTTATAACCTCTGGTACGCCTAACCTTAACTTAACCTGGAGTCTAAGTGCTCTGGGAAACATTATTCAGAGGGGAAGCTGGCTTCCACATGAGACTGGCAATAAAGTTGAACTGCTGAATGCATTTTTTACACAAAAGGGAGGAAGGAAGTTAGGAGGGGATTATTTCAGCCAGTATGGATGAGAGGAACGATTTCAAGTGACCACTAACTCACCTTATACACGCTGCAGTCAGGTTTTTGGACATTTCTCACAGGTTCAGTCTTAAATGATTAATTCTTGAACTCATATGACCTTGTTTCTATTTTTTTGGAAACAAGGACTGACTGTGCATAAATGTTTTTCAGTTTCCAAATGTAGCAACATTTTTATAACTGATATTCCACAAAACAAACTATTGAATTTCTTTCCTTCCACTGTTGTTGTGCCAATATCAGGAGCTGAGTGCATCAAAGATGAAGGGTCGGTAGTGCTAATTCTTGAGCTCACCACAGAAGAAGAAGAAGAAGAAGAAGAAGAAGAAGAGGAAGAGGGCAGTTGGCGTTACTAGCATAGCTTTAGCATGGATATTAGCGTAGATGAAGACAGCAGTTACTCAAACACGACATTCTTCTCGGGTATTGAGGAGCTTTTCAGAGTTTATTCACAGTCAAACTGTAACCTGCACTGTACATTTACTGCCACTGAGCAGCTTTACTTCACACAGCCACTATCTTAACACCTTAAACACTTGAACATCATGTGAGACGCAGCCAGTTCCTTCATGGCTTCTCCAAACTCTCCTCTCAGTGCGCCTGTGCTAGCTTGGAGGACAACGTAAATCTTCTGCTCTTGTCGTACGTCATCGTCCCGTTTTAGCAACAGCTTCATTTCTCTTTCAGTTCGAGCACGAAGGTAAATTATTTGTCAATAAATATGTATTGCCAAACAGTGTAGCTCATCGACAGTGTCTGGAAATGAGCCGGAAAAAAATGAGAAACATCAATAAGAATGCCAAAATAAACTGGAGCGAGGCCGAAAATGAAAAAGCGTTCCAGTCACTCGCATAAATCAGATTTTTTTTTTATGTCTGCTGACTTTTTTTTTGTTTTGTTTTTCGTCTCAAGCGTTGCCAAAGCTTTAGTAGTTGCTTCAGTCACATGTCAGGATTTATCCACTACATCTGCTTTAGCTGTACACAATTGAAAACGCACATTAAAAAATAGAATAGGCGCTTCGACGTGTCGTTAAACTCGACTGTTTCTACGCTGTCATCTGTTTCACCTCTGTAGCTCTGTCCATGAATTCTCCATTAAACATTTAGTCTTTAAACATGCAAAGGAACTTAAATGGCTAAAGCTAAAATGGAGAATTTGGGGCAGGAAATAGTTGAAGAAATGCAGAATATACAATTTGTTAATAATACTTAAACACTTGTCTGTTAAGGGAAGTGTGTCTCATAAACTGAGCCAACCGATATCTCGTTGATTTAACTCTCCATGCTGTAATAAGCTCTGTGTGTCTGTGTGACTGCAGACTGTAACCTCAGTGTGGGAGTCAAAATTGTGAAAAAACAATCTATACATTGCAGCGTAAACGTCCTGTCAGTGCTGCACTAAGCAGCACACGGGGGGACAGTTTAGTCCATTTATATCCACGCACTTAACTTTATGTTCTGAAATCCTCAACAGATGCACGTTTAAGTAAATCCTTCAGGTGGATCGGGGTCCATCTCGAGGATTCATTTTCATGGTTTTGTCACCCAGCTGCTCGCTTCATCACTGCACAGAAAAAAGCTCTGGACGTGGCTTTAATCAGCCGGCGTTCCTTCTCCTCATCCCGACGTGTTCGTCTGCCAGAGAGCAGTCAAACAGATTACTATGTGACTCTTTGGAGATTTGTTCGCCTCGTGCTTTAACGGGAAGGACCCGGGTTGTTGTCAGGATGTCAGCTTCTGCAAAAGCAATTCACGCAGCAGATATCCACAGCAACCCCTGAATACACGGTGGAACGGGAAATACATATCGCAGTCCTGGATTAATAGCTTGTTATGATTAGCTGCGCAATTATCAACACAAACAGCCCGAGCGACTAGGTTACCTCTGCTCCTGCCACGGCGGCCTCCCGCTGCTTCCTCTGCTTCTATAGCAACCGGTAAGCAAAGCTATCTCCCGTTTCACAGCTCCATTGTTTTTGCTTCCCATTTTAATCGAGGGACCTTGTGTGCCCTGTTCGACGTATTTTAAAATAACACTTTCACCGCCAGGCAGATTGCGGAGCCGCCACACCTCCTGCACTGCCGATCGGGACGCTGAATCCTGGTGTGAAAGTGTGATTGAGGTCAGACGGCAAAACCACAACAGACTGCAAACAGTGTTCAGATCCTTTTACTAAGAGGGTAAGTTCATGTAAAAATGAATACAGAAAGAAAGAAAACAGTCCTAAACAGCTGATGTAGCCGGGGACTCAAAATGTGGAGCATGATCCAAGTCTCCTGAAGCCATGAGATCCCAAATTGAGTTGAAAAGACATTTTTGTTGTGGATGTTTGACGCAGAGCTCATGTTAACTCATTTATATACTGTCGTATAGTTTAATCTACAGCAAGGCATCATATTCTGTAAGATGAACGTAGATCTGCTGCGTGGCTGTCCTGTTTCCCTTTCACACACAGAGTTACACCTTTGTGTGTGAACACAAATGTCCGCATTGTTTTCCCTGGTCTTCACCCTGCCGGCTTCGTAGTCCCAAATCCAGTTCCAGGAGCAGACGATTATCTGGAGATGAAATCTGTGATAGTGCCGGCTTAATCAGATGATGATGATGCAGGTTAAATGCCATTTTCCTTTTTTTCCCGGTGTACGTTGGAGTATCTGCAGAACATCTGCCCACAACATTTGCCTGCTCGCTCTCCCACACCTCCATCAGCTCGACCACACGGCTGCTGGACGCAGATCCAAAATGCTGCAGCTTTGTTTCTGCAGTTGGATCTTCATGCAGGCGAGTGAGTGCAGCTGCTTGTTTCATTGCTGTCGTGGCGTGCAACCAAATACATGTAACATCAATCTCAACACAAAAACAGTCATCATTACGTAGCAGAACAAAGATTCCTACCAAGACACCAACACCCCACGACGGACGATCTCCTGTCGTGTGAGTGAGCAAAGGTGATCTGATTCTCTGGATATTAACCAGAGTTCATATGTGAAAGCAGCGTGTTTTCAGTCAACGTCACTCGTCTCCCGTCTCTAATTGAATTACACGTCATGATCTCGGACACGTCTCGAGTCTTTTGGCTGTTTCACTGCTGAAAGGAAAGAAAGCGATTCTGCTCAGCTGGAAAGTTGGAATGGAAACCGCCTGTGTTTGTCCGACATTCCTTTCGCTCGACGATGCACCGTGCGCTCCATTTGTGACCTGATTACCTCGAGCTGCAAAGGATTATCTTGTCTGTTTATGAAATTATGAAATTGTTAAACAGCTTCACACCGCTTCACCCCCCCCTCTTCCTCTGCTCATCAAATTTCCTGCAGCTTCCTGACCAAGAGGGACACGAGCAGATCTGTTGCACACATGTGAACGTGTAACTGATGAGCGCTGGATGATTAGCGAGGAAATTCTCTTTAGCAAATGATCGATCGTTTGTTTTAAAAGTGTCAAACATCATATACGGCCTGCGTTCAGTTGTGGAAACACATCATTTTAACCAGATATCGTTTCACACACAAAAATATAATAAGTTCTAAGACATATGTTGTTGGTTTTTTTGCAATAAAGTGAGAATGATTTGAAGGCGGGCATAAAAATTCAAGAGGAAAATATCATAACGTTGAAAATAAATCAAATCAAAGATTTTTAACACTCAGAGGCTGCATGTCCTGACTCTCATTCAAAACGTGGCGACTCAGTTTCCAGACCTCTGAGTGCAGCTAACGGACCTCGAGGCCTAACGGGATCTGATTTTTGCAGATATGCGTGCGGCCGAGCTGTGTGAAGCCCGTCTGAGGTAACGAGAAGAGTTAAAGTTCGCTGCTGAATGTGATTAGAGGCCGGCGCAGTGCAGCCAGCACAGGAGTGAGATGGGATCGATGTGGAGTCTTTGGTAATCTTCCCGTGGAAATTTGGATGTGATGAGGTACAACTTCTTCAAATTCAGCATGAAGACAGAGTTTCAGCAGTTCAGGGGAGATGAGAAAACAGCCTGGATTCTCGGGCGGAGGTCTACTTTTTTTTTTCTTTTTTTGCATTTGCTGTGATTAGATTGCTGTGGCAATCAGGTCGGGTGATCAGTTGGTCCATTTATCAAATATCTCAGCCTGATCATAACATTCATGGTGCCCAGAGGATGAAAAGTGATGACGTTGGTCGTCACCTGACTTGACAACTATTAGATTAGATTGCCACGCAGGTCAGAATCTTTCTCAAAAGGAAACATACAGACAGCATTTGATGCTCTGATGAAGAAGAAGAAGAGCTCTGCATAGATTAAAATATTGCAAAACTAACATTTCATCATACTGTTACTGTTTAGTGCTGATTAGCAAATGTTAGCGTGCTGAGCAAAGATGAAAAAACATGATGAATACGGCTCGACACTCGCGGCATGTTAGCATTTAGCTTATAGCAAGCCCAGCGTGCAGCTGCCTCCACATGTTGATGCTCTGCAGGTGGAACATATCACCGAACATTCAGATGCTAACCGCGTCTCAAGGACGGAGGATCTTTGGTCAATCACCGTTTGTTTGAATCACCATCTCCGTAAACAAACTGAGAGAACCTCTTCCTCGTCACAGGGATGGCAGAACATGCAGCCTGTTGATTGTTTTTCAAGGTAATAAACCGGACGTGTAATTATACCGATATGTTGTTTATGTGGTGGTTTAAACAAACTTCAGGAACCTGTGGAGACTGATGGGATTAACGGCAGGATGAGCTGGTCTTTAATTCAGCCTGCCACCCCGTCCACTTGATTACCTGTTTACAGTTCTCCTTTTATGGTCTTGTATTGTTGGAAGTCAGCTGCGTTTACACTGATATCCTTTTAAAGCCTCTTGGAGTCGTCACCCTTGCCCCTCTGTGACATACCATCACAGCAAACCAGTTCATCTGACTGATAGAAAACGAAGTGATGAATAGATTGCGGTTGCATCCCGACGACCTTTTTTCCGTGCAGTCGAACAGGAGGGCCAAACAATCCGAACCCGGAGTGACTCGGGGTCAAACTCCCGAGGCATCCCCCCTCCCTCCCCCGGCTGCAAAGTAATGGGGCGGGTTCGCTTCTCAATCTAACAAGTGAATGGCATCTGAAATGAGAAACAGCAGGTGCTATTTCCTGCAAGGGGAACACAGAAGCAAGGCCTTTGTTGCACTCTGTCTGATGGCCATCGGCACAACAAGGCAGCTGGAAAGATTTCAAAGGGACTGTATCAGAGCCCTGCTGGTTTCATGTTCTCCCATCATCCTTTGTGACTGTTCTGACAACGCCTGCTGCACAGACTGTAGCTGCCTGACTGAGCTGCGCGCTTTAGACTGAACCTTCAGTGTTCAGCTGATGCCTCAATTAACAGGCATACACATGCAGTCAGAGGGTTTTTTAGTACTTAGCTTAACTTACTGAATATATTTTTAACTCAGATGCACTTAGAATGACATTTAGGCATCATTTTTACCTGAACTATTTCATTATTGCGTGTTTTTTCCTGACATAAAAGCTCTAATTAAATGTTTCCTTATGGTAGAACTTCTTTGATTTTATGTCTCCCAGCATCTGTTTCTGTGCTGCTAACATCTCTGAACAATGTGCACCAGCTCTGCTACATTTCTTGGACTACTTCGCTGTTTTAAGGTAAGTTTGTAGTTGTGCATTAAAGGCCCCATATTCACCTTTTTTAATTCAATTCAATTCAATTCAAAGAACTTTATTTTTCCGTTAGGAACTTCATTTGTAAAAAGCGTCAGTGCAGTGCAAATTTTAGACAAGATAAATAAGCCAATAAATACATACAGGTGAATACAAATGTTAAAGAAAAAAAAGTACAACACAAATGTTAAAAAGAGAAGGACACTCATCCATCCTTTAGATGATAAAGCTAGGTGCTATACATGTTCTGTGCACGTCTCAAAACTGTAAAGTCAACCGAATAAGAAATGCAGAGAGGCTTTATTCATAAACCACCTTAAACGAGGAACTTTGTGACGTTGTGATGTCACAACTGTACAGTCGCCGCCCTCAGTCGCAGCTGCGGGCTCTAAAACAGGCATCGACATCGTGCAGTATCGCTTACGACATTTTACACCTTGTTGAGAAAAAAGAAACCAGCAGAGTTTTGTAACTTTCCTCACTTTTTTCTTTACTGTTTTAATGCTTTTCCTTGGCGTTCCACCAGCATGCACCTGAGTTTAGAGGGTAAAAGTTTACACGCCTGCAGGTAATCAGACCCGTGACGAGACAGCTGATATCTACTGATAGGAGACTTTTTCATTTCCCACATCTTTCATTCTTCAGGTTCTCTCTCACTGAGCAGCTGGAAAGTGAGGGAAATCTTCCTGGTAGAAGAAGACTCTGGAAGAAGCTTCCTGGTGAACTACTTGTGCCGGCTCGAGAGCGACACGGCGCACACTCGGAAAAAAAACTTGACACCTTTGTCTCCGTTGAAAGCTCGTATCAGTGCAGCGTGAATGAACAAATCCAGTTTGGAGATTCTTAGAAAGGGACGACGCTTTTAGACATCCGATCTGTTTTCCCACTTCTTGACGTAGATGCTTGAACTCGGGTTCACCTAATATTGGTGAGATGACAGTTTAAGCAGATACCGCATTCATTTATGGATGGCTGCACTTTGTGATTACCGGGGGGGGGAGCGTTGGGAGGGCTAGGTAGGACAGTTATTTTCAGACCCATAAAGTCTGGAGTGCAGGTCTGTGGAATAATCCACCACCCCAAAGGCCTCGCTACCTCCAGCGCAATAACAGCCCTGTCTCCAACCTTAAAAATAGCTGGACGCTGGAACTCTCATTATAACCATCCATCCCTGCAGTGGAAAACGTCTGACAGAGCGAGGGAAAATAAAGTTTGTTTATAAACGAGGCTCATGTGCCCCGCCAATAGGTTTTACTGAGTGATTTCACTATTTTACATGCCCAAGTGGAGATAAGTGCAGGATGCTGCACAACACAACAGGACAAAAACAAAAAAAAGGATTAAAGTTTTAGTGGTGATGAGTGAATATTAGAAACATGATACTCGTCTAACATATTACAAATTAGAGCGAAATGTACGTCGGCCGCTGGAGGATACGTTGGAAATATGCTCGGACATTCAAATCTACAGCAGCAACAAAAGATGACGTAGTTGGTCTTCTGTGGATTTGCATCAGAGCAGCAGCTGGTGTAACTTTTCTCTGGACTGCTACTTGCTGCGATAAAACTACGAGGATTAAAAATAAAATGCTCGTTGGGAGCAGGGATGCTGCAGGTCCGCTCCAACTCTCACCTCTTTAAATCGAGACCTGTCTGTTTCCTTCAGCTTTTCACTGAAGCAGTTTCAAAGCTTTGAGCTGCACTGTGACTTATTTTCTAGTCTTGTCTCTTTCAAACCTCCCCTACTTTAGCCTTCTTTCCTGTTTCTTAACTTGTCTTATCTTGTTGTCTTCCTTCTTATTTTTTAATCTATTTTTAATGTCATTTTTATGCCTTATGAGTTCCTTTGTGTCTGAATCGTGCTGCACATTAAACATGCCTTTGTCCTGATGATGTGGACTGAGCTTTTTGCAGGATTGTGTACGACCCGAGACTTCGACAGGTGGTCCTGACTTACTCTGCAGGCCAGCTAACTGAACCGTACGTTACATCACCGTGCAGCACCGATCCTCGGTGGCAGGTAACGACATGTTATCTCTGTTTGCCATCAGAGACGCTGCGGTGGTTTCTGAGGTGGAGGGTGAGGCTGCCGCGCCTGACATCATCCACGCTACCGCGGCTGCTGACATGTTTATTCGTGGCCCTACAGGCCGCACTGATGTTGCTGTAGGTCCAGTTTATTACGCAATTAACTTAATATATAAATAAATAAATCATAAAGTATTTAACGACCTGTGGATGAGACTCATTAATCAACATGTTCTTTGCTTTAAAATCATAATTGAAGCCTTCTGCAAAGCGAAGCTCAAACATTCAACTATTTACGCCTGGATGCGGACTTTAAAAGATGTCTTACGCAGCTCTTCTCTATCAGGCAGTGAAGACGGCTGTTGACATTATTGGGATGAATGAATTCACGTCTTCTCTCACATCGAATAGATCACAGTGGATCAGCCTCCGCGCTAAGCTGCCGGGAGCCGTTCTAATCGGCTCAACTTTTTTCGAGGGGTCGAAAAAAGAGAGGAGAGAAAAAACACAAAGTGTGAGAGAGGTGGGACCCATACTGGCAGATGGTGTGTGTGTGTGTGTGTGTGTGTGTGTGTGTGTGTGTGTGTGTGTGTGTGTGTGTGTGTGGATGTAGGGGAGATGGTGGTGGGGTGAGTTTCTGAGAGGCGGCCCTCGGCTGAGTTCTGCTAAATTCACACCAGCTGTAGTGATGTCAGTAGGCAGTGTGTCGAATATTCCGGCTCAGAAGCTACGGCCAGGCTTGTGTGTGTAAATCTGTGTATTCAGGTGCGTTGTGTGAAGTCATCTCGAGCGGAGCGGCCAAACTCGCGGGTCCGATGGGGAAGATGGTGTTCCCGGGGCCAAACCCTTTCTTCTTCTTCTTCTTCTTCTTCGTTTCTTCTCCCATCCCCACTCACCCATCATTCCTCCCGACTGTCTCGGGCCGCTCCAATATTCTCCTCCTCTGTTTGAGCTGTTGTTCCTCCAGCAGGTCAGACTCTCTCCACTCATCACTCCTCTCATCACGTCTGTCTGCCACCTCTGCTGTATGAGAGCAGAGCGAAATGAAGACGTGATAACGCTCGCCGCCAAACCTCATACTCTGATTTAAGATTCAACTAACATGTCGCTGGCAGTGTGAACGTGAATATGTTTTATTTGTTTTAAATCAGTTATATGTTTATCCAGTCTGATGACCTGACGTTTGATTTAGATGGTGTTAGCGCTGCTCTCTTTTCATTGGCCTGTTTGATACAACATCCAAGACTCAAAGGTGCACACAGCAAACAGTGATGTCATTTTTCCTTGCAGTATGACTGTGACTCTTATTTTATGTTGCACTTGACTCAAGCGTCACGAGAGAGCGAAACAGAAGTAGCAGTCGCACATCATTTTCTGTTTTATATAAACCTCAGTGGACCGGCGAACTCTGGCGAAGACGGGCTGTTTGGCAGAGCCTGGAGCTTCTGGAGGAACAAACACCTGGAGCTCAGGAGAGCACAGTTTCCTAAAAAGACACACAATACTTTTTTTTTTAACAGAGCTGTTCTGCACAGATACGTTCTGAAGTTAGCATGCTTGCAGTATAAACACAAAAAACTCCTACCAGACTCTGGGCTCCCAGACAGTCAGGTCAAAGTCACACGATAGGACTGTGGCTAACTGAGCTAACTAGCTAATGGCAGCTACTGTTAGCAGCAGTTAGCAGTTACTGATATACTGCCCCCTATGAAAGGTATATATTGCACCTTTAATTCTCTGCTCTTAATGCTGAATGGAGGTAAGATGTATTTTACGTTGTGATCGCACAGAGAAAAGACACTGAAGGAAAGAACCAGAGTCTCCAATGAGTGCTGACTTCGGTCAGAAGCTAATGTTGCACTAAACACACACACACACACACACACACACACACACACACACACACACACACACACACACACCCTCAGTGCATTATGCTGCTTGCTATCGTATGTCTTATGTAGAGTTTAGAGGTTTTCTGGCTGTTTCAGACAATAAAACCTGCAGTTAATCTAGCGAGAGCAGCTAATTTGTTAGCTTTGACCAAAGTGAGCGTGTTTTAATAAATGGGTTTCATTGGGTCACCTCAGCTCCGCCCATGCTCCACCTCTTTTCCCATTATTGATGAGGCAGAGTTGGAGATGGCGACGGCCGGTACCATCCACTCTGAGCTTCATTAAAGCTCTTCAGGGTGACATCACGGCGGCTACGTCCACTGTTTTTACAGGCAAATGTTTGCATGTTATGTGTGATGTTTAAAAGGCTCCGTTATAGAGTGGAAACAGAGCTGACGTTGGTTCTTCGGTTCAACACATCGAGGAATATATTGAGGAGTTTGTCCCCCACTGACAATCACACACATCTTGTTCGGATGAGAATCTAATAGCTTTCCTCGCTGCTCTGATTCCTTTGCTCCGTCACACCATCTGTATCTGAAGAGGATTTCATCTGTGTTTCCATGAACAATACAGATGTTTCTCAGTTTATTGCATGAGTGGACCCATCCACAGTAGGAGTCCTATTTGAGCTGTGATTCAATTATTTTCTTGTTCTTTTCCCCCCTTTTTTCTTTTTAATTTAAAAAGCAGAACCAGATTCAGCACATTTGGCCCGCAGAAGCATCGAGAGCTTTCCTGTAAGAGAGGGAAACTGAGCATAATGTCGATGGGAAGGGAGGGTCGTCCTTCTCGCCACCCACAGTGGGAAGCTGCTGAAATCACAAAGGCAGATCTCCAGCTAATTTAGTCATAGGACAGGAGCAGGAAGTGATTGTGCGGACGGGATGTTTACGTTACTAAAAGTTTGTTAGTCTAACCTTGCAGATTGAGGTGCAGCGAGTCCCACACGAGCAGGATCGGTTTTGAGTGGAGGGGCGACGGGACGCGCTGGAGGTTGTGCACCGCTGTAACAGATGAAAAGAAAATACCTCCGAGTGTCGGGTTGCACTAAATCTAATTAGAGGATTACTGTTGTGATAAGGATTGGAAAGCTTGTTTAGCTGTTCGTATTCTGCCGCGACTTCAATTACACACACACAGGGTTCTCTTGATGTAATGCGATATAATTATCTCGTAATTATACCTTTTTTTGAGGATGTTTAGTAATGCAATATGCCATTTTGCAGCTGCAGGTTAAGGCCGCAGTGTCGGAGGGAGCGAGATGAGTCTAAACAAAAAAATGATTTAATCTGCTCGAAGAAACTCTGCTGATTATATCACAGCCAATAGGGAAACAATCAGTATATACTCTGTGTGCTGTGTGTGGATTTAGTTTTAGATATCTTTACTTGTTTGCTGATAATTGCTATTATCAAAAACTAAAGAAATTGTAAGAATATGTAAGAGCGGGGATTACAGAACTACCCAAAGACCTCTGAACCAATAAACAGCTGATATTTAACTTTACACAATATTTGTTTAGATTACAAAAATGTATTACTTGAACTTTCACCTTACATTGTCCCTAAACGTGACTGTGGTTGTGTTTTCACCAGCACAATGGTCTCTCCGGAATTGTAAAGGTCACGAACCGGGCCGTCCAAAGTGGCAAAGTTGCCTCAACATAGGGTTTGATTTGGCCCAAGAGAAATAACTGAATAAAAAAATATATGTTTTGAGTGTGTGAATAAATAACTGTGCATGCTTTAACGTGTGAGATGGAGTTACGCTTTGCACAGGAAATCAGTCAAGGACACTTTGGGATTGTGTTGTCATTTTGCATCATAAGAATAAAATACAATAAAATAGTTGCTGTTGCTGTGGCCTGCCTATGTTCTAGTTTTGTCCCTCGAATGGAAAGAATTTGGTCACGATGATACAAACAGTCTTAAATGTTTGACAGCAACGTCGACTTTTTGCAATACACACCTCACATCAGAAGCCGCTTCCTCGTCTGTGGAGTCTCGAAGCTTCGGTGCTTGTCGACACAGGAGATATTTCTTCCGCATTGTCGAAATGAGGCACGTCTCTCAGAACTGACTTCACTTTTATTCATTCAATACAGCCGTCCGTGCAGATTCGCTCACGCTGTACACGCATGAATACAACCTAAATGAATGTTGAACTTCTGTTTACTTCCGTGTAACCACAGTAACCGTGCTTTGGGCTGTGAGCGCTGATGAACCACTCAACACGAACGCATCATGTGAAGACACACACGCTCTGCTAACGCGCTGCTTTCAGTGCACAGAGTACAGTATTAATTCCCTTCATCATTTGGCCATTATGGGGTTAAAACAAAGAGAAACCAGCAGAATCCTCACATGTGCAAATCCATACTGCTGCTTTTACAAACAATGATATCATCCAGCAATTAAACCTCGTCCATGTGACGGAGCGAGTCATCGCTTGACGTATTTTGATAAGACTCAGAGGTCGCGCGGGGATGTCCTGTGTTAGCGGAGGTGTGTTTGGATACGCTCACTCAGCCCATCCTGTGACGTCTTTCTCAATAGGTCTCGGTGGAGACAGGATGACAGAAAAGCCATATTATTCCTGTTCTGTATGACTCAAGTCCAGCTGAGAGCAGGAAGGGATCAGCTGACCTGCTGCACACAATCTCACAACGATGACAGGAGATAAAATGGAAAAAAACCTGTGGAGCCGTGCTCCGTCTTTAAACGTCTGTCTGAAGTCAGCCAGCACTGCTTATTGTGTGGAGATTGGTTTATAGTGAGAGATTGGCAGTGGGGAGTGTGGCTGCATGATGCAATCATCCACAGGGTGACACTTAGAGGTTGAATACTGGGAAATGAGATCCCAGTTGTTCCTGGGAATTTTCACCAAATTCTCACTAAGAGCCCCTGTGGGAATCTGGGACTTTTAGCACGGATATTCTTGTGAAAGAGCTTCACGAAACCTCTTTAATACTACTGAGTAATTTTCCAGCTCAGGGTTCTGTTTGGAGTTTGTATGTTGAGGAAGGTTCTCAGTCAAGTGCTGTATCAGTTTCTTGAAGATGTTTCACCTCTCGTCCAAGAGGCGTCTTCAGTTCTAACGAGCTGGAGGGGCGTTGGCAGGCTTTTAATCTCCGTCTGTCCTTGGAGTTTGTATGTTCGACCCTGTGCTTTTGTGGGTTTCCTGCAGGTTCTCCATTGTTCCCCCACCCCGCCATCAAAACAAGGTCACTGACCGAGACACTTGAAGTCTTCGACCCTGGTGACACGAGTCACTTTCCTCACACTGAAAAAAAACAAAACATAAACACTCGGGCCTGTGTGTGTGTGTGTGTGTACTTTGTGATACTCTGAATCTGCTTGTGTAATCATAATCCCAGAAGCTGACGGAGTCGTTAATGTGTACAGAACGTCCCGACGGACACGTCAGCCTCTCGAGTTCAGAAGGCCATTTAATATATGATCAAGCGGCGGTGCCGAGAGGTCACGCTCACCCCCGTGAGGCATATCTGTGTACATGCCTGGCGAGCTTTGTGGTGTGGAAACCTCGCCGCCACCGAGGCTCCTTGGCACAACCTCCGCATTCTTGTCTTGACCATCACCCTTGGATTCCTCAGGGGCACTGCCATTAAATAGTATACCGCTGTCCATCCTGCCAGTTTACTGACTTAAATTCCTGCATGGTTTCCACCCTCCGCCCTATGGTCAAAAGCTACATCCTTTTGCCAGTCCTTGAGTTGAATGACTCTTCCCAGTGGTTATGAGGCAGTTTATCCGCGCTGGCACCGCTGCCGGCAATGCCAGCGTCCAATGTTACTGCTGGTGTTATATTACCATTGTCTCCAGACAGCGCCTTTAAACATTAGCAGAGCCCTTTTTTTTTTTTTATTGGGTGTGTTGAGTTACGACTGACGGAGCAGTGAGACGGAGCAACTGTGCCGCTGCAGGGATTAGCTCTCACAAAGCACGTAACTTTGTACTGCTTTGCACACTCTTATCACACCATCTCATCATTTTTTTTGAGGATTGAAAAAAAAAAGAAAAAAGAAAATCTGACTGCTTTTTGGTTCGAGGCTACAAAAACAAAAAACGGGCTGACGCGGTGCCAAAGAAAATTCTTACATGTCACTAATTGTCAAGAAAAAGCTGGCTGCTGGACACGGCTGTTTAATACGGATAGTATCCAAAACAAACACTGCCACTGCTGACATGGAGATATGTGCTGTCTGCGCCGAAGTGCCAACCTGACGAATACCCCGGCCCTCCCCTGCTGTAAGTTTCTCCCTCGGCGCTTTTAATGCACAACTCAGCCTCCGTGTCCGACTGAAGTTCTGTTGCACCGTTTGATGTAATATCCTAAAACAATCCTTCAAACAGCCACTTTCGTCTTTGTCTCTCTGGCCCCTTTTATCATTTCAGGTGTCTCACGTCAAATCCAGATCTTTGTGTCTTCGTTTGTCAACTCACTCGTTTTGTCTGGGTTACTTACGACGGTGGTAGTAGTGCAGCATGAAGCTGTTTGGTGACACCAAAATTACCAGGATAAGAAAAAGTTTTGCACTTGTGCATTTTTGTAACAAGCTGTCACAGTTTGGTTAGCATTAGGTGGCTAACATTGACATGTACGAATCCTATTTGTGAAATAAAAGCGAGACAAAAGTTTTTTTTTGTAGTTTTCTGGTTCGTAGTCCATTTGAGGGGTCATCCACACGTGTCTTTGCTAAAGGGTGAGGTCACAACTTTGCTAGTCAAATTTCACCAATGTGGACGTAACTAATGTCTCCACTGGTTTTAAGAAGAAGTTGATAGTATGTAAGCTTATGGGAAAACAGCCAAAAACAGATTCCTGATGAGTTCATGGTCTCAGACTCTAGTTTCAAGTCTTCTTGGACACAGCATGATGTCCGTTTTGTAAATGATGATGGTCCCATTTAGAGTCAGATCAGAAGATGAAGCAGGGGTATGCTGTCCTTGGGTTGTCCGTCCCCGGCTCTCATCTGAATATGGTCACTTCTGACTCCAAACGACGAAGATGGCGATGGCTGTAATGCCAAATCTGCAACTCTTATTAACCCAACGACTCCACTGGCCAGTGGATGACGTCATAGTGGGTTTTACACTCGCTTTGGTGTAATCATGGTCCAGCGTAAGCCTGCTGATATCACAGGGGAGAGATCCAGCGAGTGTGAGTATTTCAACTGATTTCATAATGGCAGGGAGGAGTAAATATTACATATGGAGAGATCAAACATCTGGCAGGAATGCACTTCCTCTGGTTGTATGGATCTCAGAGATCAGATAGTTGTTCAGTCCGCCCAAGACTAATGAAGTGATGATGTCACTCTCTCTGTCTCTTCCTGTTCGGTCACTAAAGTGATCTTAGCATTTCCTGGTTTGGTAGGTAAATAAAAAATGACTTTATGTCTGTCTCGTGAATACTTAACATCGCTAACATTTGGACGGCTGGGACCTCCTTTCACAAATGACCTCATATTTCATGTCTGGGCATTCTCGATCATTCAGTACCGAACCTCAGTAAAGTCCCAGACCGGTCTCGGAGAGTCAGTGTCAGTGTGAGCGGAGAGATGACAGTCCAGATCTCCGTGGATCCATCCACACTGGCGGACCACCCGCCAACAGGGAGACTGTCAAACATGACGTGAGCGGCGCTGCCTCGCACCCCTCCGCCAAGCACCACATCAGGGATTTGAGGGGAGGCGCAACACCCATGCAGTCATCCACATCTCCCGATCGCTTCCAACATTTCATTAATGTGTTAAGTGTCAGTGATATGAAAATGGTGATCGCCTAAAGTGGAATGAAGTTGCGCTGCTAACATGCATTTGCTCTTACACGAGACAGGCGGGGGCATGCATTTTTAATCTTCGCAGCTTCCAAGACTCCGATGTCAGTTCCAAAGAAATGAAGCAGAACATGCAGGGGCCGCACGACAAAGCCTCCGAGCTTAATAGGAGATGGTGTCAGCGTGCAGACGGCACAGAGTCTGCTTCACTTCTTTATCTGTCAAAATCTTCAGCCGAAGGTGAGCGGAGGTCGGAGGGATTGCAGCATCTCGTTTTTTCTCTTACTCACTTTCTTCATTTCTTTGGGCCGGAGTGGAAACCAAAACAAAAGCAGAGGAAACACGTGCCGAGGCTGATGCACACAACTGCAGCCTCCCCGGCTACACGTGAAACATAATATAAATCAGGAGTCTGTACTGCTGTCACGACTCTTTGGATAGCATATACGTAAATATTTACCGTTGCCCTGTCGCCACTGCAACAATATGCCAGGATAAGCCGCTCGAAAAATAGATCTGAATGGATAAAAACGGGTACACCTACACGTTATTCTACAGCTTCGCTTCATGCTACAGCTTGCTGGAGATGTCAACAGAGCGATTAACCCAAAGCGATTTCTGCCATTAATGTCCTACAATCAGGCAAACGGCCCATGCAGGCGTGTCAGAGGAAAAGAGGGCGAAACGTAAAGATGACAAACCCTTTTTCTGCTAATTCCCTCTGTTGGGAGAAAAAAAAAGTCACAGCAAATAAACCACAGTAAAGACTCGACGAAATGTTATAAGCAGCCGCAGAGGGCGAAAAAAAAAAACACCTATTAGTCAGAGGCAGTGACTTTGCACTTCATTCAAGAACTACATGTGTTACCAAGTGTTTATGAGTCCCAGTGAGCGGCCTTGTGGGACGTGGGAGTGGAGGACGAGGGCACAACAAAAGGGAGCAGTCTGCTTTAATAGGTGTGTGCCGGGAGAGGCGGACGAGTTACGAGTCTCGGGCTGGCCAGCGTGTCGCGCTGAGGAGGGAAGTGGCAGCATTAATGGGCCAGACCCGCCGTTACTGTACAGCCACCAAACAACAGACACTCTCACTGCTTCTCTGCCTGCAGAGGAAAGTAACACAAGTTAAAAAAATACACTTTTTTTGTTCTCAACAGTGAAGCTGATCCTTCAGCCTCAGGTTATCTCTGCTGTTGACTCATCATTAGTCTGTAACAATAACACCACAAGGTGATATTTGCTTGTCAACACAAATTAAGGCTGGGCTGGAAGCTTGGCAACAGCTGGCGAGGCGCGTTGTGGCGCGAGATTATGATGCAGAGAAAGATGCAAAGGGTCATTTAGAAATATTCAGCTCTAGCTTCAGTGCACTGGTGTCAGTTCAGACAATAAAGGCTGTGACGTGTCACATGTTTGACGACCACATTTGAGGGATTATTTAAAAGAAATTGTACATATTGGCAGATATATCGATATCAGAATTATTTTCTCCCCAAAAATGGGTTCAGTTGGACTGTATTATCAAGATTTATTGCCGTTGGTCAACAGTGTTCAGACTATTTTGAGTGTTTTCAATGGAATTCATTGATTTCACTTAAACATCACTGTTTTAAATCCTGTCGTATCCAAAGCTTCAGATGTTCCGGGTCGAAGAAAACACCTGCATGACTTTTTTTATACAGATTACAGGTCGCGTGGCGTCAGTGGTGAACCAGACAGAGCGGATAATAGACGAGGCGAGTTCATTAATATAACACCACTCAGACACAAGGCGGTTCAAAGTGCTTGTGTTGCTGCTTTCTGTGCAAAGAACAATACAACAATACCCACAGTTCTGTGCAAGAAAACGTTCCCGTGGCTTCGCTGTTCGGACAAACAGGCATGTATGCGTCTGACATCAGGATGTGACGGCGTCGCCCTCTCTGGGAAAAAAGGATGTCGCTCTGCTGACGTCACTCGCAGACGCAGGCCTCCGGTTCACTCAGTGACCTCTGAATCATTAATAGTGACTCACGCAGCGTTATAACAGGGAAGAAAACAAAACAATGTGACATCAGGTGTCTTTACTGGTGGAGGTTATCAGACTGTCACTGGACGGAAGTCACAGCGGGGGATGTGACCTCAGCGTGGGAAAAACCAAAAAACATCCACTGTAAATAGAATAATGTCAATTCAATACTATAAGTAATACACAATGAAACCTCATTATCGACACGTAACAGTGTGTTTTAAAGGTACAGTGCGTGTTGACAAGGGTGTTGTCTTCCACTCCGTTCAGTAAAAAACATTTCTAACAGCTTTTCTTCATGTGTGGTGCTCTGAATTACAGGTCAGTCCTCATGTTAGCGAGCGGTTACCTTACATCTGCGCGCTCGCCACAATAACAACAATCAGTGTTTAAAGCTGTTTGAATTCAAGTCAGTGAGACAAAAGTTGGCAGCGCAGTGTAGTGTTCCTCAGCTGGCAGGGTGACAGAGTGTTTGTCAGCAGATTTAGCAGTTTTTTGTTTTTTTTCTCCTGTCCTCTGGAGGAATCGCTGCTGAGAAAATTACGAGTAGTTGTTCCCTCCGATGTGGATATCAGATTTTTTTGGGTCCCTGAAGTGCTTTGAAGGTTAACCGGAGCAGAAGTGAGACACAAGATTACACAGAGTTCAGTAAAAACACAACAGATTTAACAAAATACATAAAAATCCTTATATGAATCTGAGACTCTGATGGAAGACTGCAGAAGATGGCTGAGTGTGATTATCTTTTTCTTCTGTTCCCTGCAGAGTCTCAACGGCTGATGACGCTCCGGACGGTACGAACCGTCATCGTGTGAAGAAACTCATTTTATTGAACATGAGGTGAATTATCTCTTACCTGGAGGACACTGCGGGTCCCTGAACAGGTCGGCCGGGTCGTTCATCTTCTCTATTAGAGGCGGTGAAGTGAAACAAAAACACTTCAGGAGGAAACGTACGAGCTGCTTCCAGGAAGCAACTGATCATAAGAAGTGTT
>CAEMYA010000455.1:2182854-2195298 GCA_903131615.1 Diplodus sargus
TCTGTGTTGGACATTTCCTGACAGAGCTGCTGCTACTTCTTCTGTCATGATGATTCAATTTGGAGAATTTCGTGTCCAGAAAAGCAGGACCGCCTGAAACAACTCCTCCCCGCCGGACAAACCTCTGGAGCAATGACTAAAGAATGTGCTCACATCTCGCAGCACCGCGGAGAAATTAAACCGTCATCAGCAACAAATTAACAAAACAGCAATTATGCAGATGCATGACGTGTCGCTCTGCATCCTCCCAGATGGAATCGCGCTGCGCCGTATTTCTTTAATTAAGGCTTTCGCAGTTTGTTTGGGATTCCTTTCTCGTGACACAATCGAGTTTTCAGAAGAGAACCTAATGAAAGAGTTATTACATTTCCATTATCATTACCGTCATTAGAACAACAAGCTAATGATCGGGGCTCGCGAGTGCAGCCGACGACTCTCACACACGCAGTCGCACCTTCGCAGACGTGGGTCCCGCGGGCGATGTGTGGAAACATGCCCCCGACCATCTCCAGCTCATGTGTGAACAGAGGTTTGGCTCCCCTCTGTTTGGGCTTGTATCACACGAAGTCCCAAAGAGAAATGGTTCGAACATGACCTCATCAGGCAGAACAAAAGACAAGAGCGGAGCAGCAGAGAGAGAGAGAGGCTGGGAGGAGCGGGGCTGCCTCGAGGGAGCCACGGCTAAAGCCTGCGCCGATGTTTTAGAGATTAGGATTTGGGAAGTAAATACGTCTAATTGGGGAGGGGAAGGGCAGAAGGAAGGAAGGAAGGAAGGAAGGAAGGGAGGTAAGTGGGAGGGAGGGAAATTCACAGTGGAAGGAAGGCAGCGAGATGAATATGAATGGATGGTAAAATTAAAGCAGGTCAAGCTGAGCTTCAGTGGAGGATTAGCCGGCGCTCATTAAGGTGCTCCACGTTCTCTCTCGTTCTTTCTTCCCCCTCGCCGCTGGTCTGTTTCCTGTTCCCTCATATTACATGTTTATATATACGTGACAACAGAATGCAAACATCTGGAATAAAATGTGTTTACAGACGTGTTCCTGAGCCCATGTAGTGAAATCCGTTTAAAAAACTGTGTTTCACAAAGTCCGTCCACTTTCATATCTGGAGGTTAAGCGGATGGTGGAATCAAGAAGGCCGCCAAGCCAGTGACCACCGTTCAAGACTGAGTTTGAACACGACATGTTTAAAGGGACCTCGGGACATCTCAGCTATATTTCTTGCACCCAAACAGGTATTTTAAGCAAAAACATGGTCTTTTCTGAACCTTAACCAAGTGGTTTTGGTGTCCAAACCTTACCAGAGCATAAGAACAGTGTTGTCACAACACAACGATGAATGTTGAACCCAAAGAAACATAAAGTTGCAACATACAGTATCTGGGATTCACAGAAAGGTACACTGCCAACATTTATTCTTGCAGTTGGGTTGTTCATACCGAATCATGATGCTGTGATCTGCGTTCTCAGTCTTTTGTTGCTCCTGTTATAAAACTGAGCTAACTGAGCTAACACATCTGGGATGATGTAGCTACGATGCAGTCGCCCGTCAGTCTGACAAGTTCTGTAATAGTTTTGCCAGTTCATAATCTGGATGAAAACAATTAGGTTAAAGCTAAGATAATTGGATAAGTAACTACACTTGTGCATTATAAGTCTCTTCAAACGAGTGTCGAGCGTCGACAGAGAGGAAACTCTTCATCATTCATCATCGGAGCCTACAGTGAGCACGACTGGCTGGAAAGAGGCCGCAGGGAATGAGCTGAAATGACACTGACAGGAACGTAAGCGCCACAAAATGGCTGATTTATTGTACATTACCTGCAACCCTGATGAGAGGCTCACGCATTACAAGATGTAAACGTTAAATCTGTGTTCTGCAAAGTCATACAAACCAAAATACAACCACTTTAAGATTCTGGTACGACAGTTTTGTACATTTCCCTCTCAACCACGAGCATCCTGCTGTTTGCACATTCCACCATCAAGCCGGTCTTATTCGTAGTTTATAGATGCAGAACATCTCCAGACAGCCTGCAACCACAAAAAAAAGAAGTTCAAACTAATGTTCCTGTCTGCACCAGGCAAGAGAAAATATCCCTTTGTAAATTAGATTCAGAGCTTCAGGTAACTGCATCGAATTCTTTTTTTTTTTTGTTTTTAAAGATTGCTGAAGTTGTGCAGATCCGCCTGGCAGGCAGGGGTTACTGTCTCCCCCCCACCCGCTGAATGTGCAGGTCTGACATGTCTGGCTCGATGCCACAGACAGCCTGGATCAAAAATCTCATGGGGTCTGGCTTAACCTCCTTTCTTTTTCCAAACCACCTCACACTTAATCCAAGCTCCATTCTGCCTGAAGGACACGGTCTCAGCTTAAAATACAGCCGACGAGCTTTAACAATAACGCTGGGGTCGCTGACAGAGAAGTCCGACAAGTACATTTATTTTCTCAGCCCTCCACTTATTCCATACATACGTGATGTATTTCACATTTAAAAAGACACCATATAGCACGATACATTTGGGTGATTAGTTCTGGTAATTGACACATAAAGCGGGTAAAGAATGTGCGCTGGCGGGCGGCGTGTAAGCATCCACTGACATATTTCATGTGTTTGTTTTCGTTACAGATTCCAGATGTTGTGGTTTCTGTCCTTGTGCGGCTGATAGCTCCGTTGTTGATATTAAAGTCGAAACTTATTAAGGTTCCTTTATGAGCCAGAAAACAAATGCTGAGCTCTGTTTCCAAGAAGGCTTCAGACAGCGATGGGTTCTTTAAAGACACAAGGATCGAGAGCAAAGATGTTTCCTTTCTGTTTTACATGACAGTGATGCAGATTCTTCAGATTTTTTCCAGTAATTAGCTCTTTATAGCGGCTTTAAACATCTTTACGGTGTTGTGGACGCTGATATTACAATTTAATCCTGGATTGATCTTCTCGTTTCCATTATGGTCAAGTGAAAAGGCAGGTGTTTGTAATTCAAACTTGTCACTATGAACCTTTTGTCTATATTCCCATCAGTATATCGGTGCAGATAATCTTCAGCAAGAAAATGGCAAATTTACTGATTAATGAGGGTTTAAAAATACTTTTTTCCCCAATTAAATCAAATGAAACAAAGAAATGTTGTTAGTTCTTCATGTGAAAAAGTTCTTGTTTGACATTCCTTGTCTTCTCACTATCCATCCGACAATAATGCTGGCTAATATCTATGAAATATGGCACCTTCATGTTCTGTTGGTTTGTTGGTTTGTCTGCAGGATTACACAAAAAGCACTGAACAGATTACCACGAAACTTGGAGGGAGTTTGGGTCTCAGCCCAGAATAGATGCTGTTTACTTTTGATGTAAATCCAGATAGATCCAAACTTTTTTTTATCTCACTTTCTTTAACATTCTCAGAGGAAATTTTCGACATTTATTCTCAAATTAAAGCATTTTAGTTGTTTGCTGCCGTTTCTGAGCTGTGGCGCTGAATAACAACCAGAACATTTGGTTTTGCAGAATATTATGATATCACAGTGAACTTTCACCTTTTTGGAAAATACATGTCATAACTTCATTTATGGAAATTTACTCTATTAGACACTTTTGTCAAGTGTGTTTTGTGATGTCACAGTGACCTTTGATTCCTAAAATGTAATCAGTGCATCCCTGAGACATACAAGAAATTCCCTCGAGGCGTCTTTGAGATATGGCGTTCACAAGAATGTGAAGGACAGCTGGACCGACAACCCAAGAAGCATATAGTAATGCAGACAAGGCCTTGACTTGCCTTTGTCTAATTTTTCAGTAGAGCATTAACTGTGATTTCGGTCAAAATGTTTTGGCACTACCTGTTTTTCACTCTGACCCCGTATACACCCAACAACCTCCACCTGATGGGGAGCTGAACGCTTTGGAAATCCCCCCGAGCATGAACTCGTCTTGTCTCCACTTTAATTTAACGTCAAACCAACTTTCACTACTTCGCTCTGCTTTAATTATGTTGTTTCGGGACAAAGAACAATGTGTGTGTTCGCTGTCATGCTGAGTAATGCTGACCACTTCGGTCAGCAGTTTTTTAAGACAATAGCGGAGTTCAGTCACTTCCAAGATATAAACTGTGTCTGGCAGTGATGGATGAATGGCACTTGGTAGAAGGAGACATGCTGTACAATAATTTGTAAGATAATTTATACAATTTATACAGTTTTCTGTAAACAGTGTGTACAAAAGGAGAGATACTGAGAGGTGATGTTCTGGTCAGAATGAATATAAATCTGAATAAAAGTGATTCTGGCTGCTCTGTGAAATATGATTCTGAAGTCTTGTGTTATTATGTTATTATGCTAACCGAGGCTTTGTGTTTCCCAGGTGAGCACCAGAGACCGTTGGAAGCAGCTGAAGCCTGAGACGACCTCGGCTGTGAGAACGAAGCTGTATAAGGAAAGAAACTGCAGGGAATTATAAACATTAAGCTTTTTCATTTTTCTTTTTTTTTACTCAGAGTTCTGCAGTTTTTGGGGGTTTTTTTTCTGGCTGACAGTAAAAAACGTCCTTGAAAGATTTTTATCAGCTGTGCTCAATAAAGTAATTGTGATGAATGTGCTCAGTGCTGTTTGTATGCAAATAGCCTCCGAAAAAAAAAAGTTGTGCAGAATGTTTTCGCTGCTCGATGGAGAAAACCACGCTGTGTTTTTGCCAAACAGACATGATTGAAGTCCAAAAAGACAGAGACAGTGGTGTGTGTTTCTCCTGGAGGCTGGAACACAATCTGATGTGCCTACAATGATTACAAAATATTTAATTTCTGATATTAATTCTAATTACAGGGAAGTAAATGACTCATTTGTGATGTTCTTTTATCGTACAACGTAAGTAGTTCAGGAGAAAAAAATCTAGCCATACATTATATATGATTCTGGCTCTCTGCTCTGCGTGGTCGAACATTTGGAAAACATGTTTTGACATGACATGACCGTGGAAACTAACATGATCTGTGCCGCTCGGTGGTTCGTCGGACCGTGCCAGGAGCTTGTAAACGCACATCGAAACTGCCGATGGGTCCCGGCGCTACAAATTAGAGCTGACGGGCCTCCAGATTCTTTTGACCACATTTAATAAAGCGTATGGCAACTCGTGGTTTTGTTGATCTACAGACATTCAGTATGTACTTTTTCAAAAGGATTGATGTACCGCGTCAAACGCTGGTGCTCCGTCCTCCCCATAAATGATGAAGACTCCTCTTGAAAACATTTGAATGCTCGACGCTGCAGGAGAAAAACAATGTTTTTATTCATATGGTCAGTTCTGAGGTTTTGCTTCTGCTTCCACAACATGTTGTCCTTCAGAGTCATGGAAAGAAAACATCCATGTGCAATCATAAAATATAAGAAAACTTTATTTCTGTTTAAAACATCATTCGTGGCCTGATTTTTTTTTGGAACATTCAGTCCTATAAACATGCTGAGAAAGTATATTTGTCATGGTAATCTTGTAATGTATTGCATGAGATGTCCAAAGTTCCAGATGAAAAACCTTTGACTTGAACATGTCGGAAAAATGAACCTGGCTTTATTGTATGTTTGTGAAGAGGCTTCTGAGCAGGAAGAAGGTTCGACTAGCATAACCTTCTGTCCTGTTCTGAGACTGAGTTCCTTATTAGTACAATGTCTTAGTTCTTTGTGTTTTCAGCGTCTGTATTTCTGTTTGGTTTTGTATCGATATTAACTTCTTGGACCATTATTCCACTGACGGTCGCTATTGTCGAGCAACTGTCTGCCTTTACATTCCACAGTATTGACTTCTGCTGTAGCAAACAGCAAAAACAAAACAAAACAATATTCAAACTATAAAACTGAATGTTAGCATAAAACCAAAACCAAACTGCAACACTTCTGCAACATTAATAACAATCCAGAGGTCATAAAGTGCAATCTGTTTGTCAGCAAGCTTTATTTTGAAAGGCTGAGCAGATGTTGCACGTTATGTTTTATTGCTTAACTTAACCGCAGAGTCCGTCACATGCAAAACTAAAATCTCTAAAGGTTTGGTA
Organism: Diplodus sargus; assembly: GCA_903131615.1. Taxonomy (NCBI): domain Eukaryota; kingdom Metazoa; phylum Chordata; class Actinopteri; order Spariformes; family Sparidae; genus Diplodus; species Diplodus sargus. The sequence goes on from CAEMYA010000455.1 coordinate 2,188,893, forward strand.
TAATAAACTATATTAGACATGTTGGGAGTGAGAACATGTTGAATCAACAGGGGACATCTGATGGTAATGTATATAAAATAAAAATGTTATTTAACATCATTAACCAGAAAAATCTGTTTTCGTATAATAGATGACAATTGTTATGTGAAAAGGGAATAAACACGATCTAAAGCAAACAGCCTTTAGTTTACATTGCGTGTATTTATAACCGGAGCTCAGTGTAGGTTGTACTACTGTAGGTCAACTGGATTCAGGCCAAGGGCAGCGTACTGTATACTGCGTAGTACTATTTCAGTGTACTTGAGCTCCCCTAAACTCCTGCACTCAGAGACACTGGAAGGAATGAGAAAATGACACCTAGGAAAACATTCCAGGAGGGGACCCTGCTCATGCTCAGGCTGGTGTCCCCGGCATTCCCCACATGTCCGATGAAGCTGTACGAGCATATTAGCATTCTACTGACATGGGAAGGTAACGGGACCCCAGCGGATGCCTGCGGAGCTGCAACCAGAGCTGGTAAACATTTATTTCCAGGCATGCCGCTGCCAGAGATGGGGAATACATATATATTCCTGTGGAGCCTTATCTGAGGCTGTTGCGGTAAACATAACTGACAGCTTTTTTTAAGTACACGTGAAGATTGTACAATAGAGGAGTGTCTGTTATATACATGAACGTAGTGAAGCAAATAGTTTGACGTTGTGGAATCCAGGACGTCACCGCATCCAACCAAGAGGAGGAGCAAAGACAAAATCAGAAGACTGATTCCATTCTTGTGTCTGTTAAGTCATTTTGAAGTTTTAACCAGCAATGTCACTGCAGCAAATATCTTCAGTAAGATGTTTCATGGTTGCTGTGTCTTTTAACCCACCTACACTTTGGTTTTCGTTCAGTCTTTGTGATAAACACTTCCCAGCTGTAGCTTTAGATGACTCTCAGCCAGAAAGTGAACAGTTATATCCAAATTGTTGAAGAGATGAAGGTAAGTGGGTTTTGTTACCTTTGGACAGCTAACCGGCCGCTGATGGTTAACAACCTCACATCTAACTCTCAGCAGGAACACAGATATCCCTTTATTTCTTAAAAAAAGAGAGTCTAATTCTTCCTGTAAGACATGAGTGCAGCTTAATGGCTCAGCAGTGTGTTGACAGTGTGCGATATGAGCCTTCTGATTCTTCCATCAACAGTAACAGAGCAGATACAGCTTGTTTATCCATTTAGCATTTTTGGTCGCAATCCAAATAATAAATGTTCTTACACAACTGCTGTGCAGTCTGTTTGCTCTGCTGATCGCACATTTTCCCTCATAGTCTTTTTAAAGCGGCTTCTTAAATCTCTCAGACTGCGTGACAACAAACTCGGAGAGATAGATCAACATGTGTACTTTGGCAAAATCCATATTTGTGTTGTTGTATCCTACAAAAATCCACTGTGACACAGAGAGACACATGTGGCTGTACTGTAGAGTTAGACTCACAAAAACATGTTTAATGCACAGGGCGTTAAAGTTCAGCCGGGTCCTCTCAGTTCACCACTCGGCCCTACATCATATGTTTAACCTTATGTGCACTGTGCATGCATCACATTTTCCTCTCACATTTGGACCACAGTGGAATAACTTTTAATAGAAGGGATGCTCTCCAAGATTCCTGTGTGGTGAAGTTTGAGAGACAGCTTGCACTGAATGTCAGGCAGCTCTTGAGTTTGATGCGGAGGGGCCGTGATCCCGGGGCCCCACAGTGTGACAGCTTCCTCATCAATCATTCCCGCATATATTCTGTCCGTAAACTTTTGACTCATAACCTGCCCGGCCTGCTGTTGCTATCTCTTTTGTGCTGAAACATGTTTGTTTTGCTCTCATGTTTTGGCACTTTGTCATGCCTGCTTATGGATTTAGAGACCCACCGGTGATGGAGGGCGGTCCGGGCTTTACTCAGCTGTACTTTTTTGTTCTTGTGAGGCTTTAAGGTTTAAGTGGGAGGGCCGTGTCTTTAGTTTTCAGGTAACTTGCAGCGATGGAAAATTAACTCAAGCATGCATGTTGTAAGCGTGTACAATACTCGATGTTTAACCCTATGAGGTAAATTGTAAATGCCTCGACATAAGAAAGACATGTTGAGTGATCCGATAACATTTGTGCAAGAAGTGAAATCAATGGGACAGTTTTCTCTCTGTACTGATGAGCTCATGCCTCAGAGATGCCGGGCGTCATTGTGGGAGCTCTCTCTTTTAGACAGAGAAATCCCACAGGTTTCTGATCAGGACTTGCCAGGTTTCGATAAAGGAAGTTCCATCCCCACCCCGAGTCTCCATAGAGATTGAGCTGACTAATAAAAATAGCTTGGCTGCCCTGTTTACACAGAGTGGGATGTTGCTGTACAGTATTTCCCTTCTCTCCATCTCTCACACACTCTCTACGTTGAAGCCATGGTTGTGATTGGACTCAGGTTTTTAAAGTATTTTCAACGTAATAATTTGAATGTGGGCATTTTGCTGCTGAGAGCACCATGTGTTTATGTACAGTATGTGTGCGTGTACACATTACACCAGGGATCAGAGTCTAGTGGTTAGACAAAAGGCTCCAGGCAGCAGAGAAATCAAGGCCAGATGGGTCTACCCGCACTCTCAGAGTGAACTGGAATGGGCCATAAACGTCACGATGGACCCGTAAACGTCAGGGCGAGGAGACAAAGAATAGGTGACAGGTGAGGGTCACGGAGGTGCAACGATCCTGTACTTTTGTTAGAGAAAGGACAGATGTATAGGCGGCTTATCACACTGTGAAATATTTAATGTTGACACGTGAGCACATAAATACAGAGAGAGCAGAGGGAAGAACGAGCGCTGTCACCCACTTTCCACATGTTTCAGTTTTTCCTTCTCAAATTTGCAGGATGAAATTGTTTTTTGCGACAGCAGGTCTGATGTTGTGCGTCAATGCTGGATAAGGTGTGGGATATTTAAAAGTCAACTTTGTAAGAAAGTTGATTTTTGAGGCTCATTTACAACTGGTCAAATACTGACGTTTCCGGGCTGTAGGTCGGGTCATTCGCCATCCCAAAGCATCAGGAATGAGACTCATAAATCTCTCTTCTTACAAATAGGAGCTCTAAATTAGGATTCACCTGTGACGAATTGGCCTTCACTCAAAGCACCACGTGTCATTGCTGGAGGCATGATGTCATTGTTACGATCAGTTTATTACTTCATTGTTGCCCAGGTAGCGTGCTGTAGTTGGCTCTGTGACCACTGTGCCTGACAGAACAATCGTGTACTGTAGCTCTGACAGCGGCGACAGTTTATTCTGTCATTATTTTCACAGAACAACAAAAAGATTGCATGGCAACAAAAGCTAAATATTGACAACAGTTCCACTGTAACCTTTGCTGAGATCTGGTGATGAGCGGTGAACTTGATTTACCAAAAAGCTGGTTGTTTGATGTCGGATAATGTTCTGTTCTTTATTGTATTCCATCGAATCATAAGTAATTCATCTGTTCACACTGTGTAGCATATTTATGCATGGAACCGCTAATTCACTTAAAGGCTCCCCGCAGAGTTTTTGACCTCTGACCAGAAAATGACAGTTCATCTGGAACAATACACAGCTCTCGTCCACGTTTTTGTAATTTAGCCTTTTTCTGAAACGACTTTAAAGGTTTTCATCACTCACTATCACTTGACGTCAAAGTATGAAACTTGGTCCGGTCTCAGAGTTCATTAGAAGTGGTAGAAAAGTAGAAGATTAAAGAACCAGTTTCAACTGTAACTGTTCAGTACTGGCTGGAGAGGGCGTGCACGCCGGTGAGTGACAGGATGATGGGAGTGGAGTGGGCGAGTGGAACTGACTCAATAGAAATAAATCTTACAATGGATGTTGTGACGGTTTGAGTGCAGGTGGTGACAGGTTAGCAACACCTTCGCTAGGAGGAGAAGCAGCGTTTAGATCAACAGCTTTCAACTATATGTAGTTGTAACAAGTTTATACACTGTTGACAACCTGTCAGTTTATCATCTGGAAGGAGCCCTCAAATCTCCAGATTGTTGTTCTTTGGTTGCTGAAATCCAGTGTTGATAATGTTGACTCCATATACACATAGTCCGATGAATGCAGCTGAATATACATAATTTATAATCAGTGCAACTGAAACAAATTCCACTTGGATATGTTGCAAACTGTGTGTCAATAAATATGGACGATTGCAATTGAAGCTACCACAAGGAACTTGTTGTTCTGTTGATTATGGCAGCCCCTGTGGACAAAAGTGGTATGAGCACCACCTCCTGTATATGGAGGGCAATTTGTTTAAAATATAGTGAAAGAAGAATGGAGAATATTTAGTCTTTGTGTTTGTCATCATGTCAAAATATTTTCCAAGAGACAACTTTTTCTAGCAGAAATACAGAAGCAATTTCAAGTATTTTGGATAAGTGTTGCATATGTCTGTCAGAGATGAGCAAACATGTTGATGGCTGTTAAGGAGAATGTAAACAAAGCTGTATAATGTAACAATGTGTGGCTATTTAAGATCAATAACTGTAGTAACGTGTTACCGTAAGGTTACCATTCATACACCCTAGTTACATGTAATCCTGTAGCTTAAAGAGTTGATTTATAAGCCAACAACAAGATAAAGCTCAGTAGGATGGCTAACATCAAATGCTACATTATAATCCAGATGGTCTGCTCCTGTCTGGTAATATGACAGGATACGCTGCCGCACCACCAGACTACACAGCAGCTTCGCTCCTCAGACTCAGCAAACCAAGACTACACAGCAGCTTCGCTCCTCAGACTCGGCACCACCAGACTACACAGCAGCTTCGCTCCTCAGACTCGGCACCACCAGACTACACAGCAGCTTCGTTCCTCAGACTCGGCACCACCAGACTACGGAGCAGCTTCGCTCCTCAGACTCAGCACCACCAGACTACACAGCAGCTTCGATCCTCAGACTCAGCACCACCAGACTACGGAGCAGCTTTGCTCGTCTGACTCGGCACTCCAACAAACAAAAAAATAGTTTGAATTTTCCGACTTGCTGACGGACATTAAGAATAACAATCCAGAAATATCCGGTCTTCTCCCTGATGGTCTTGTTTACTTAAGTAGGTCATATAGAGAGATCAGTGTTAAATAGAGAGCGTTTCGTAACCAGATAAATACACCTTGTGCTATGTTTGAACATGACTTTATTTGGAATGTGTTTCTCTGTGAGCACAATACGAACTAAAATAACAACGGTGTTAATATTAGAGTCCCCACATAGAATCCCTCCAACACATTTGATATTCACGCTTGCTTTTAAGGGACTCTGGGACATCTCGGGGGCCCGCGGCAGCTTACCAGTTAGTAAGCAGCCTTGGTCACAACATTGTGGTGATTTAGTTTATTTCCACATATTGGAAGGAGCTGACAGGCCAGCCCTCACAGTGTTTTACATAACGTGAGCCCTCGACCCAAGACGCATCAAGATGTGACTTTGTACAAGAAACTGCAATATTTGTTTGGCAAGCTCAAATGACTCAGCTCATATTTACATCTGATCCGAGCCATTGTAACGTAATGGAATACCCTGACAAATTGACAGCGCCCAATATTGTTCTATTTTCCTGCAAGCGCTGCCAGAATAGACTTTTGACCAGAATCCAATCAGTCTTTCAAAGCGGGCGAGCCAAGAACCTGTCCACGCTGGAACAACAGTCTTTCTTTGGGAGTGCAGGACCTTGTCATACTGTTTACATGCTGTGTCTCTGGCTCGCTAAGTCAAGTTTTCAGCACTCTGCAATGTGTGCTAGCTCGAAGACCAAACATTTTGTTTTCGCAAGGGAAAAGTGTAGATTTTTGTTCAGGTATTTTCGGTATTGTGAGTGCATTTGTTTGCCTTTTTTCTGTATAGTTTATACACATTTAATTAGAGGTCCAAAAATGTTAAAGCATAAATCCAAAGTTGATGCCTCGTAGGTTTTTTTTTAAATATGTCTTTGATCCACTCTGAGAAAAGGGGAAGAAAAACTTGTTCTTTCAGTCTTTGTCCAAGAGGAGAAGTGTGTCCGTGCTCATGAAATGGAAAACATAGCTGAAATGCAGAATTCCTCACGCTCATCTTTCTATATTAGGCAGCTGCACAGCAGGGTACATTAACAATACAGCGGAGTGAGTCAACCATTTTTCCAGATCAACACGAGAGCATGTGACATGTTCGGCAGCAGTATGTGATGAGCAGACAAACCACAGAAATCGTTTCATCTCCATTTATTGCTGCATCTGTGCCTTTCCAAAGATGATCCAACTGAGGTCGACTTTGTTTGAGTTTCTCTTCAAACACCCTGAAACTACCATTCAGATGCTCTTTCATCCATTGACCGGACAGGGCTGCGGCGGTCAAGCTTAGCATTTCAAAAT
>CAEMYA010000455.1:2195367-2206441 GCA_903131615.1 Diplodus sargus
TGAAATCTAATTTAAGACGCGCTGTAAGCCGCAAGTGTCATCACCTGCAGAGCAGAACTGGACTGTTATTTTAGTCTCCTCACTTGTGACCTAGAGGAGTTATTTTTAGAAAAATAAATGAAGAATTGCAAGTTAGAAGAGCCGATGACACATTGTGTATACGGCAGCGGAGCCAAATCTGTGTCAGTGAACCATCAAAAGTTAAACTTGACCAAATACTAGTTAAGCTCCGCAGATTCACCGGCAACAATACATCTGGTATGCACTTCTGGCCGTAATAAGGAAAGTGGCAAATTATGAAGTTTTAAATCGGTACAGTAGTGTAATTTCTGAAGCGGGGCTGTAATTAGGGAGAGCCAGAGAAAACATGTGCAGTCATATACTGTACAGTAATGACATCTGAGGAGTAAGTGAGTGTTCAGACTGAGAGCAGAGGTTGATTTTCACATCGCATTATTTCTGCATTTTTGACCACTGGAGTGCAGTCTGTGTTTATTCACCCATGACAGCCAGTGTAACAACTGTACAATAACATGTACACAAACCGAACCTGAGTGAGCACAGCAAGACTAAGTGGTTGTGAGACTACTTCTGAACTCACCAGGAACTCATTCTCCTTTTGTTTTCCTTTGTAGATCTTTAATATTTTTACTGATAAAAACATAAAGAAATAAACACTGCTTCAGCATATGAGGACTATTTTTTTAGATAGCAAGCTTCTTGCTGCTTGGCTTTAATTTGCACATCTGTAAGTAGCCCCTTTTAGATAAAAAAGGTGGCACATTTGCAGTAAGGTAAAGGCTTTAATGTACCTAAAAGGGAGGTGTAGTATTCCTTCTTTTCCAAAAACTGGGGTAGGCGTAAACATGTGACATGACGTGAAGCACGAAGTTGGGCGTGAACAGTGAAGAAGGTCGACTTTGTCTTCAAAATAAGAGCTTTACATTGCACCCCATTGGAGTTTAGAACTGGGTTCCTAGCGGGGGGCTTTTAATTTGAAAGTAGCAACCGTTAGTAGCTTGCCGCTACAACAACAAGCGGACAACGAAGACAGCTACAGAGACCAAGACTGGACCTCAACGGCTTTTTAGTTGCTCATCTTGGCGTCCGCAGATGAAGTGATTGACTGACTGTTGTGATCAGCTGTTTCCTGTTTTTAAACTCCCTGTCACACAACAGTGCATGTCATCGACACCTCCGCCCATCTCACGCAATTGCACATCGACGGCTCGGATTTACATAGCAGTGGAGGTGGAAAAAAGTGTACCCTCCAAGGCGTCAAATTGGCGGACCAAAACAGACCTCCAGTTTACCTCCCTATGTCTAAATCCGCAAAAAGGACAGCCAAATTGGCGGCTTGCTGACCAGCATAAAAACGGCTAGAGTGATCTACAGTATGAGTGTCTGTTTACACTTTTACATTGATTCGATACACTACACTGACAGCATCTCTTTAATTGTTGCTGCCACGTTATGTCAGAGTATTCTCTTTTGCCTTCAGACATGGTTCAGACACCAACTTCTCAAAAACGCAAAGAAACTTAAGCTTGAATTTTTTGAGCCAACAGTTTTGAACTAAATGTTATTTTTACGATGATTTCTGTGTTTTTTAAATCACATAATGCATCCTGATCATCTTGATATTGAATCACGTCTATTTGAAAGCATTCAGCTGCCTCCGAACCTGCAGGACCTGAACCATGAGACGGTAAATAGAGCAAGTTTGATGGGTCCAGTGATCCGGTCCAATAGGGTGGTGATATATAGGCACGTGCTTGAAGAGTAAGTCTATACATCGCCACTTTGTGGTCATGGGAATTTGTAGCCAGTACAGTGAGTCGGAAGGCCACAAACAGGACAACATTATGCTTATTGCGATGTCATGTAATCTGCTGTGTTCGTTCTTATCTGTGTGTCATGAATGTAAAACACGGTTTGCAGGTTTAAATGAACAAAAGCCACCACCTCATATGTACCTCGTAGAGTGTGTGTTATTGGGAGATCAGTCCATGGTGTAACTCTCGTGATGTGACAGGCACAAAGCTCTGTTCTGCGTCACTGTCTTGGGAGCAACTGGACTCATTCTGTGAACTATCAGCGCTGTCCAGTGTGGAGAGAAGTCAGAACAGACCACACGTGGAGCTCACATCTCTTTTTGTTCTCGTGTGTCAGCTGACGCTGTAAAGTTCTCAAAGTTTGCATCAAGATTTCTGCAACATTTTCTTAATCGAAAGAGAAACCGTGTGTGGTTTTAATGGCAACTTCAACAATTTTGCACACAAAGATCAGTTTACGCATCATGGGGTGATGTCATCAGGCTTATGTCAAATGGGGCATTGAGTCAACCGAGGACATTTCAACTGAAAGACAAATTGTTAACAAGAAGAAAGGCTGATTAAAATAAACTATCAAATTGCATTGTGGGAAGTGTAAGATTCAGTGCTCATGGAGCTCGACTCCACACTAGGGACTTTCTAACCGAAAGTTAAAGTCTTTTGGCTTCTGCTACCTCAGTTTTTGGCTACCCTTGTTACCTGCTGTACTCCTTTAATGCAACATTGTTAAGTAACGCGTATGGAAATGTCTGTGACTAACGCAGGACTCCGACTACACCAGCATGACAATCATCTGACCCGAGAAAAAGAGCATCACTCAAGACAATGGATCATTTTTCTTGGTGTAATGTTTGTTTGCAAGTGACAGAAGAAAAATTAGGAAGACATTTTTTTTGGCTTCCACACCAGGTGTTAGCCAACAGGAGCTCAGAGAGCCCTTTGGTAAGTACCTGTACACATGCCGAGTCGGGTTAGTTTTGGTAACTCTTACCAAAACCAACAGTGAATCAAAGGAACAGTCTTCTTCTCAGACATTCTTGCTCCGGGTTGTCCCTGACACGTCCTTCCCCTTGACATCATGCACTTTGTGACGGACCGCAAGCTATGATTGGCCGAATCACAACAGGGAACAAATGACTCTATAATCACCTAATCTGACACAGTGACCACCGAAACAGACACAAGTATTGTGTGGTCTCAACCCAGTGTGACGTGAAGCGAATACAATGGCCTATTGATTTTTCTCCAGGATTAATAGTTATGTCTTATCTTATTCTCTATCTTGATCCGCCTGAACAGACCAGACCACACAGGAGGTTCGCAGTGATGTGAACACCAGAGCGCACACAGCCAGTTCTGTGAGGAAGCAGTGAGTCAGGGGAACTCTACCCTGACTCATCTCCACGATTATCTCATCTAATATGAAAGAAAAATGCTGAATATGCTGGATTTGCCATTTATCATTCGCTATTACAGTAATTACACCACAGCTGAATGTTCCTTTTTTAATTTAGTGTTACGCAACATGGATGTAATTCTGTCACACTGAAATAACCCCAATCCTGCAGTGTGTTTCCCCCCTCCGGTGTGGATTTGCTCTACGTGGGAGACGCAGAAAAAAAACTGGATAGAAAAAGGAAGAAATGACGCTGATCAATGGCACACGAGGGTGAGCGCATGATTGAGGTTGTTTGTGGTCTGGGGTGGGGGCCTCCATTTAAAGTAAAGCTGATACATTGACCTTTACAGGACGAGGTCCAAGCCAACATTCACTTGGCGCTCCGACGAGTCCTGGAAGCTTACAGTCAGTAATACGCACGTGTTTGTACACTAGCTTTCACACAAGTCGACACAGAAAACTAGCTCATGGCCATTACTGCTCGGTATGCTCTACAGAATGATGATTGTTTCTGTCCTCTAGAAACAAAAGCTATAATCCTTAATTAGCCATCCACACACATTGTGGTGGATGATCCGTGTTGGTTTAATGGGACACAATACCTGAAATGGGAAGTTTTTAACCACCAGCTACTCTGTTCTCTACAAGACTAGTCGTGTCTACGTGAGTGTATCCAGCTCTGTAGATGTCCAGTCGCTAACATCAGTGATGCACTTCAAAACAAGTGTCACGACAACTCTTTGTATGTATTAAGATCCTTTTATTGCAAGCAAACATCCGCTTCTACTTTGCTGATGTGTCTGTAGCTTACTAGCGAGCTAACTTTAACTTGTTATTGCTGATTTGCACTGGAATTTCCTGCCTTTTCACACATATATGACTGTCAGAATTGAATTTATTTGAAGACAAGCTGCAAAGTTGGCCGGCAGGGTAGGAACACTGGCTGCTAATGTTACCTATAATACACCGCAAGCAGCCAGGGAATGAAGCAGTATTCTCTGTTATTTCCTGATTTATCCACAGCATGAAGTTGTAAATGGATCCCGCGTGTCCCAAGTTTTCCTATCAGCATCAGAAAAAACATCGCAAATACCAGGATTGACACTTTAACACAAGAGAAATCACCACAGCTGAAGACGCCATATTGGACAGGTCTGTTTGCGTGTGTTTACGTTAAAGACCATGGACAACAACTGATGGCTTATGGGGGTCTTGAAGGGTTTTCCACTCACACCACCAACCACTAATCCATGAGGGGCAGGGTCGAGGCGAGGGGTGAATATTGGCAATGGGATTTATCCTCAATTCATATGTAGAAGCTTGTTCTCATAACTAACAATGCTTTTCTTCTGTCACATGACAAAAAATATAATAAGAAAAAAACATTTCCCAAACAATAATATACACGTTTGCTTACAAGGTGATAAACAAATTCTATGGGTGATTGGGGAAACTGCCATGCCGCTGGCACTGGCCTGATTTATAAACAGTTCCACTTGTCGACCTTTTAAGTAAATGATCAGCATGTGCAGGACGGCCGTCAGAACCGCTGAGAGAACACGATACGACAGAACAACCACAAGAGAACTTGAAGTGTCACCAACTTCAAATATAACCAGATGAAATGAACAGAAAGTCTCAAAAAGTCGTCATTTTTAAGCATCATCTGAACTTTTCCCCCCCTTAATGTTTCCTAATTAGTGTCAGTTGTTGGAGTCATCTTTCAGAGCAGCTGACAGACGCTGATGGGGTTTAACGCAGCATGTAAACCACCCCGCAATGACGGCATTAATACTGTTTACGTTGGCCTGATAAACTCCTGTGGCACGAAATGTTTTGACAGTTTCAAGTTATCGGAGAACCCTCCGGTCTGATCGTACAGTGCAGGTGGCACCTTGTTCTGTCTGTGATTATTAGTAACCTTCGTTGATTGAGAACGCACTAATGTGCAGCTGTAGTCTGGGGGAGCATGTGCTGAAAGAGACAGCACATGAAATGCATTAACATTTACAACAGGATTATTATGTTCTTTGGTGAATGTATAATCGCGATAGCTTGTAGGGTTAATGGCCAACGGAGGAGCCTCGAGAGGTTTGTGATCAGCCGGTCCAGTTGTTCCAGTTTGTGTCTACGAGTCTGTGTTGTCTAATAAAGTGATAGTCAGAACTAACAGTCAGCCAAAGGACAGCGCGGGCCACCTGGACCAGACGGCAAATCAGGCCGAAAATATCCAAATGTTTATGATAGCGTAGAGGTATGGAGCTGCAATAGAATATCTAAATCATGGTCATAAACTATTTGAGGTGTTGTGATATCATGATGATTGTGATGTTAAAAAATGAAATACCAATACTGTGTTAATAATAGACATATGATAATATAATGTGAATAATCCAGGTAAAGCTGTCAGGCCGTCTTTTATTTACAAGTTCATCTGACTTTTCACTTGTACTTTGGTCTGATTGTTCTTTTGTATATTTTTTGTTTTTTTACAGTCATGGTTACAGATTCTCTCTTGAACCTCGAGGGTCATTTATTCGCTGGAAAAAGAGACAAAACACACAGTAAATAAAGTTAAAGATAGATTTGATTACCAGAATTTATTTCACCAAATTTCTACAGAAATCATGATAATATTATCATGGATTTGTTTGGCAACAATAATCGTGACGTTGTGACAGACCTACTGTAGATGTATGTGACTCAGGTCATGTACAAACAATACATTCAAAAATGTATGACTTTGAATCCCCTTTACATCTTGATATCATCTATTATTTGGACAGTTTTTTCAGCATAACATCCAACTCAGAAAACTGACAAACACTCCCAGCCAATTATTTTGCATATTTAATAAAGATGTACAAATTCTGTGGAGTTCCCACGGCATGTCTGCTACTGACAGGTCTCTTCAGATCCAGATTTTCACAATAACAGTTTCTTTTTTTTCATTTAATCAACAAATAAAGGTCATTATTAGTCATACATTGTCTCGGAGGCATGAAAAGTGAAACGTCTTACCCTGAACAACTTGTTCCTTCATTATGGAAATTACAATGAAAAATTGAAGTACATTTACACAATACCTGCGGTACATGTCCGAGTTCTCCTGGAAAAAAAGCCTCTAGCGAGCACATCGTGTCCCCTCAGGAGAGCCATGCTGTGTCATTGTGGACTCGTAGCTGCAGCTGTGTCTACGTCCCTACTGATGTCGATTGGTTCTGCTGTGTCATTGTTACCAGATGATGGCCACAATGCTACAGTGCTGTGCTTTTGGCCACAAAATAAAGCAGCCCCCTCCCGGAGTCCAATTCCTGGCCCAAGTGCAATCATTCTGATGCAGACCCCCTGGGTGTGTGAATCCGCTGGCAAGTGCCCATTCAGGGGCAGAAGGGGGTGAGGTCATGGCTGCAACCAGTGGGAACACCTGCAGTTCCTCGGATGAGCCAGATGAACTCTGCCAGGGGCCGTTCGAGGTCACTTTGGGTGAGTTTGGCGCGGCTCCAAAGGAAGTTTTACAAGGGGGGAACTGGCACAGTATCAAGGCGAAAGCAACAAAAGTAAGAGTACAAGGGAGCAACCATGGTGTAAAGAATTGGTCCCATTTTTAGGTTGGTAACCAATTATAACAGAGGAGGTTGTCTCAGGTCAGTAAATGATAAAATGAGCGAGCCTCGACACTTGTAGCTGACAGACAAAACAGTCACCCTGGGGCTCTACTACTGCTTTTAACTCAGCAGACCATGAAATGCTACTCCAGACTAGAAAAATATTTATCACGGGATAGAGACAGGCGAAACTGCACATGTTGGAGTGCCACTGAAAGAGGTTTTGCACGCACTGAATATTTAAAATAATGTGGAGACTGACTGGTGACATCAATGACATAATAGCTCAAAATTGTTTTAATAATAAACTAGTAGGGTACAGTTTTGGGTTTTTTTTTGGAAATCTTGCTGCTGTTTTCATGACAGAAATCTCTTCATGGCTTTAAGATGGCTTGGATGTAACTCTGCAAGCTCACTCACCTCAACTCTGCTCACAAAACTCATTAAAAAAGTGAAGTTATTCGGAGTTATAGGCTAGAACCGAGTACCGTCTCACAAAAATAAGTAGAAATTGTACAGGGTCACCTACAAGTGGATGTGAATCTACATGGTAATGTATTTTTTCTATCCTCTTTACCAAACATTAGATATGCAACACTATTCGATTTAATTTAGAAGCAGATTTTGTCTTAAATGGAAACACTAAAGCAAAGCAACTGTACTTTAGTCTAGTAGGTTTGCACCACTGCATTTTTTTCCTTCAGCTTCTACAGCAGAAAGATAACGTTACAGAACTCCCTCTAATGATAATCATAAGTAAATATCAGAAAACTGAAACTTTAATCCACGTGTGTCTGTTTGAAGACAAGTGCATGAGACGCAGGGTCGTCCACGCTCCTCCTTGTCCAGGCGTATCAAAGGCAGGTGCCAACCCTTGTGCTGCTGCCAGCTTGATACAACGCCAGATTCCAAAGGTTAACAAGATTCTGCACTCTGCAACCAGCCGCAGACAATAGTGTCATTCTTCTCTTCGCGCATACCTGCCTTGGTTCCTCTTTCCAGAAACTCCTTGTTGTGACGCACAAAACCAGGCTTGTGTGATTTGAACCCGGCGACGTGCCGGAGAAAGATGATCGTGGCATTTGCATGTAATAACACTTTGACTGAAGCAGGGGGGAAATCCTTCTTTAGATTATTCTGAGAATGACAGTGTTGCAAAAGCAGGATTGTTTTTTGTTGTTTTTCACTGTGGCGTGGACTTTTTCACTTCGCAGACCTTTTACATGCACAAAAATGCTGCATAACACAAGAGGAAAAGGCTTTTTATTAAAATGTTACTACTACTTGAAGAAAAGCTACGCAAACATAAATGTGGATTCAATGCAACAAAAGAGACAGAAACTATACATAAAGCCAGTGAATGGAGATACATGTTAGTGTAACCCAGTCTGAACCACTACTATATTTCTACTCTGTTGTGTCTGTCTCTACCTATCCATTATTTATACTGCATGACATCATAATGTCTAAGAGGTGGAATATCTGTCAGTCTGAGTTAGAATGAAGTCAGAGGACATGAGAAACACTTTTTTTTATCTACCGGGTGATGAGTAGACTGGAAGCAGGGTCCTTTAGTGTCAAGCTGCACTGCTACAAAGCATCCAGAGATTTGCGGCAATTTTAATTGACTAAATTGCACTAAAAAAAAACCCATTAACTGATTGTAAACACAAACATTAAACCAAAAAATGAAAGAAAAGTCCACAGCACAGGGCACGAACACTGCAGCCTCTCTCCACAATGAAAACATGAGCCACTCTGTTCCTTTACAGCCATAAACACCTCGCTGCTTTGCTGACATGAACTACGATACTTTGGATTCGAGCTGTCTGAACATGTACGCATGCACACAAATACAGTACGTGTACGCACAAACGCACGCTGGGCTGCCTTACAGTTGGGGTTTAGTTTCACCGCTGTTCTCTGCGAGAGCCTGCAGAGATTTGTGGCCAAGGCCACAAGGGCAGCTCCAAAGTTTAATTGCCGTCTTATTTTGTCCATTTTAATATCCAGTCACTAAAGCCAAACAGCCTGATAGTGTGCTCACATCCATACAGCCCTGTCCCCGGCTTCTTCTTTCAAACCTGTGGAGGAAAAGCCGTTCACTCATCTTACCTTCATGACAGACTGATATATGTCTGGATTCAACAAGCTGTGGGATTTTGTTCCATGCTGACCTAATAGCTTGACATAGTTTCTACATACAGCACATTCAAGCTGCAAAAACTCTAAGGTTTTGAAAACATCTTTAGTGTTTTGTGACCTGTTACATGACCCTGGAAGTGTAAAGTGTGGCCATGAGGGGATGCACCTGGTCAACAACAATGCTGAGGTACAATCTGGCATTCAAGGTATGTTCACTTGGCATGTGTATCAAAAATCACCCACTGTGCCGGAAGCTACATGAACACGTGACACAGGTTATGATTGTTATGTGCTTGAGCACCAATGCAACGTCGTTGTCAAAAGAGAAATCCATACGTACAGACAGGTGACTTTTATTAGTGCTGCAACTAACAATTATTGGGACAGGGCCTTTCTGTGCAGAGTTTGCTCGCTCTTTCTGTGTCTACGTGGGTTTTATCCAGCTTCCTCCCACAGTCCAAATATATGCAGGTTAGGATTATTGGTCACTGTAAAATGTCGGGGGTGTGAATGTTAATGTTAGTTGCCAACCATAGATGCGCTACAGCTGCAAATGACATGTAAATGTGCTGATATCATTTAAATTAATGCAATTGGAAAGTTAGAGAAAAAATGATGGGTAAAGTGCATCATGTGTAATGAATTTCATGGTAATACAATAATTTCTGGGGCAGCTCTGAATTATGGATATATGTTATATAAATGTTAAAGGCAAAAACTCCCATAATCCCACGCAACGTACATCTTTTGTTTTGATTGTGAGAGCCGAAGTGGAGGAAATCACACCATCGGTTTCTAAGGACACAAGCTACTCATTAAGTTTTAATCAAGCTTTTAGAAATTTGCCTCACACTTAACCTTACAAAGTACCTGAACTATTGTTGATGACAATTACAGAAATATCTGAAAACATCAAAAGCAAAAAGGTTTCAGGTGATGGATCGGCGAGCAGGGTCAGGACTGTGTGTTCTTTGTACACCTGAGTCATTGTTTGATAGAAACTGTTGGCTTGGGTTTCAAGTGGCATTTGTGGGTGGCTGTAGAGAAACACCGGGACAAGTTGAAAAGCTTAGCCCTTTAGAAATGTCACTCACTCAGACATGAAGTCAGAGTCTAACCAATGAACTCGCAGCAATTCATCATCTGAAGCGTTTCTGTTACACCGCTCATGTATTTACTTCATGGTCTGCAGTGAAAGAGAATGGCCTCCTGTTCTGCACTGCCAAGGTGTGTGTCAACGAGAGTCCAGCTCAGGTAGGTACCCACAGCATCTCTGACGTGGAGCGTTTCACAAAGATTAGGGAAATGTCAAACAATGTAAAACTATCCCTATAGACAACCATCAGAGGAGGAATCCAAAGGAAAGAAAGTCATTTTAGATTACAAGATAAATCACATCCACATATTCTCTAGTGCTCAATCAAACATGAAACTGAGATACAGAACATCCCGTATGAACAGAAAGTGTAGCTTGATCATTTGATCCTGTATCTACATTAAACACCGCATAGCTGGGACCAAGAGGGAGACTTTTCTGTACTTATACACCCTTATGGAATGTTACAACATACATTTACTCAACAATAACAAAATTGTTACAGACACGTTCATCCGGCCCACATACTGCATGGAATAATGGAACTTGAGTGGTTCTCTCCCGTTTGCCACGTCCAGCCAACCAGAGTAGAAATGAACTGTTAATGAACAAAGAAGTATACAGAACAGAGCCTGCATGAGGCGGGAGATGCGATCAATAAGGGTTTGCTATTCTTCAGCGAAAAGAGGTGAGGTTTTACATTTTTCTGTTAGCAGTAGTATGCATCCATATAGGCTGCCATACCTACTGCCCTTCACTCAGTCTTCAAGCACCTGGAGATAAGAACAATCTTGCAGATTGGCAGGTCTTTGCTATGACACCTGGCTGGAGCAACAGTAGGCCTACCTGTTGTTACCTGGTTTGAGTATTTCCCCATAGCTGCCTGACGCAACATTTATAAAAGGCACCTGTTTGCAAGCAACCCCACCAAATCACGTGGATGTGCTCCTGATTAGCTTTCCAAAAAAACAAAAAAAAAACATGTGGCCAC